>MVGT01001734.1:62602-137337 GCA_002174775.1 Macleaya cordata
TTTTATATGAATGCAACTCCTACTTTATTTTCTCACTATATATATATTTTTTCAGGAAACAACAAACGTAACTATATATCATATCACAATCATATCCATGTTAAATGAAAGATTGAAAGTCGTAGTTATTTACAGGTTCCTCCTGGTCCTACATCGTTGGGATTGCAGTTGAGTTGAGTTGAGAAAAAAAAATGGGTGGCAAATTTTTAGTGCATACCTTTTGTTTAAATTTGCTTCCGCTGCGTATTTCTTGTATGCATTGTGTCTATTAGGTGACGAAAGGTCCAGTTTATAGGAGAGACTCTGCCGGATTTGAGTCTCGTTGTAGACTGATGGTAATGTCCCTTATATTTGGGGTACGGGGCATTACAGCTAATGCATGAAAGGTTGTCAACATACATACATGCATAAGGTTGCCAATGTATATACATGCAAATCCAACGTATACGTACATAAGACTTGCAACATACAGAAAAGTTGCAACTCTTTGTTGATACCTTTTTATTAAGTAATATACTTAACAGGTACTTTAATAATTTAGAAAAGTTGTGACATTTCTGTTATGATCCAATGCTTTTTATCATTCAATAAAGTTATAATCTATCAACAGTTCCTTAAAATATTTGGGGGATGGACAAGTTTAATTATTTTTAGCCCAACCCATCAGCATCCCCTTCCCCCCTAACACCAACTTTCTCTCTTTGCCCCACTAAAATTATGTAGTATACCTCACTTACCAACATTACCATCATCTTCATCTTTACCACTCCTCCACCGCCGGCCACCACCCCATCAGCATCCCCTTCCCCCCCTCATCGATGAAGGAGATAGCCTGGAATTTTTTTTTTAAGGCCATCTCTTCTCTCTCTTCCTTTCTCTTTCTCCCCTCTTTTTCTCTTTAACGTCTTATTTCAGATCTGGAACCTTTCCCTCTCTCCCCTATTTCTCTCCTAAACCTCACTCCAGATCTAAAAATTTTTCAGATCTAGAAATTTTTTCCGATCTCTCTTCCTTTCTTTCTCTAATCTCACTGTGATGCCTGTGGGGCGGAGTGGGGTGATGGTGGAGGAGGTGGGGTGGTAGAGATGACGGTGGCGGTAAATTTTTTTGGGTCTCTGATGGTAGAGGCAGTGGTGGCCGGCAGTGGAATGGGGTGAAGATGATGGTGATGGTGGTAGAAGTAGAGTTTATAAGTTTAGTTTGAAATNTCTAGTAAAATTAAACCCATCCCCCCAACCAATTTAAAGCATTGGGTCCACCCTCCTATTCCGACAACCCCCAACATTTTTAAAAACTCCCTTATAACACGCTTTTGAAATGTTTATGTGGGTTTTGGATCAAAATATTATTAAAAAGTAGTTTTTTGTCATTTCCCTTATTATTATCTTTCTTTATTTATCGTGCAAGTAACTTTATTTTTTTATAAGAATAATGTGTTTTAAGATATTAATAATATTGTGTATCACATAACATATTTGTTTATTAAAAAACATTATATATATATATATATATATATATATATATATATTTAATTAAAAAGAATAACAAACAAATTAAATGTTTTTTTATTTTTGAATGAATTTGGATTTAATCCCAATTCTACCGACAGTTTAATTTCCTACCTAACCAATTTTATTTTTAAATTTAGCCCAGTCAATATGCTAATAGTATGCTAAGAGGTCGTTTGGCAAGAATTAAAATAACTGATTATGAGGCTTATAATCAATTATGAGCCTCATAATCAATTTTATGTTTTTCATTGGTTATTTGGTAACAGTTATAGAATTAATTATCTCTTAATGAGAAACTAATTTATCATTAAAACTAGAAATAGAAAATAGGTGTTTAAATAAACAGAAAACGGATTAACGAATGTCGGGTTTTATCTTTCAAATTTCGAGCATAAGATCGAAAAGAAAAGAACCACGAAAATGGCTCTTCCTTCTCACTGATCTGAAGCCATTAATGTACAAGAACTCTCTCTTCACTCACTATTCTGAGATGGAAATCTGCAAACAGCAGAAATCGTGCCCTAATCTGCTCTAGGGTTTAAGAGAGAGTTCCCGCTCTCCTCTTCACTCTGTATCTGATCTTTCTCTCTCTCTCTTGAAGAGATCTAGAGCTCCATTAATGACTTCCGCTAACATCTCCACAAGAGCTCAAATCACCATTAGTGGATTTTGCAAAATCAGTTGGAGCTTAGCATCAGATCCAAAAGAACTTGTGACGAGGAATTTAATTGAAAATAATGATGAATTTGATTTTTATCTGGTTAAAGTGGTTTTTAAAAACCAGATAACTGAAATACGGATTTTTTAAAATAATTCTTATCCAGTTATAGTGGTTTTCGAAAACCACTTACTACTCATGATTTTAGAAAAAAACGTGGTTTTCAACAAAGCAGTTTTTAAGAAATGGTTTTAGCTTACATGGTTTTTAGTAGAGTGGTTTTGGCTTAGGTGGTTTTGGCTTAAGTGGTTTATGGTAAAAGTGGTTTGATTTTTAACGTTTTTTTTATCTATAATACCTTTGGATGGATATTGGCACCAATGTTATTAATTGGCACACCCATTTGCTTTTGGATAAAAATATTTTTCCTAAATTCTATATTTTAACTGTTTGTTAAATTTTATATAACAAATAATTTTCATAAAATTAATTTTGGCATAATTATTTTTGAAAGAAAAAAAATTATGTTAGAAATTTTACCAAACGAGCCTTAAGATTATACAAATTGGGTAAAATTTAAAAATCCTTTGTTACCTAGCTCATTATTAGTTACTAATATAATGATTTTTTTTCACCAATGTTAGATAATCAATCCAAACCTAAAGAACCATATCAATTACTGTTAATTCCTGAAAAAAGTCCTACTTAAAACATATAGATATTCACTCTTACGCTAAAGAACTCATTCTAGTTCTTATGCAACTCATGTACTACTGCAATACTTTTAGTGATATTCCCAAAGAATATGAGCATGGTTGTGACTTGTGAGTAACCAACATGAGAGAAAATTTTAATAAGAGCCCCCCTCTTCAACTTAACCCAAACTCAACCCTAATTCTAATCATCTAATCTTCTCAGAATGACAACAACAACCCATCACACCTCTTGTACAAGCTGAAAGCTTTACGAAAACTCATTTTATTATTATTCTCAACAAAACTATATCCATTACCCAAATCATCATCATCTTCATCTCCCTATTTCTGCTCGTAAAATTGCTTCTTCTCTTTGGGATCTCACATTCTTTTGATCAATCATGGGTTCCAAACTTGAAATAGCTAAAATTCAAATCACAGAATTGACATATGAGCTACTCTTTCCATCAAGATTATACATAGCAGTGGGGTAATCACCTCGACAAAATTCCAATTGAATGGCCAAATTAAGAAGCTTTTCTGGCTATTTTTTATTTTTTCCCCATAGGTTTTGATCTTGCAATCTATAATTATTGGGTTGCACTAACGATGTTCAGGCTGGAGAACTTAAAGATGAAAAAAAAAAGAACCAAAGATGTGTAGTTGGCATGAAAAAAAGATCAAACAATCCATTAAGCAACTCTTGTAATATAGAGCCATTAGTTTTTCTATTTCAATAGCATTTTGATGTATGAATTGGTGTGAGTTGAATCAATCTTGGCTAGCTTCATTGACAGATAGTCTTAAGTACAAATCAACAGAGGTTTATAAAATAGCTCTTGATTAGGAACTGCTTGGAGAAATGTTATACAAAATTTGTAGGTTAGATTCAGATCATGGGGAACTTTCATAGATTTATATGATAATTTTTATGATGAGATCAACAGTAATGAGTCTTGTTTAGGAACTACTTGAAATCACAGAACAGTTTTATCAGCAGATAAGTAATTACGACTGCTACTCTTTCCATTAAGATTATATATAGCAGATCTACCATCCATTGAAACTTGCATAAAAGACCAAATACAAAATCTATTAAAAAATACTTTTAACTGTTAATAGTAAAACTATCAAAACCCCCCATTTACAGTAAGTTTGAGTGTAGAAGAAGAAGTGAGCCTCCACCAGAACAGTTTGGAATCTCTCTAAGTCAATCTCCCTCGTCCATCAATGATTAAAGAGATGATGCCATATTTCTCCTGACGGATGAGTTAACTTGGGATGCCTTGAGTTAAGTTGAGGGTAAATGTGTCATTTTCAAAGGCATGTGAGCACACGTGTGCTGGGTTTGACCACTTAAATGGTGCAATAGACAGAACAGTCAATTTTGGAGGGGGGGTGGGGGTGGGTTCAAGAATTATGAAAAATAATGGGGGAAAAGTAATAAGTGACATTTTTTGTGGGTGGGGGTGGGGGGTAACGCAAAATAACCCATATCAAAACCATGTCAAACTAAAAAATTAAATTAAAAGAAATATATAAATGAAAAGAAACGACTTAGGGTTAAGGTTGAAAAAGGATAAATTAAAGAGAGAGGGATATGGTTTTAATAGAGGATCGAAGAGGCATATTTTTTGTTCTATAACATGAAGCCTATTTAATGAGGCGGTGAGACTTGGGAGAGATACGTCTCAGAAGATAAAGAGAGAGTAACTAAAAAAAATTTAGTGAATGATACTAATAATAATTATAATAATACAAAAGAAGTTATTGTCGAAATAGTAATATATTATAGTACGTCTGTTTGGATGGGGGGTTTTAGGTAGAGATTTATTTGAAAACTAGTTATAAATCTAACTAGTTTTTCACCAAATCCCTCATCCCCACAAAATCCTTACCTAAAATTCTCCATCCAAACATGTTATAAATTTTAGTATAAGGAAATTGAATCTCAACAAATTGACGAGGGACAATATATGTGTAACACCCCAGATCCTGAGATCTATGGCTCAACCTATTTTTGAGTCAAATACATGTCTCAAGGTTCAAAGTGCTACAGGTAAAAGGAAAAGTGGCAAACTACTCATATCTAAACCATTCTTTTTGGGTTTATTTAGAAATTTGACACTCTTTAGTGAAACAATGAGTAAAAGGTATGATGTTTTGAAATAACTTTCGTTAGTATAAAATCACTTAATGGCCTCAAAGTTTTAAAACAAAAACAAAACATAAGAAAGAAACAAATCTTTTAATAAAAAGTTGTCAGAAAATTTGCGCCAGTCCCAGAAAATAGATCTTTTCTCCCTAACCAAAATTCAAAATCTAGTGAGGGTAAGTTCGTTAAAAAATAGACAAAAATATCTAAAGGTCTGCAACCCTTACTCAATGAGAACTAGGCATTCCCGCGGAACCATTAACAACCTGTAGCTCTAGGGTGTATGCGTTACACCAAGTTAACAATAAGCTTGCACTCATATTCAATACACAAGTAAAATAAAGCTGAATATAAACTTTATTAACGTAAAGATAAGTTGTCAAATGAATAAACGAATGAAAGAATATTTTTAAAGAAATCTAGGAAAACTCTGAAGACTTATTCTTGCCTTATGAACACCGCCGCTACTGTGTATTCGTCTGATGACCTGGACCTGAAAAGATTAATAGTGCTAGGTCAAAACCTAGCCAGCAAGTTCACTAGTTCGCTTAGCTTAGATTCAGAATAATCATGAGTTTCTCGAAAGTGTATTAACATTAAAGCATAAGATATGTCAATACAAACGATTAAACAAAGTAAAGATATATATAGATTGACGGTTGTGGTGTTTTATGATCTTTGCTTAAGATTTTGTTCTTATAACATGTGGTGTACCTAGTTACTACCCACGTTTTACCCATCCTTGTAGTTTACTCGAGACACTGGTCGTGCGCCACGTGAATCCGATGAACCGCCTTAAAATCCGTCTCCCGAACACTGGTAACCCTGTCGGCGTTACTTACGTGTCAAGTGATTCTGTAGATCTCACGTGGCGATTCTGTAGACCTCACTTGGAGAGGACTAAGCATATACAGGACATAAACTATGTTTGCACACAAGCCAAACAAGTTATTTAAGCACACATCAAGCTTATGGAGGATAATTGCATATTAAGCATGTTCTCTTATGATCACCATCCAAAGTATACTTAACCCAATATTTAAAGATGCATTCACTACTATTAATACATGTTAAAACATAAACATACATATCATACATCATGTAGATCACATACATGAACATAAGCAAGTTCATTAACGACAAAAGATAAGTCTTATTGACAAGGCTGCTGGCTATAGATCTGGGTAATGTCGATACTCCTCATATTTCTGCGCAATTTCAGGCCTTCGATTTCACTTGTTATTACAAGTAAACAAGGGTTCATGCTATACAAAAGTTAGGGTTTTATAACTATGCTTCTAGTATCATAGTTTTCATGCACAATTTTATTAAAAGACATGTAATCCTCATGTAAACCTAGATTCATGCTTTCAACCACAGGAAAATGTATACAATACATGTAGTTTAGATTTCATGCATTCACTCGTTAGAAGCTAGTACCAATATCAAAAAAATCCTAAATCTACACCAAAAGAGTAAATTACTACTTGCCTCAAGTCTCCGAAGAAGTTTGAAGCCCAAAGAAAGAAGAAGAATCATGCTACAAGGGAGGCTAGTCTTCTCCCACTCGATCTCGCTTCTTCCTTCGATCAACCCTCAACCCGCAAGAGGTTTTTCTCCAAAAATCAACTCCTCCTCTGCCTTAGTCGATTCCCTCTTGTTGTCCTCTCTCTACCAGTCGATTGAAACAAAATATAGGATTTAAGGGTTAGTTTTTTATATATAACTTATATAAATCCTTAACCTTCTAAAATACTAATGGGGTGCCCTTATTAAAGGTGGGTTACCCCCCATAATTAGTAACTTAAGGCATAAGGGTATTGCAGCCCTGGCCTAATCTACTAGGTTCCTTTTTATCATAAAACAATGTTTAACTACTACACTAATTATGAGTGGAATTCTGAGGTATGTACCTCGATTTTTATTGCCTAAGCGGTTGTCCTCGTCTTCTTGTTCTGAATCGCTATTTATTACGATCACAGGTTCTCTAATCTCTAGTTGTCAGAATCTCGAAGTGACTTCCTCTTCCGATACCTGAGGTTGTTCATTTGACATGCTTCCCTTTGTAACTACTGTTTATTTTGGTTTACGCACCATTGCCATACCACCGTTGACATACGTCCATTCCTCTGACTTAAAAGTTTCAGATTCTGACTCACTAGCATTAAAAGGTCCACGATCTGGATCACTATATTTTATGGGAATCGTTTCCTCTTCACTCGGGTAGTAATGCTAATCGTTCTATGGTTCATCTTCCTCTTCTGCCATTAATTCTTTCTCTTTGTTGTTATCCTGGACATAGGGTTCTCCTCTATACTCATCTCCACTGTCTGAGGCATAGTTTTGTGGAGATTCATTTCCCATTCAAATATTGGTTAGAAATTTAAGTGTAATTGAGCAGTCTATTTACCATTAAATTTTAATAATTTTCAATGGTAAAATTAATGGGTTAGAATTATTTGAATGATATGATTTTTGGTGAGGATGATCTACATGACGATTATGATGTACTCACAAAAAATCAACCCCTGAGTCTTCTTCATGTGGGCCCCACTGGTCGTTGTAAACTTTTCGATGTATGCAGATCCTGACTATATATATATATATATATAATCCACATGATGTCATAAGTTACGTATTACAATTTGACACATGGACATACCTACCAACACAAATTTAGTCATTATTTTTCTTCTTTAGACAATATTTTTAAGAGAAAAATCAGATTGAAGAAGGTTATTTATTGCGTAATAATTTTGTAGTAGTTTTAGTAGACATATATATTTATATATTATTAATTAGGCCAATTCCATTTTTTAAATTTTTCATTCAAAACCCTTAGAAATATTTTTTCTCAGCAAACATATATAGTTATTATTATAATTTTTTGCCCCTTAAAATTGGACAATATAAACATTTTACATTGAACCCACATCCTTTAACATCACACATTTTTCTCCATCTTAATTATCTTCAATTCTTCTCTTTAATATCACATATTTTTTCTTTGTGTATTCATTTAAAAATTTAAAACTATCAAAACTCTTTTATTTTTTCTATGATATTCTCCCATAATTCTACTCCCACGATTTTTTTTTCTATCTCTTCCTCTTTCACCATAGTTTCCAGCGTAAGGAATACGTTGTAAGTGCACGACGCTTGTATGGGTAAAAAAAAAGAAATTTAGAACTTAAAAGCATCATAAGATATAATTTTTTCTTTTCTTTTTATTCTCATTGGTGAGGGTTTATGGTTAATTTATTTACGATTGATAAAGTCAAAAGATACGATGAGGAAATGTAGATGCTTTCTTTTTTTAATCAGAAAAGAAGGAAGGAAATGCATATGCTTACTCCATCAAAGGTGTGTTATGTCATCATTCGCTAGTTGGATGACGGTATACTTTTATAATCCCTCCATGTCCAAGAAATTTCACAGGAAATTCTCAGAAGATATGAGGAAGTGTTGATACTTTCAAGAGGTGATGTTGATCGCTCTTCCATTGTTTAAGGAGGTAGAAAAGAAAAGGGAAATGATATTGGGACCAAACCTAAACTGAATTAATATGGGTCCACCCAGATTGTATCCATGGGTTAAAATTGGATAATACTCACTTCACTTTATAGATTATCCTTACAAAAAATCAACACATTTTAAAACTTCTAATCCATTAATTGGAAGTCCTCACTATTGATTCTTTACCGTTGGTCTTCAATCAAGTTCTAATCAGTTCCGATATGATTATAAGTTTTAGGATGGGCTGTGATGAGAATAGTGAGAGCCTAGCAAACCCAATATATAATGATCCTAGGTCACACCACTCATAGCCAATTAGTTTTGAATTGGATGCCCAGAAACTTAATATGGTATTAGAGCGCAGGCCCACACGTGATAGGCCCAACGACCACACGTGCTCCCCTTTACCCAAAAAGAGTTCCACGTGTTAGGCGCAAAAGAACGCCACATGTGAGAGAACGTGATGAGAATAGTCCCACATGAGATATAAGAGCCTAGCAAACATAATATATAATGATACTAGGTCACACCACTCATTGCCTATTGATTTTGAGTTAGATGCCCACAAACTTAATATGGTGAGGAGAACACCCTCACCAAATTTTAGCAATTGGATACAATCTAAGTGGACTCCACATCAATTTGGTTTGGGTTAGATACCCAAACCAATAATTCCTAATAGCACCACCGAAAATAAAATGACACGAGGGAAAGAGTGCAAGTTTGTAAATCCACATTTAGGCCCTGCTTGGTATACCATGAATATTCACAAATGCGAAAATTCACGGTTCTTGTAGGTGCTACTTAAAATTGTATAAATTAGAAAAAAAAAGATTATATTGTTTATTTTGTAAGCTCATTGCAAATCCTACTTAATATTTGTTATTAGATGCCCTCATCAATCATCTACAAACACATGATAAATCGTAAATTTTCGCATTTGCGAATATTCATAGTATACCAAGCATGACCTTAAATGTGCGATTGATATTTACTTAAATGATAAAATCGAATACTGTTTTTTATCATAACACCAAACGTTTCCTCGACATCTCATGGCAAAATGGTGTGTTTTCTCACACACTTTACAAATGGGTGAAAAAAATCACACTCATAGACAAAATCGCACGATTGTGGGAAAACTTTTGGCATTTGTGGTGGGCCAAATACTGGAAAGAATTTTCCATGATTCGGTGGTAGTCGATATTCCAATGAACAAAATACCATCCTTATTAGGTTTTCTTTAAAGAACCTCTAACGTGCACCCCACTCGACGCGTGTGTTACGCAAATCGCGTTACAAAAACGCCGGAATCTGACGAATAAAACACCAAAATAGATCTAAAAACGGAAATTAGACGAGGATTTGAATTACTAGGTCAAAAATCGGCGAGGAAATAAAAGTAACGTTTTTTAGTGAAGAAAAAGGAGAGAGAAAGGGATTGAGGTTAAATGGATGGGGCATTGGAGATGGCGGCGTTGTAGTGGTGGTAGTGGTGCTGCTGGTCTAGTGGTTTCTCTCTCTAACCAACTTCTTTCTAGGGTTAGGTTTAGGGTTTTTGCTAATACAAACTTATCCTTCTTTTCGTCATCATCTTCTTCTTCATCTATCACTGCTGTTTCTCTCTCTACCTCCATTACCACAACCATGCCAGGGATTGAACCTCAGACGACGGAATGGCCTGCGAATAGAGTTAGAGACACTTTCATCAATTTCTTTGAAGGGAAGAATCATACTAATTGGATATCAAGTCCTGTTGTTCCAGTCAATGATCCTACTCTTCTCTTCGCTAATGCTGGTTCGTCTCTCTTTCACTCTCTTTCGCTCTGATTCGTTTCTTTTCGGTTGAAATTGAGCTTTTTGAGGTATTGATTGGATTAAATGAATTTTGTTGGTTGGGTTTTAGATTGGTTATGTATTCTGTAAATTATTTAATGGAACTTCTTTGGGTTTTAAGAGTAAAATTGTTTATGTTTTAAAATTTTCCATTAGTGATATTGAGGTGTTGTTTATTTTTCTGATTTATTCTCAATCATATTGGATAGCTTCATAATGAGAAAGTTTTGATTTTAAAAAGTAAACTGTTGAAAATTTAATTTTTCCTCAACTTCAGTGATATTGGGTTGTTGTATATTTTCTTTTCAGTGTTTCCTTTATCCTTACCAGGTTTGTTTGAAGCACATCAATTTGTAGTGGAAAATAATTCAGAATTGAAGCATTAATATAATACCTTTTAACTCACGAGTTCATTAGATTTAAAATTAGTCCAGCTTGTATTCTCGAATAAGTACTCCTGAAAATTCCTAGAATTATATATAATATTTACATTGAACCTTATATTAAACATGAAATACTGATGTACCAATCCCAAAAAAAGAAGAAAACCTTCTTCCAATAGTCTGGAAATGTTTAACACCAAGTTGATCATATAGCTTATACAGAAGTCTGTTGCTTGGATCATACACACGTCTTCTGAAGCTGAAACATTTCCCACCTTTCATCATTGGATTATCGCTTATTTTTTTATCATCTAGAATGTGGTGTTGCAAATACTAATCTACTATGTTTTTTCCTACCTGCCCATTTCTATTTTTTTTGCTGTCTCATCTGTTTAGAAAAAAAAAGATTTCTCATTCTTCAAGCTAACACTATTCTTTGACTCACTAAGCCCCTATATCCAAGAGGCTAGGTAAGCCTATTATTTATTGTGACTAGCTTCTTTACCTTAACTTACCCAGTCCAGTGCTTTACCTCAACTTAGTGCTTTTGTAACTTAGCATTACATTAAGGTGTCAAATGTCAATGCAGCGGATTACTTCCGAGATTGAAGCAGAAAAATCAGTATTCATCTGAAAGGATTTGGCAAAAGTATTCTGCAACAAGTTGACCATCCCCCTCTATTGAGTCTTAGGGTTGGTCATGTGAAACAAGTTCCTGATGCTGATATTCTATCTATGGTAAATACTGGCCATATGATGACCTTGGTGTTAGAAAATCCTATTCAATTGTGTTAATGAAGTTTTCCTGCCGCACGAACACTCAATAAAAAAGAGGAAGGAAAAGAAGAAAGCTTTTCTAATTTCTAACTTGTCCTTTTTCTGTTTACAAAACATTTTAGCCCTTTAGTATGCCAACAATTTTACCGTGAGAATCCGGTTCCTCTATTCCACATAACAGAACAGAGAAAGGTTGCAATCATTAGCGACATTGCGACATTCACATGAGAGGTCCAATATCCTTGTATGAACTTCTCCACAAACACATATTTTAAAAGTTGTGTTTTATTTCTTGAATATGCTACTTGATCATCCATGTTTTCAACTGTTCTTTTCATTCTGATACCTTGTGAAGTCATCATGATGAAGAAATTACCGAATAACATGTTCTCTATTCACAGGCATGAACCAGTTCAAGCCAATTTTTCTAGGAACTGTTGATCCTAGCTCTCCCTTGAGTAAACTCACCCGTACCTGCAATACCCAAAAGTGTATTCGAGCTGGTGGGAAGCACAATGATCTTGATGATGTTGGTAAAGATACTTACCATCATACCTTCTTTGAGATGCTTGGAAACTGGTCATTTGGAGATTACTTCAAATCAGAAGCAATTTCATGGGCATGGGAGCTTCTCACTCAGGTTTGTTGAGGTGAACTGGCGGATTTTTTGTGTTTTAACTCTTCCTATCTCATTATAATTGTTGGTAAAAACCAAAAGGGAATTTATATTTGATGAGTATAGTGGAAGAGAATTTCCTGTAACAAAAGGAAGGGGAACCATGATATAGTTTCTGTCTTGTTTCCTGCTGCCTTTTTATATTTATTCAAATTTTTAAATCTTCTTTTACTCTGAGGAATTACGAGTTCTTAGGAATACAGAGTACACATGTATTTGACGAGGTTGCTAATTTAAGCACTTAATATATTCATTGTGTTTGTCAAGCTTGCATTTTCTTTCAGTTACTTTTTTAAAAGTTTGATTCTGATGCAGTTAACAGGATTCATAGACTGATCTCTCTCTCTCTCTCTCTCATTCTCTCTCTCTCTCTCTCTCTCTCTCTCTCTCTCTCTCTCTCTCTCTCTCTCTCTCTTGTGTATCAAATCACCACTGCATGCATGAAAATTTATTTCCCTCCTACAGCAGTTGGTTTTCAAAATCATGTTTTCTACATTAGCAATCCAATACATCTTGGTCACCCTGTGGTAAAATCCATTATAGAAAATTTCTGATGGTTTGTTGTTGTCATACTTTGCCTTACACTAAACCCAGTGCGTGTCTTTTTGGAGAAGTTAGTGTGGCCTTGGCTTAGTTGCCCCAATCCGTTATATGTATTTGTTGTGTAACTCAGCTAAGCTGCTTTGTTTTATACTTTTTTATTTCCCTTCCACCCTCTTTTGTTTGTTTCTTTTATAGTGTATGACTCTTATCAGTGTCTCCTATTCAGCAACTCAGCTGAATTGCACCTAACTTGACTTTCTGCAAAATTTACTGATTGAGCTTCAATCTTTGTTTTCTTTTGGCCTACCTGTTATTTGTTTTTCAGGGACCTATATGTCTTTGTCTTTACGATAAACTGAACGTTTTGGTCACTGAACTGGTGCTGTTTGATCCACAGGTGTATAAACTACCCACCGACCGGATATATGCCACCTATTTTGGTGGTGATGAGAAATTGGGCCTTGCTGCTGATAATGAAGCGAAGGATATGTGGCTGACGTTTTTGCCGCCTGGGCGTGTTCTGCCTTTTGGTTGTAAGGTAATTTTTCTTGGATATATACTTCTAGTTTTACTGATGATAAAACTTTCCATTTAGAGGTGATTCCTGTATTTTTGCTATCTTTCACTGTATGATTCTTTTCATGCTTTCACATGATCTCTACCAACAAGGCATAAGCAAAGCCACCATCATACCTTGCAGCTCTTAGGGCTTCTGCTTTGCCTTTTTCATGTTATTGTTGCCAATGTAAACTTGGAAATCCAAAGTCAGATTGTAAAGGAATAATGTTTGTAAATGTTTTTTTTCCAACTAAATATTGATTGCAGCCTTGATGAAAAATAAAAGGTTGTACATATTTCGTTTCTATTTACACTTTTAGATTTGAAAAGGAATATTTTGCTTACTGATAAATAGATTATTAGGCATGTAAAATTGGTTTGCTGTTACATTCAACCGAGGTTTAAAATTCATTCCACTGGAATGTTTCAGTTAATTGAACAATCGGTTCATTTTGACCATTCTGAAACCTTCCTAAACCATAAGTAAATAATACAGATAAATCAAGAAAAATCGAAACAGTTTTGTGCTGATAATTACCTAAAACGAATCGAAACCTTTGAAAGTTTGAACCATCCATCCAACTTTCCAATAGCTGATGATTAAGTAACTTTTGTTTATATAAATTTTGACCGGTGACAACTGAATAGCATCGATCAATTTGAGGTATTGGTGAAAAGCTTAAGATAATGACTTGCATTAACACTGGGTTGGTGCAATTTAGGAGGTACGACATATGCAAGAGTGAATCTTTTATTTTTATATGTGTCTTTATAGGGAAGGAGTATGGGAGTAGAGATTTCAATCTTTTATTCCAGCAAGGGGCTGGCTGTGATAGTTTTGATATGCTATTACTTGGTTTTGTGTTTTAGTTATTTGTTTGTTTCTGTCCCTTTTTTCTTCATGTGGGAAGTATTTTAGTATATTATTGTCTATTTTTCATGCTGCAAAGTGAACTTCTTTTTATTCCAGTTGTGATCTTAACCTCTATTATCCTGTTATCGAAGTACTATCTTGGATTGATGAAGAATAATTTTGTTATACCACCATTAGGACAACTTTTGGGAGATGGGTGATACTGGTCCTTGTGGACCTTGCACAGAAATCCATTTTGATAGAATTGGTAATCGAGATGCCGCTTCATTGGTCAATAATGACGATCCCACGTGCATTGAGATATGGAATCTCGTATTTATTCAGGTATGAACTTTGCTAAAGGATCATTCTTCAATAATTGATTAATTTATAAGCCCTCTTCTTCCTGATGTGTCATACTAGAACACCTTTTATCTGATCTTATATTTGGTTTCTCTTCGGCAGTTCAATAGGGAAAGCGATGGCTCTCTGAAACCTCTCCCTTCAAAGCATGTTGACACTGGGATGGGTTTTGAACGTTTGACTTCAATTCTTCAAAACAAAATGAGCAACTATGACACTGATGTGTTCATGCCCATTTTTTATGCTATCCAACAGGTATGGTGATAATGCTGTAAACTTGGTGTGCTTGTTTTATCTTATTCGTGTTTGAGACTGAATCTGATGGTATATCATTGTGAGGATCTCTGTCCTTATATTGTGCACCTTGTGAACCCTTATTTATTTTGGAGTGCTCGCAAGGGTGGACCATGTAAATTTTGGGTGGAACATGTAAGCAATGTTTAAAAAATGGCCGTTATAACGGTAATAACGCCCCTACGCCGTTACGTTATATCACTATAACACCGTTATATAATAATGACTGTTTTTTACCGTTATAACGGCCATTATTTTATTTAAAATAACGGAAAAATAACATAAAATATCATTTTGACCTCTTTAACCTTTAAAAAAAATAAATTAAAACACTGTTATTTTCCGTTATAACGGCTGTATACAAACATTGCATGTAAGAATCTGGGTGTAAGACGCCCATAGTCGGTTCAATGTGGACCTGCATTAAAATAGTAGATTTTGAAGTGACTATGTGTTTCCTGTTTATCCTCTCTATTCTGTCAAGGATCATATGTGATGAAAGTTCAATTTGGCCTAGTATGATCTTCCATGTTCTAACCACGTGAAGTTTGGTTATGGCCAGCTCAGGAGGCTATCTAATACTAAAGCTTCCTGGATCGAGGACCATGGATACTCTTCTCTAATTCTTTCTCTTGTTGCTATGCCCTTCAATCCAATTGTTTGTATTTGTTCATACAGGTTAAACTTTTCTATTAGTCTATCCAAGTGTTGGCCCAACATTTGGACGGGAATGATGAGAAAGGTCACAAGACTTCGTGCTAAGAATTCCTGTATAGGCAGATAGTGAAGCTTGGAATGTCCAAGAGATCAGGCCTCATTTAAATTCCATATGTATTCCATTACCTCTCTTTAATAGGTTCTTTAGAGAGAAAAAAAAAATAGATTTCACTCTATCATGATATCATTTGTAATTGATACTATTGTTAGTGGCTGTCTAGCAGCTTTAGATGTAAAATTAGCACCTGATAGTTGTTCAATTAAGCTTCGGACAGGATAGGGTGTTGGAGGAAAGTCTTCTCAAACTTCCCTTTTTTTTTTGTTTTCCTTTTTATCTATTTGTTTGTAGGCAACCGGTGCTCGACCATACTCGGGAAAAGTTGGAGCAGATGATGTCGACAAAGTTGACATGGCTTATAGGGTTGTGGCTGACCATATAAGAACTCTTTCTTTTGCCATTGCTGATGGGTCTTGTCCAGGTGAATTGTCTAGACTTGAGAATGTGTTGTTATTTGTTCAGTTCTTTTCTTCTTGTATTTCTACTTTCTTGCTTTCAGCCAAAGGCATCAGTTTTCAACAATTGTATCACCTCATCTAATGAGTTTGAGGTTTGCAATTGTGCCTTATCAAACGTAAAAAATCTTCAAATTACTCATGCAAGGCCCAGTTGAAGCTAAAGTCAATTTGCTATTTGTCTTATTGCCTTTGGGTGGTTAGGTTTTTAGGTTGTGCATCGGTCTCATGTTAACATGTCACAGCATTTTATAGATTTGGTTAGATGTTCGGAAATTGTATATGATTTGGACTCATTTTGATGTTCTATTTGGTGTATAGGCAATGAGGGTCGTGAATATGTTCTACGTCGTATTCTCAGGCGAGCTGTCCGTTATGGAAATGAAGTCCTAAAAGCTCAAGAAGGTTTCTTTAGTGGGTATGAGTAATAAATGTTCCCTATAATCTACTAATCCATGGGTATTTTGGTGCTTGTTCTGCTATTTTCTTTGATTTAACTTGCATTTGTTTTATATCTTCATTAATTTGACAAGTCTTAGAGAGTTTAAAGCATTGTATCAAGGAAATTACCAGTTTGTGAGGGAACTATTGACAACAGTGGAAGGAAATTCATGCGAGCACATAAAGCTCTCAGTACATTGAGATATTCATCTCATTAGGTTGTAATTAATATGATGACAACTATGATGGTATTATGATATAAAACTGAGTCCCTCTGAATGTGGTCACACTTAGAATTCTCTTGAATCTACTGAGGGAAAAGCACCATAAATGTTGATTACATGTCCAAGCTCTAGAAGCTTAATGATGTGGGAGAGTATTTGTACCCTATCTGATTTATGCAAAATCCTACTGTTTTGTGTTTATAGTTTTGTTACCCTACAATGTAATGAACTGCTATTTGGCTGATACGCCATCAAACTTTCGAAAACTCAATGATGTGGGAGAGTATTTATACCCTATCTGAGTTATACAAAATCCTATTAACATGGAAAGAATATGAGAATTATATCTGTGGAAGCGGTGAACCATATTCTTCGTGCTTGTATGCTGAAATCTATCAATGTGGATTTAGTACCTGTCTCATTGAATTGATGAGGACAGACAGATAAAAGTTTGAAAAGTAATGTGGTAACTTCTATTCATCTTTACCGTTTATCTAATGGTTGTGTCAACTGTCAATGTCTAGGCTTGTAAGGGTTGTGGTGGAAGTGATGGGGGATGTCTTTCCAGAACTGAAGCAACATGAAGTGAATATCAGAGAGATTATTGCAGCAGAGGAGACTAGTTTTGGAAGGACATTACTTAAGGTAATCATGATGAGTTCAGTATGTTTGCTTTCTTTTTCTTCATTTCTTTAAACTTTTTTGTCCCTTTTATGTTTCTGTGTGTCTCAACATTGCTCCTGTAGTCTTTATGCTGCCTCATTTGAGCTGTGTTACCGATATACTTGACATAGCATTTCAGAAAGAGAGAAACTTAGCTGACCTTTGACTTGCCCCCAGGGAATTGAAAAGTTTAAGAAGGCTGCTCAGGATGTTCAAGGGAAAGTGTTGAGTGGGCAGGTAAATGCGTATTTAATTTCCTGCTTGCTTCTTATTGCTTCTCCATTTGTTACCATATAGGATATTCAGGTGTTGCATGTTTGTATCTGTTTATCTGTAATTTTTTAATAATTCTTGAAAATTTTGTATTTATAATCAGTTATGGATCTGGTGTCACTCTTAAGGAAGCTCAGCATACACATTATTGTGTCAGACTATTATGTTGAACTGTTCTCTTCTTGCTTACATTTTCTCCATTGGTATACCAAAAGTATTTCTTTTGGGTTGGTAGGAGGACTTGGTCATAGGCTATGAAGACATTTTAATTTTCCAAGAATTTGATGTGTTGGATATTATGTCTTACAAACTTGTTAATTCCTCCTGACATTCTTTTTCGAACTAATAAAATTTGTTCAAGGAAGAGTTTTTATTGCCTTCTAAAAGTCAGAATCGAAAAAAAAGTCAGAATCGAACATCCCTTGTACTTTAAACTTCGGCAAGAAGCTTTCTGATTAAAAATTGTGTCATTGTCTCACTATGAAATGTGACTTGTTTCACGTGCCCCAATTATGGCCTTCGCTAGATGTCATAAATAATGTTATTCCTTAATTATTTCAATTACATATCCTTTATTCCTTGCTTATTCTTTTTCTTTCTTGTCATTTTGGCAAATTCCAGAGTAGTAATCCATATAGGCCATTATTGGTGACAGAAAAGACTACATTGCAAGTCCTCTTGTATCCATGGCCTTTCTTTTTCCATTTTATTCACAAATCATGCATTTGATTGCATAAATTCCACCTTCACATCCTTTTTATAGATTTTAGAATTTTACCTATGCAATGTCTTTTTGGCATGCTTGGAAGCCTTAAGATTTGCTATACTATGAGGAATAGGAGGGTGTGTTACTAATTATCAAATCAAGAAAACAGACCTTATTGCTTCTGTTTTGTACTCATTTACTGATGTAACGTCTTGATCTGCTGCATGTTGCTTGCTCTTTAGTTAATTCTGCTCCTCCAAATGCAACCTGTTACTCTTTTTGGCCGTAATGGTAGGTATCAGAACAGGTCCCATTTTTCACGATCATTGGTCATATACATCCCATTTTTATGTTACTCTTGGCGTCCAAAGCATTGGCACTACGAAGAAACATAAATAGAAGATATACATAGTTACACCTGCTCTAGTGAAACAAGTATATTAGTTAAGCTGATAAGTATAAAATTACAAAAACAATATATGAATATACTTTGTCGAAGGAGGTAACCCACATCAAGTAACTGTTATGCTCCCCGACGATGTGGACCGACACATTTGGGACCACCCATCGCACCGATACTGTCCCCAACTTAACTACCTCCCCTTTAGGCTTGGGCCTAGGTATGGGGTTTTTTCCTAAAAGGCCTCGGCTATGTAAGGAGATAGTCTTTCTTATCAGCACCAGATGGAATGGCTTTTTGTCCTATGTGGGACTATCATTGTGCCTTGAATCGAGCCACAATCCCAATAGTAACTCCTAACAAATTCTTTCCATTCGCCAAAATTCTCTTCTGCAGTTCTGCTTATTCATGTAAGTGTAAATGGTTAAAAGTTTCTTCATCTTGGAACTTCGTGGTCTTAGAGGTGAATGTAAGCATCATGGGTGATTTTTCTTGTCATCATTTCAGTTTGTATAGTACTGTACTTTTCAAACATCCCATCATGGGTGATTCTCTTGTCATCATTTCAGTTTGTATAGTACTGTACTTATCAAACATCCCATTTTTCCATTTGACAAGTTGCACCTTGAAGACTTTAGATCATGTTTATAACTTCTTCTATGTTTTTCACCAGTATGTTTGTAGGTCTTTAGCATTGAGAAAGTTATTCGTGGATTGCTTAGTTTTGAAGCTGAGAAATTGTCAATTTCCTCTCTAATTTTTAGTGTCTAACTCTGAATTTCTTGTTTGCAGGATGCATTTATTTTGTGGGACACATATGGGTTTCCTTTGGATCTGACTCAGGTTTGTGGTCTGTGGAGTGTCCTATAGTTTTCCCTTTCATAGATTTCTATCCGAGGCTTGCAAGGATGTAAGTTTAGCCACAAGTCCTAACTTAGCTTTTCGTCTACCAGTTGATGGCAGAGGAAAGAGGTCTTGCAGTTGATGTAAAGGGTTTTGATAAAGCCATGGAGGAAGCAAGGAAAAGATCTAGGAGTGCTCAGAATCAGGTGTTTTACTTGGTGCATTTATTCTCTTTCTTGTGTGGATCCTCATACATACCACCAGACCAATTGATTAAATGCTTTGTTCAACTAATAGTGCAAGCTATGCAGCTAATGCTTAATAAATAGAAATAATGATTGAAGGCAAAGGAAGGCAATCTGTGTTGCATGGGCACAACTAAAAGGGTGAAATATAGCTTTGAATTCCTGTCATGACAAGATTTCCTATTGCATGTTCCATTGTTATCCTTATAAAAAGGCATTTAGAGGCTACAAATTCAAGAATATGTGGTATAGCCTCAAAACCTGCAAAAGAGAAGGAAAAGAGGAAAAAAAAAGACATAACGACTTTACGAGAAAGTGAGACTTAAATTTTTTTCTTTTTAGTCTTTTTCTTTTTTCACTCTTCTTTCCTATAATATACCCTCTAATTGATCATCTTTAATACCAAAAAAGATTATAGGCTATGCGCCACCTTTTGGAGGCAAAACACCTCAGTACCCGAACTAGCAGTTTGAAACAATGTAATATGATGTCCATCACATAATATATTTACCCTTGTTATTATATAAAAACTGGTTGTTCTGTTATACAAAAGTTTAAACCTAGTGGGTGGCATAGCTATATTTAAGAAGACTAAGACATTAAAGTGATGTTCCTGGTGTAGATATTGGATTGTCTTGTGAATTGGTAAAAGTGGAACTTTTGATATGTTTCATGTGTATGTTTTGGTGGCCGATAGCTGGGCTAGTGGGACCTTTTTCTGCAGATCTTTTAAGGTCATATAGTTTTTTTTTAGCGTGAACTTCGGCGTATATTGTTATGCTCTCATTTTAAATTATAGACTATCAGGGGTCTCATTATCGTGTTGAGTTTGCTATTTGCTGATACAGGGCAAATGATATCCTTCCCATGCATAACAATATACCATATTAATCTCCCAACTTCTTTTTTGCATATCGTGCTTACGTTAATTCCTGGCAGCAAGCTGGTGGTGCTATTGTCATGGATGCTGACGCTACTTCAGAGTTGCACAAGAGAGGAGTTGCTCCAACAGATGATAGCTACAAGTTTATCTGGCACAAGGTTAGTAGATATATTTGCGGGTTTTGTTTTCAAAATATATGATGTCATTGCTCCTTAGGATGAGTACTAATAGTTGTAAGGAAAGGTTAGCTGACTACGCCATAATGGGTTATTAAATGATTAGATATTAATGAATTTCAGTTTTCGATAGACAAACAAAATTTAAAAAATCCTTTTTTTCCCATAAAAAGTGACATATTACTTTGTAGTTGTGAAAACCTTATTTCAGTGTTTATTGTTTTTCACATTCATTGTTCATCTTGGCTATATTTGCAGAATACTGTGCTTTTTGTTCTTATCAGAACTTGTTGTTGGCTCCATCTGATGGAGTGCTATTTCTTACATTTTGGTGTTTGAAAGGGAAAATGCTTTTGCTTTGATCGTCATTATTGGGTTCTATCAGCACAGTAGAATTTGTGACCCCCAATTTTTTTGTAATGCTTTCAGGATCACACAAGTGTAATAAAAGCTATCTACAATGGAGCTGAGTTCTTGGAGACTGCTACTGCTGATGATGAAGTTGGTATTATTATGGAAACCACAAGCTTCTATGCTGAACAAGGTGGTCAGGTACATCCTACATTCCTACCAAATTAAGGACTTGGTTTGTGTGATGAGACATAAGTTGAAATGCTGTTAGTCATCAATCATCATACCTTGGAGGTCCATTATGTGGGGGATTTAAATGCAGTAGTAATCACAATATCTTAAACACAAATGGTTTAAACCTGCCTGATGGTGGTTTAAACCGCCCTGCCTAGGTTTAAACTACACTCTCAGTTTCAAACCTCACATGGGTGGTTAGAATCAACATAATGTGGTCCAAACCACCCCTTTTTGGGGTTCCAACCTACTTCATTAAATTCAAATGCTGTAGTCATCAGTCATCATACCGTGGAGGTCCATAATATGTGGTGGATTTAAATGCTGTAGTAATCACAATATCTAAAACACAAGTGGTTTAAACCTGCCTGATACTGAATTAAACTGCACTGCCTAGGTTTACACTACACCCTCAGTTTCAAATCTCGCATGGGTGGTTAGAGTCAACATAATGTGGTCCAAACCACCCCTTTTAGGGGTTAAAACCTACTGCACGAAATAGCCGAAGAAACATTACTTTTGTTATAAAAACTTGTTTTTATTTCTGATTAAAGCTCAGCCATGTTAATCTTTTTCAGAATCATTTTAAAAACAATTCTTTCATGATTAAATATATTTTCCAAAATGACCAAAATTCCCCTGGATAGGAAAATGACCAAATTACGCTTATATGGTAAACCCAGTATTACCGAAAACTCTGCTCCCTTCACATACTGTGTTCCAGATATTGCATCCCGGTTTTGGTACTCCGGCGATCCAACTCTAAATTTGGCGCACAAATCTTTCACCCTAAATTGAAAAAAAAATCTAAAAGACTGCCTAGTTAACTAGTTATTTATTTTTGATGAGTGTGAGCCTCAAACTATTTAAGATTCTCAGTTTTATTGAGATTGTAAGGTTTGGGTGTATGTGTGTCTATGTACATATAGTATACTAGGTTTAACCTCTGCCTCTGGCACGGCAAGATGGGCGGCCAAGATTTATCCAAGTTGTATTATAAGGGCTAAGATTTATCTTTCAAGTTGTAAACCACTTTGTTTTATAATGTAGATATGAGTTCCAAAACGAACCTGAAATAGTGTACCAAAGAAGTATACCCCTAATGTCCTAACGGGCAAAGTAAAGTACTGCGTACCCGTACCCGTACCCGTACGACATACCGAAACGACCTGCGTTCCAGGTAACATTGGGTAAACCCCTAATCAACCACATCTCAAGTAATAAATTAAATGCATGGGATGGTGTAAGAGGTTCTAGAAGATACTCCAAGGATTTTAGTAATTTCAATAAGTTTACAAAGTTTTTAATTTCATTAATTGCTTTTTAGGTATAATTTTTGTCCAAGTATTTGTATGGATATCTTTGAATCTTGTCCACTCATTTTTCTTTGAGTCGAGTGTGAAGAATTTAAGATATCTATATATATAAGAGGTCAGGCTTGGGTGGAGCCCAACTTAATACACAAATCCCAAGCACGATCGAGGGTTGGTTGAGCTCGTTCGGCTCTGGTTGGGCTGGCTGTAGTTGCACCTCTACACCTAAGGAAAATAATATAAAGCGACATCACCAAGGATGCTTTATAAAGTAGATCTTAATTCTTACTGTCAGAAACTGTATGTACATAGAGTAAGTGCTGCTAGCATGTTCTGGTGAGTGAAGGTAAAATCATGTCTTGCATTTCTTATGTTCGCAGGTTTTAATATTTATGCATCTTACTTTCTGTCCTGCAAACAAATTTCATGTTAATGCCTCAAGATTATAAAGACATTTGCTCTTGCCTAACTTAGTTCAGTTGGTCTCAGATATTTGATACCGGATCACTTGACTGCTCCTTGGGGTCATTTCAAGTTTGCAATGTTCAAGTGTATGGAGGGTTTGTTATTCACATCGGTGCTGTTGCTGGAGAGACTGGCAGAATTTCTGTTGGTGAGAAAGTTACCTGCAAAGTAAGGACACTTAGCCTTTTTGCCTTGCTGGCATGTTATTGTATTTGTTGTTCATTGTTTTCAGTGTTTGATGACATGAACAGGTTGACTATGACAGGCGTGCTCTGATTGCTCCTAACCATACTTGCACCCACATGCTAAACTATGCTCTCAGGGTATGTCACATTCTTTGATTATGAGTTTTTAGACTTTAGCCTATAATATGTCTCTAAGTGTCTTATACATGAATACAGGAAGTACTTGGTGATCATGTTGACCAGAAGGGCTCCATTGTTCTTCCTGAAAAGTTGCGATTTGATTTCTCCCATGGTATGATATTTGTTTTTTAGTAATAACTTCATTCAAGTGCACATACAATAGCTATTGAAATCCCACTGTTTGATTTCAACAGGGAAGCCCATCAAATCTGATGAGTTGAGGCAAATTGAGTCGATCGTGAACAAGCAGATTAAAGATGAAATGGATGTATTTGCAACGGAGGCAACCCTTGCTGATGCTAAGCGTATAGTTGGTTTACGAGCTGTCTTTGGAGAAGTAAGCTGCTTTCAGAAACTCTTCTGAGCCGGATTTCATATAAAAGCATTTGTGAAAGCATTATTTGACTTTGCTAGTATGAGACCTAGATCCATATTTTCCTTTTCTGTGTCGATGTAGGTATACCCTGACCCAGTTAGAGTTGTGGCAATTGGTCGGAAGGTGGAGGATCTCCTGGCTGATCCAGATAATAAAGAATGGTTATCAATCTCGACAGAATTTTGTGGAGGTAGATGTCATTGCAAATGTACCTGCTAAAGGGCTTCCTGTTATATAATTTTGTTTTATTTTTATTTTTACCAGTAAAATAACGGATTATATAAAAAAGGGTGGGATGTCCAGAAAACCGAAGTAGATTGCAGAAGGCAAAAATACTGTTTATTTTGTCAAGAAATACGAGTGAATGATTTTGTCCCAGTGTAATGCCATCTCTTCAAATCGAATTCCTCTAAGAAATATATGACGCCCATGATTAATTAGTTCATCAGGATCAACCTATCCATCCCCACTTCCTTGTTTATCAAAAATCTTGTGTTGTTTTCTCTCCGTAATACCCAAGAAATAGCTAGTGGGTAATGTTGTAAGAAGCCTTGAACTGAAAAAACTTTGTCCAGAGTCCCAACAGTAGAGGACTTCCATCAGAGACTGCGGTTTAGGCCAGAAATCAGAAATTTGTACTTACCGAAAAAAAAGAAAAAGAAAATTCAGAAATCATTATATCCCAAACCTGCCTTCCTGTTATTTATGTTCTGAGAGTTGTTTTTGTGGATACCTAGGAACCCATATCTCAAATACGCGAGAAGCTAAATCCTTTGCCCTTTTAAATGAGGAGGGAATTGCTAAGGGAATCCGAAGAATAACTGCTGTTACCACGGATTGCGCTTTCAAGGCAATGGAATTGGCGTGCTCACTCGATCAGGAAATAAGTGATGCATTCAAGGCAGAGGGAAGCACTCTCGAAAAGGTACTCTGATTTCTTTCTGCTTTTAATTTTTCATTCTTTCCTTTTTTCTTTATGTTTTTTCTTTAAGTTCTGGAGTAAACTAATTAACAGTTCAAACCTTTAATATAAAATTTATCACTCTATGCAACTTTTCTTGGTGTCTTTTTTTTTCTTTGCAATGAACATCAATCACTTGGATCTGCAACTTTTGTTTTTTGTTAAGTATTTGGATCTGCAACTTTATTTCATTGTAGTTTCAAATGTCGCCAAGCAGTGTTGCAACTAAAAGTGATTACTTTGAAAATTGTGAGTTTAATGCAGCTGCTTATAAGCCATGGACATTGGTGGCCATTGCATGGTGAAAATGATTTTGATCCCTGTTTCATATTGGTGTGGTCCACTAACAAATAGTGCTGCTACATTTTGTGGTAGAAGAAAATGAAAGTTGGAATTAAGGCTTAGGCTGCAGCATATTCAGTTTGGGGCTTGTGTTGGAACATCATAGGCATATGATTATCAAATTAAAAACACTGTAGGCATATCACATAAGCACACATATGAAGTGTAGACTTGATCAGTGTGCACAATATCAATGAACCCTAGTTGGGAATCACGTAAGCATAATGTTGCACAAGTGCAGTACATGTTTTGGAACTTTCCACTGGTAGGAATAGGGTTTACCTTATTTATCAGTTACAAAATCTGTAAAAGAAGTTCCTTGTCTTTTTAACAAAATGTGGAAACAAAAGCCGAATTTAGTTTATGGTAACACAATATCAACGGTGAGTATACAGGTGAAATAGGTAACCGTCATTATCAAGCCCTATTTGTTATCCCTTGGATGAAATTCTTGTGCGGCATATAGATTATTGAAGTTCAAGATTCAGGTGGACTAATAATAAATCTTTCTTTTATTAGTGACTGGAAAGAATTTTACATATGTACTGGTTCAAAATATGGTATGCATGCCCTTCATGGATAATACTTCTAATCTAAAAAATTTAGACATAACATTATATTTGTCCTAGTGATGGGGTTTTACTTGAACTTATCTCCAGTGCATTAGGATTTCTGTTTGGCCATTTGGCTTGATGCAAATCAGAGTTATGTCCAACTCCTAATTGCCTGCTTTGGCAAACAAGATTATGCTTTCTCTAGAACATGAAGTTTATTTTAAATTTTCCTTGCTTCCAGAAAGTAAGTTCTTTGAAAAGTCGGGTGGAGGCCGCAACTATTCCAGCAGCTATGAAAGCAGATTTGAAAACTAGGATCAGCCAACTTCAGGTATTGTAGATAAAGAACCCATTTTGGATTTTGAAATATGTTTATATTTTACTTCTGTGTCAACTTCTAACTTCTATCATGAATTATGGTTTTAAAAGAATTTACTTTACTTTATCAGGATCAACTTAGAAAGGCACAAAAGAAGATAGCTGAACAAAATATTCAGAAAGCTATTAAGGTTGCAACTGAGATGGCAGAGACAGCTATTTCAGATGGAAAGACATTCTGCATCTCCCATATTGATGTGGGTCTCGATGCAACTGCAGCTCGCGAAGCAGTTCTGAAAGTCAGGGAAAAGGTTGTTCTAGTTTCTAACCTATTCTTGGTCTGAGTGTCTGAATATGTCAAATCTTTCTTTTAAAGGTGTCTATAGTTAAAAATGTGGAGGGTGCTTTGATCAGATTCCACACCGTGGGTTAGTATAACCCTTACCTCTTAGCTGAGGGTTATAAAAACCTACATCCTACAAACTTCCTCACTGTTTTATGAGTTTTGGTTCTACAAACTTCTCTTATATATATATTATGTTTTTTTTTTTACTTTTTTTCTTTTTAAAATATTTACCCCGTGCTATAGAATGGGAAACACTCTTGTATTCATAAAATGGCTGTGGTGTATTCCTGTGCATGCATGTTATAATAAGCTCAATGACTTTCTTGATGACAGGGACTATCAATCATGGTGTTCAGTACGGATGAAACCACAAACAAGGCTGTGGTGTATGCTGGTGTACCCGAGAATGGAGATATGAGCAGGGGGTTAGAGGTTTCTGAGTGGTTGATGGCAGCTATTGGCCCTATCAAAGGAAGATGTGGTAAAGGAAAAGGTGGTCTCGCCCAGGGCCAGGTCAGCAATTTTGAAATCATTACTAGTTTGATTCCTTAGAAAACTTCTGCGTGTTTGGTTTTTGTTCTTTGATACAATTCATTGTTTTCTAAAACAAGGGATGCAAAAAATGCTGAAAAATCTTGTTGGTTAGATCGTTTTCACAAATGAGTTTTTGGATACAATCCAAAATCTGAAAACAAAAAAAGTCGTCTTAGGTGTTTTCAATGAAATTATAATCATTTTCTGAGTTAAATGTGAAAACAAATTCTGGATTTAAAACTAAACTTGTCTTTGGATAAAATACCAAGAATGCAACCCTAGATTTTTATATGCCAGTGAAAACTCCTTTGAACCAAATTGCGGCTTCAGAAACCTTGATGTGCAGTATGGTTTAGATGTGATAATGATTTAATTTCAGGGCACGGATGCGTCACACATTAAGGAGGCCATGGACATTGCAACAGAATTTGCATCAATGAAGTTGAGATGATACTGCTGTTTTCATTCTTCACTTCTGGCCTACTAGCAGGACCATCCATGGGACATCAAGTTGATGCAGAACCTACACGTTCTATTGATTCGGATATTTGAAGCAACTGGGGAAGCAAATTTAAATTATTTGATGATGCTGCAACAGTTGCAATTATTAGTTTTACTTACCACAAGAAAACAAATCCTAGTTTGGTAAATTATTATGAATTGGTTATATTGCTAAAGAAATGTTTGATATTGTGTTATCAATTGAAAAAGAAAGGGTTGAGATTACATAATGTGTTCTTTAAAGCAATCTCTCTATAAGCGCTTTTCGGTTTCAGAGGTGCATGTACATCCTCCTATTCATCAAAATCTATTTTGATTAAACTCCATCCTTACTAGAGCGAAAAATTCAGTAAAAAGAGTTCAGAGATGGGTTCTGCATAAATCAACTGTTGCAAAACACAGTGTGCCGTCTTCCCAATTTAATGCCTAGTTCAGAGATGGGTTCTGCATAAGAAAAGGAATAAAATGATCAGTTCCTTGGTTTATATTGCCTCTCCCCAAACATTTACTTACAAATTCGCAACACTTTTTTTTTCACATTTAGACCATGCAATGGACCCTCACATGCAAGGGCGGACTTATGTTAGTCTTACACCAGGTTATTCCAGAATTAATAGTCCTTCTCATCATTGATTTTCAATTAATTCTTGATTGGGTTGGAGATTTTAGAATGAGCTGATTTTTTATGAGCATGATTCACAAAAATTTAGTGCATTTTAAAACCTCTAACCCTACTAAAAGCTAGTCTCAAATTAGCAGTAAATGCAACGTCCCTCTCGTCAGAATTTTCAACCAATGTCTTGATAGGGTTAGTTAGAATGAATTGATTTTTAGTAAAAATATTCTCTTTACTCCTCACCATCGTAATAATCCTACAAAAAAAATTAACCCATTTTAAAACCTCAAACTCTTGCATCAATAGTTAGTCCAAATTTAACCATAAAAATAATTTCTCTCTCTTTGATTTTTATTGATGGGGTTAGAGATTTTAAAATGTGAAAAATACAATATACTCATCCATTCTTAACGTATATTGCAAAAAATATGAAAGTTGATATGGATATAAGAAAAACGTAAATTCGAGTATTAAACGTAAATTAAACAAGTAATTGCTAACAAGGCACGAATCCCCACAGGAATTTCTGGTTCGAATCCACCTGGATTAAAATGTTTTGGGTGCAAGCCATTGTTAAAAGTTCTTTCAAAGTAACTGCAAAACTACATTGTAGTGGCTTGACTGATCAATGGTTAATGATCTTCCATTCAAGAGCTGGATGATACCTGTGTGGAAAGACCTGTTAACAGTGATATGGAGCTCATTCTGTGGTGTTGTAAGTAGCTGTGACTTTGGTGTTGCATCACTCTCTTGAAAGGAAAAACATGATGAAGAATAAGAAGAAGAAAACAGCATTACTTTTTAATTGAAGTACAAAATCCGATACAATGGTTAACATATCACACACAAAACTTTTCTTTTTCACTTTGGTTTATTCTTCCTTTTTGCTACTCCATTTTGTTTGCTTCTACTCGTAGCAAGATGCCAACATGTATATGTAAATTTGGTGGAGGCGAACCATGGGAAGAAAAAAAAAAAACAAACAAATCGGAGCGACTTAGCAATTGATTCCGCATTGTTTAGTATCAGGACCCTTAGTCTTTACTATGAATGGGTCGATTCGTACCCAAAGCAAGGAGAAGATAGAAGCCAATAGCACAGACCAAATGACCACGATTGTAGGTGTCCGGTTCTGCCTGCCCATGAGACCCTTGAGGAAAGGGTAGAGATGAACGATGACCCAAAACGCGAAGAAAAGCTTTCCAAAGAGGGGACCCCAAGATTGATATCCATTGCTAATGGCATCAGATATTCCGGCGACTACTCCGACAAGGTTGATGATCAAAAGAGTGGTGGGAGGAATCAAGAGAGTAGTCCATTTGAAGGCATATAGTTCTCCGAAATCTTCATCATCCGAGGCCTTCGATGTAACAGTAAAGTTGGTATCAATTCCAGCCAAGACTTTGAGAAGTCCTTGCACCACCGCAAAGAAATGCGCCGACACACCACCGATGACCCAAAATTGTTCATTTCTCCACCACTCTTCAATGCTCACACCACTCCATCTCAACTCTAGTATGCCCGTTGCGAAGATTGAGATAAATAGAGCAATGAAGAAGAGACTTGCAAATGTACTTATCTGAATCAACCAACAGTCGGTAGAAAGAGATAGATTAGTACTAGTTCATATATAATTAGTTCTGAAGTTTTATACAAATAACAAATTAATCAGTTTGAAAAATAAACAGGGATGAACGATGTTGTTATTACCGTTGGCATGATGAATTTTCCTGTGAGCAAACAAATGGCAGGGAGAGTGCAATAGGCAAGGAGAGGTAAGGAGGTGAAAGGATAGACAGTGGTGTTAATGTAAGCGAAACGTTCGAGCCATTTAAGGTGCCCCTTCTTGTAGCCATACCAGACAGGACTGTGGCGACTGAAGAAGATCTCAACAGAACCAAGAGCCCACCGAAGAACCTGATTGAGACGGTCCGATAGATTGATGGGTGCTGATCCCTTGAATGCAGGCCTTTTTGGCATACAATAGATTGATCTCCAACCTCGGCAATGCATCTTGAAGCCTGTTAAAATGTCTTCCGTAATAGACCCGTAAATCCAACCCAACTGCACATTCGTAAACAACAACAGAAGATTTAGAAATATATTTAAGTAACAACTTTAAAATCTTCTCTTTAAATGAAGGTTTAATTGTGTGATGCTATTCCGAGTAAATACTAAAAACCTAAGTCCCTTTTAAGACAACATTCTAATAGAAGTAGAAGAGCCTTGAATGATTCTCTTGTTGCGAATTGTGGATCAAATGCCTCGTTCATCATTGGACAAGGGACCATTCAACACAAAGTTCATAAAGAGGATCTCTCTACTGGCATTGAGGCCTTTTAAGATAAAACCCTAAACCAGAGCCTAATCAGGTGGGTAGTGTTATTACCTCCAAACCCCATTCAGTTTTATCTTCGTAGCCACAGCTAATTACGTGAATTGCTTCTTTAAGCAAAGCTGCCGGACTCGAAGATGGAGGGACTCCACCATGCTCCATTAGCGTCGAAGTGACAAATGTTGCTGATTGTCCGAATTTTTTCTCAAAATTCATTTGTGACATCAATAGCTGCTTGTCGTCGTCATTGAATTCTGATTCAAGAAACGAAAGTCGATTCAGTTTTAAGGAAAACAAGTTATAACTAATAAGTAAATTAGGCATCACCATTAAGATATAGTAATTAAGGTATATAGAGCTTAGAAAACCTTCAATGTTAGCACCCGATCCTTCTTCATTCAAACCAGCTCCACCTTTTCCATGTTTAGAATACTTTCGAGACTTTCTACGACGTCCAAAACATGGGCAGCAATCACAGCTAACCATCTTTGGACGTTTAGGACCCTTTGGAGGTTCATAACCATATAAAGCTTGTCTTCTAAAGACACATCCGGTACCGACATATACCGGACCTTGAATTCCATCTAGTCCTTTCATGTTTATCTGCAAAATTAAAGGAACATCATGCATTCAATATTGCATAACCAAATGGATTTGGAACATATCAGAGGATAAGCAAACAGTTTTTTCAGTTGTCAGTTAAGGTAAGTTAGTTCATGACTTACATCGAAGAAGACAGTGTTTCTGTTGGCATATCTATCATTCCTATCAATGCCATCGAACCTTTGCGGGAATTGAACATAACAAACCTTCCTTCCTATCTGAGGGTCCATTAAGAAACACATTGCCTCTCGAACAGCCTTGCTGTTATTGATGTAATGATCACAGTCCAAATTCAGCATGAAAGGAGCATTTGTAAGCACAGCAGAGACGCGAACCTGCGAATAATTTTACAGATAAATGAAGTATTAGTTCTAGTTATAATAGCTATTTATTGAGAATCATGTCTATCAACTGACTCCCTTTGAAATTCTAATGTAAGCCATTAAAACATACTGAACTCTGTTACCCCCTAGACATAGCCTTAGACATACTGACTTGTTAAAGTAGTTAACAAGATAACTGTTGAAGATCGATGTTTTAAAATTTACCAGAGCATTCATGGCACCAGCCTTCTTGTGATGATGAAATCCAGGCCTCTTCTCACGAGAGACGTAAACAAGACGAGGGAGCTCATTTCCTTCAGTGTCATGACCTCCACTGTGACCAAGGAATACTTGTATCATACCAGGATGATCCTTAGTATTGTTTCCAGGCCACGGTGTACCATCTTGCATGATCCACCCTTCCAAAGGTACCTTTATCGCTTTGGCAACCAACGCATTTATCCGAACCTTAAACTCTTCGTACTCTCTCTGTTGAAAACAATATAGAATTGATGAATTAAACCTTAGGAAGTGTTGATCAAATGGATAGTCCTACACATAAGATTATGAGGTTTGAATTTAGGCCTAAAATTGAATGAACACTAATATATTGTGACAAGATTAGTTATCAACCTTCATTGCTCGGCGCTCCTTCACGAAAGTCGGTTGGACTTTGTCCTTAAGATAGTCAATTTTGAGCGAGAAATACATCTCTGGTGCTCGAGGTTCAATGGAGAACTTCTTACAGAAAGGCACCCATTTGCGAGCGAATTCAGCTGTTTCAGAGAGTGATTCAAATGTAAGCATGGATGCTCCATCATCTGAGACATAACATGAGATCTTATCGACTGGATAGTCCACGGCTAAGATCGATAGGACTGTGTTCGCCGTAACTAGAGGAGGTTCCTTCAATGGATCCACAGTACTCACAAATATATCCACCGGTGAAAGCATCGATGGCTCGCCTTCCCTCTCATATCTAACCAACCAACATTCATCATACATGTTAATAATACAGTTCAAAATTTCAAATTCATGTTTTGAATTGTGATATTAACATTCACTTATTTTATTAAAAATCAGTTAATTAACACTAATCGACTTTACCAATTCCCTAGTACATGTTTCAAGTGAGGTATATTAGTATGTAAGACTTATATATACCTGAGTGAAAGACGATCGAGATACGTCTCACGATCGATGGGGAACCATTTAGGGAACTGATCGAGGATCCACGAGAAAGCAAACCATATCTCACAGACAATAGACGTGAGCCAAAGCCCAATGGCGTCATGAACCGGGTTCAGGATCCTGTAACGGAGAAAGAACGCGAGGACTACTAGACGGATCACGATGATCATACGATAAGGGTTGACCTTGCTTGATGCTATTGGTACTTTCCTTGATAATGGCTGCCTTGCTTCATCAATCCTGCATTTGTGTTTTACACATTAACATAACCAAATCTACCCAGAGGTGGTAAATGGGCCTGGGCTTGAGAATATCATGGCTCAATTAAAATCAAAGAAAGGCTCATTTCAAATATATAAGGTGATTGAGAGGGTAGTGTTTGGTAACGTACATTGCCATGTCCGGGTCTACCATGTCGTCATAAGGGTCAGGTCCCAGATTTCCTTGTTTGGATTTCCAGTCATCCATGCGTTCTTTCCACCCACCCTCTTTATTGTCATCCCATCTTGCACTGCCTGCACAATTTACGACAACCAAATGTTTTAGAACCAGAAATCACGATTCAATGTGAAAGTTTGTTAAACTGAGTCAAGTATCGATATGAAATAGAGTTCTAAATCAACCAGTCAACCACTTTACTGAGTCAACTCAGTATTCCTAGTGCACATGAAATCTTGATGGGAGTCAAGTCAACTAGGCCGAACTTTGAGTCGACTCATCGAGTTTAAATATTACCCAAATCTTATCTCATTAGACAAGATCCAGAGTTAGAACCGGGTTAGATAAGAACCAGGTTAGAACAGGCCCTAAGATGATCTGTATGATATTTCCACCCCACTGCACTATGCCCATGGAGTGTACACAACTTACCAACTTAGCGTAGTTGTTCATGTGGGGTTTTATCAGATAATTGGATAACTCAAAGAACTAGCTCATCTGAGTAAGGAAAAATGTAATACCGGGTTCGGATCCGGGATAAGGATGTACGCGTTTATGAAGCGACGACGGTAACATTTGTTCCCCATGGTTCGATATTGGGAATTCTCCGCTCACCTGCATACATGAAAAATGATCAAACACGTCGATTAGGAACCTAAAAAATCATTCAACACCAATATTGATCAGCTTCCTAAAATCAATCAAAATGTTAGTAGTATTAGTACCGGTCGAGATCTAGCACTCGTTATGACCGGAGGAAATTGAATGTTATTCTCGTCGTCTTCTGGACCCCTTCCATAGCTCATTTTGCCATGAAGCATCGCTTCGGCAAGATGTTGTTGTTTCTTATTTTCATCATCGATATTGAATTCATATTCGATATCGTCAACGTCTTCTTCGTCTTCGTCTCCTTCCACCCTTGGACTCCCTTCAAATTAAAAAAAAAAAAAAAAATCAAAATACAATAATGAGATTGATGGATGGTTAGGATTTGTTGGGCCTAATAAGGTGGCCCAAAAGGCCCAAATTACCTTTGAGACGCTTGTATCGGGTCTTGCACTGGGGACAAAGTTGGGTTCCTTCTCTCCTTTCATACTCGTAACATGGCCGGCATACCGGAAACCCACACTCGTTACAAGCGACAAACAGATCACCTTCCGCCGTGATTCCAACATCGTCGCCGCATATCTCACAGACTTGACCATCCAATGCCTTCATGGGCTTGTGCTGTATTACAACAAGAAAACGTAACATTAACATGGGTGCAAAATTAGTCCGAAATTTAAGTGGCATTTAGTTCGTAATTTGGATAGGATTCATTGTTTTGGAAAACAAGGAATACAAAAAAAAAATCCCAAAAAAAAATATGTTTGTTTAAGTTGTTTTCGAAAATGAGTTTTTGAATACAATCCTGAAAACAGCCCAAATTCGAAAATATATAATACCATAACTTTTGAAAGCCCATTTTCGAAATCGGAAACCAAATGCAGCATTTTCGTGCAATTTTGATATACCTCTTCATGACCATGGATGACAACCAGTTCATTCCTGTTGTGTGATCCGGCAACCAGACCGGCGCTCGCTTCCATTGTCGATCAATTCTCTGATCGATAAGAGAGAGATTTCGGAGATTGCTGTGAGGGGGTTGTCTGATTCTTCCTCTTCTTATGAAAAATATTGGAGGGGATTATGAGAGCTTGTAAATCTCACCAAATTTGATCACCACCAGCACACTGATAGGTTGGTTGCAGAGTCTCCATTACCTTGAAGTTAAGCTACGTTTATAAATTTCAAGTTTCAACTACCATGCATTTTCCCGGGCTTCTCCCAACGACCAGCTTAGTTTTGTATTTACATTCAGATTGACCATTTTACCCGTCTTATCATTTTTTAAGGTCTAACAAGTCCCCTGATAAAAATTAAGTTAATCTAATTTTTTGTATCTTACGCAAGTTAGTAATTTACTAAAATCCAATCTCAAAGGTTAGAAAATGACAAATGATAATAAAAGAAGAAAATAAAAGGTGATATTCTTTTGAATTTTAAATATAATTTTTTTTTTTAATATTACAATTTGAGCAATACCATTTAATTCATGAATTTTTCCACAAATCCAATGTCCCTTTCAATAGACCTTTTCAGGTAAATTTAATTTATTAACTACATATCATAATATTTATTTTTTTAAACCATTAGATGATTGAAATCAGTAGACGCCTGATTGAAATCAGTGGACGTCAAATTTTGATAAAACATAGCGTCGAAGGATATTGACCCTTTTTTTTCTTCATTTGAATCATCTTAAGTATGATTTCCTTAATTTTTGTTAGCCGTGACTGTGATACAGTGGTCCCTAATCCCCAAATATTATTTTTCATTTTCCTTGAATGTTATTGTTTGTACCTACCATACTATAACAAAGAAAGGGCATTTTGGACATAACAGAATTTGTATAGTATAGTATTAAAACTGTTGCTTTCATGGATTTGGAGAGTACGTAGGGTTTAAGGGAGGGTATATGAGAGAGACGCTTGGACTTTGGAATGACTTGAAAACTAAGCAACAGAGATCGTTAGGTTTGGTAAGTTAGGGCTTCCCAATCATCCAGATTTTTGTTTATACAACAGATACACACCACCTCACACCCCCAAAATTTTACTTGTAACAAATGAACACTATTAAACTGAAAGGCAACAGGACTACTACTAGCTGTTGATGGAAGTATTTTTAGTCTGGGGGATGTCGATTCAGGTCAATTTCTTGTTAAACCCGACGACATCCAAAATAAGCGTTTTGTTTTTTAAGCATCGTCGATTCAACTCGCTGATTCCAATTCAGCTCAGCTGTCTCAGACGATTAAGAATTAAGTCGTAACAAGTCGGCAAATCTATTGCTGACTGTGCGCTGATCAAGTCAGGATCGGCCAGATACCATGTAACCACAGATCCACCTAGACATTTTGAATGGCCTTACCAAATCCGATTTGAATCTGCCCATTCAGCCCCATAGCTGTATAACACCCCATACAAAGGAACAAAAGACTACTACACTATACATACGCTCATCCTGAAAAAAGGATCCACATTTCCAAGTTTTAGCCCTATTTAGTGAACATGCAACCATCTACAGAAAAACAACCCATTTTCTTCTACCCTTGAGAAAATTACTCCTAAGCAAATGGAAAAGATCATCCTGACCAACAACCATCTTCATACCGTTCTACGAACACGCAATATTTTGTGTAAGAACAAAAAAAAAAATTTGTTAGCATATCTCAAACCCTAGATACATATTGCAGAATAAATGGGGTACATAATCTATAATCACTTTGGTTTACTGAGGACACAACTACCACTGCAGCTGACAGACGCAAAAGGAACCTCTAGCCAACTATGGATTAAAAAGAAACAGCTGATCATAGAAGGGTATAAGTATATAATTCATGTGTAAGTTGGGAGTATTCCTTAAGTTGGGAGTTGGGACCCCTTTTGTGCAGGACAAAAAGTACCAGACAAAGTTGGCTCAAAACCAGCTAATTTTTAGCTGATAGAGAGCCACATTATAATAGTTGAGATAAGTATTGACAAGCCAATTGACAGCTTATGTTCATGTCAGTGAAGACCCAGAGAATTGGGAATTCTGATTTTTTGTATCTTAAGATATGCCAAGCAGCTTATGGCCGTTAGATGATTCTCACACAAATCTCTGTAAGAGAAACTTGTACTAATGGGAAATTATAAGAGGAACCCCTAAAGTTCAGAGGGCTCCAATTGATTTCACCTAGCCTAAATCCGGATCCCGCTACCACGTTTTTGTGGCCCGCTAATATAAATTCCCGTATTCATTTTTTTTGTGTGAGAATCATCCAACGGCTCACGTGCTTGGCAATATCAGGCCTCTTCTATGTTAGTTATGTCATAGCATGTAGACTTAAAAGCATTTCGATTTTAGATCATTCTCTGTAAGAATTTTAATTCAACTATAAATGTGGGAAATACAAGAAGGTATCTGAATGGAGAAGGCTGCCTCTGTTACAATAACAAAACGTTGTGGTTAAGGGTAGATTTGCTATATAATAAGAAGACTATTCACAGATTACTTGATCACCATCCTACTTTAAGAATATTAAACCAAGATTACCTGCTCACAGTTTGATCTTGATATCATCACCGTGAAAGTAATAACCCTCTTCAGACACTGGCTGAGATTTCCGTTACAGCTGGCTTTTCCTTTTTCTTTGGCTGTTCCTGAGCCTTCTGCAGAATTACTTTATTTGGAATCAAAACTATGAACATGTTCCTTTCTCTGAAACTTCTACTCTCCTCCGTCGCTAGCTGAAACCACCAGATTGAGAAATTGCCCAAAACATTATTCCTATGGTCAAGCTAAAACTATAAGCTGTAATTGAACATCAGTCATGATATGTTTACACTCTGCCCATGGGAGCCATGGAAATGATCCAAGGGCATTTTTTATGGAATGATCTACACCATATATACAGCGCGTATCTATCCAGGAGTCAATGGCTCTAGTCCAAGCAACTGAAAGCTTGCACTATCTTAAAATAATAGAGAACTAATCTTTTGATGGTTACAACAGCAGTTCAGATGGACCGGAAACGCACAATCTCAAATAAACCAACTTAGAAAAACTGAATTAATGATGAAATAAAGAGGATGGTGTTGCATAAAGGGAACTGAAAAAGTCCCTTATCTGGTTGTGGTCCTAATCAAAAGTAAGTGCTCATTTATTTATTTCATCATTTGTTACATCTATTTATGGATCAGATTCTTCTACTTACAAATAAAGATCATTCCTCAAGAAAACTAAAAGTCCCTGATCTAGTAATACATATCTAGTAATAGTTGGAGAATCCTTGATACTTGACTTATGAACAAGGGAACATTACCTCCCCTATGTCATTCTGAAAACGCTTGATGAGCTCAATAGCAATATTTTTGAATTCATTTTCACGGCCCTTCAGGTTCACTATTATTTTCACCTGGAGCAGTTGACTTAAAAGATCAGAATGCGGTGCAAGAAAGAAAAACAGAACAGATAAAAAAAAATTTACATGAAAAATTTCCCAACAAACCTTGTTTCCCTCTTTGAGAAACTTCTCAGCAGCTCTTAAGCGCACAGAATAATCATGTATATCAATGTTGTACCTATTTAAGAAATTAAGAGATATCATTAAATAAAGTCAGTTAGTCCTTCTACATTGAGGATAATAAGATAAAAAATGCCATGACAAGGACTTGAGGTGATTCAGTCGACATCCTGGCAGTTATACAAGCATTGTTGTATATAAAACCAGATCCCACTAGCTAAAGGTTAGTATCTCGAACAACATCCAACGAGAAAAATATGAAAAGGACACATCATTTTTAAGGATACTAATTACAAAAAACCTATATATCATATAACAAGGACACATCATTTTTAAGGCTGTAACCATGTGGGACACATGGACACAGACTCCCTGACACACTTGTTACCACATATATGGTTTTCAACAAATTGACTTCTACAAGAGGATTGGTTTAATCCGTCTTCCACACTATGCTCGATATGAAAAAAGTGACATCTCTTTGTTTCCTATTCCTTGTTAGGTTATGGTAAAGGGTTTTTATTTTTCAAGTCGTCCTACTGGAATAGCTATTATTATTAAGGGAGAAAGTGGAGCGGGAGTTAAACTAGACTTTTCCACAGCAATTTTCCACGCTCTTCTTCCAGTTTCAATCTTGTCCCATACAACAAAATTCATCTTAATAACAGAACCAGACTTATAAGTAATCCTCACAAATTCATAGCCATGTCGATAGCCAAATTTACGGCAGTACAGCTGAGACATAATTGACCAAATAAATCTTTTGTGTTCTATGATTCATTTCCAACATACACTGGTGACCATCAAATTAAAAGCAAAGGAAATTACTAGAAAAGTCGGATTTTGTAGTAGTAGTGAAAAGAAAAATATTCATCTAAAAAAAGAAAAGAAAAATAAGATTAGTTAATTGCAAAGCTAGATTTTCAAGTATTAATGACCAGTTAAGGATGTACTTAGGCACTTGAAAAAAATTATGTACAACACATAGTAGGGTGTAAAATTTGAGTAAGTGCACAAGCTGATGACAATTTAGAAAACCAATTACTGAATACAGAAATATGTGAAATCAAATGTATTTTTTATTAGAAAAGAAAAATATATTACCCCATTTTGAGCTCTTTTATATCCATACGAGTGGCTGCAGAATGAAGAACAGACGTAGATTAGGATTTTTTTGTCCTAAACAGAATTTATACCACAAAACATGCAATTGAAGAGTATCAGTAATCACAAGGGAAAAGACATTCACCAGCACTTTTCTTCTGTTGTTCCCTCTTCTTCTTTTGCTGTTCATATCTATACTTGCTGCATGAATATTGACGAACTTGAATAAAGAGCCAGTTGGATTATTATGAAAATATAGATAGTGAAACGTAAAAGCCAAGGGACTTGCAGCACCACCCTAACCAAGTAGATATATAAAGCATACTCAAGTCTATAAATAGAAACTAATTTAATCTGTTGTGCTTGATAAGAATAAATGTAAATCTTAGTTGATACTAATCTAGCTTATTGATTCTAAACCTAAACATGACAACTGTTAGGTGAGATACACATGAAAGGGAACATCAAGATGTACCTAAACGGCTAAAACCAATTCCCGATAGTTTTATACCTTATCTATATACTATATTGCCCTTTAGATAGATTTTGTAATTAAGATAAACATGGTTATCTTTGTCATTTCTCTGAAGTGACTGTGCAACCCGGGGTGATTCTGAAGGACCAAAAGAGAGCTCTCTTCAATTCAATAGTTTAGATGAACAGAAAATAATAGAATAGACAATCAAATATTATATAAGTTAAACCAATCCATGGGACTATGATGCAATTCAGAGTAATAAGCAATCTATAAATCAAGAAGTTGTCAATAAAAGATCGGATTGTCTGAAGGATACACAGACGCAAGAAAAAAGCTTCTAAGCCCATAGACATCTCAAGAGGCTTTTACTTATCAGGGAAAACTCATGAACATTTCAATAAGCAAATTTTTTTACCCAAATGCCAAATTGAGGACGGTTGGATGTTATTGACCACATTTTCTAAGTTCTATTAGATACAACCTTTCCCTGAACTCTCAAGATTTGGACGTTAGACCTCAAAAAAGTGTTTTCAGTTTTTTATTACAAGTAAGTTTTATTAATTCTATCTGTAATACACAATCTGCAATAATTTCAAGGGTAGAGACCTTCCTGACTGCCATATGAAGCCAAAACTTGAAAAACAGGTGAGAAATAGATTGTCTTTTGATTGGTTTGAAGTTAACGTAAAATGTATGTTTCCAGAATAAGTGAGATCTATTAGATACAACACCCATTTCTCTGAACTCTCAAGATTTGGACGTTTTAGGCCTCAAAATAGTGTTTTCAGTTTTATATTATAAGCAAGTTTTATTAATTTTATCATTACTACAAAATCTACAATAATTTCAAGGTTAGAGACCTTCCTGACTGCCATATGAAGCCATAAGTTGAGAAATAGATTGTCTTTTTTTTTTTGGTTTGAAGTTAACATCAAATGTATGTTTCCAAAATAACAGGCAAAAGCCATATTACTGACAGGTATAGAATAAGACATACTTGTAATCCATTATTCTTAGGACTGGAGGGTCTGCATCCGGAGATAAGATCACCTGCAGAATAAGGACAGTCAATTATGAGAAATGAGTATCCTGAAGAACCAAATACTTTTACCAGTTTCTTTTCAATACATTTTTTCAGTCTTCAAAAATACTTTTATCCAGTTCCGAATACTTAAATTACGTAGGCTGTGTTTGATAGCAAGGAAATGTGTTCCGCGGAAATAAGTTCATTTCCACCACTTCCGCGGAATTAATTCCTTGGGGGGCCAAGGAAGCCTATTCCATGGAATTACATTAAAAACTAACTAACTACCTAACAACAACAACAACAACAACAACAACAACAACAACAACAACAACAATAATAATAATAAAAGGGCTGATTTTTTGTGAGGATTATCAACATGGTGAGGAGATTATCTTCACCAAAAATCAGCCCTTGGCTCATCTCCATGTGGGCCCCACGGCCACGCATCACGCGGGGGTTACGAGGGCGCAGGTCATTTGATCTCTCCACAAAATAAAAGTAAGCAACAGGCCAACAGCCCCCATAGACTTATGTTTGAAGCAACAAAGTCTCCATCTTGACCATTTCTGACCATCATTGACTCAGAGAAGTTTGATAGGCATCATGGGCAGATGGTGGGTATATGGAAGACAAAACACCCTTAAATTAAAATACCAAACCCATCATCCAAGTCTCATTTTGTCTTCTTTATGAATTGCTCCTTTCTCCTCCTTATAGAACTCAACTTCCACTAACTCATCCAAATTCTAAGACTTATTGGTGGATATAAAGAAAGATTATTGGTACATAATGTACTAAATACTAAATACTAACCACTCCAAAGTCAATTGTTTTAGAACATTTTCTTATTTGTTTTGCTATAATTGAAACAGGGGGTATTAAAAATTATATGAACAAAAAAGGGGATCGCTCTAAACTTTTGGTTTTGTAGATGGAGTATATTAGATGTAGACTACACACATATCATAATAGTTTGGTTTATATTAATGTTTGGCCCATCCTTTAATGGAGTCATGGACTGATATGCCAAATGAAGTAAAGAGGTCGGATGAAGAAGAAGATGGAAAGATAAAGGAAGGATAAAGAGGATGCACATGAAAAAGGAAGATTATTAAGGAATAACGAAGGAAGGAAAAATAATGAAGATGCCCTTGGGATAATTTTAGTATTTTGATTTGGAAGGGTAGTTTGTCTATTTCATTTGATACGTAACATTCATGTGACTATTATCACACCTTTTAGTAAGTCAATAAATGGCAAAAATCAATAAAAGTTGTATTGCTAAAGTTTGAAAATGTAAGGGGGCCTTCATTATTTTAAACATATACAGGTTTGTTACTAAAATACCCTAATAAGAAAAACACTTCACAGCTCAAGTACGGAGGTCAAATAAAGTGGTGTTGAAATTGTTTCCTCAGAACTTGTATGGATTCAATCTCTGGTAAAGGAACTTGGTATTAAACTACCTCCACCACCGTTGTTGTAGTGTGATATTGGTGCAACATATCTCACTGCAAATCCTGTTTTCCACACCCGAACAAAGTATATTGAAATAGATGCGGGAGTGTTACAAGAAAGCAGATTGAGGTCAAGTTTATTTCTTCTAAAGATCAGCGGTGGATATATTTACAAAGGACCTAGGATCGCCATGTTATCAACTTCTTTAAGACAAGTTAAACATTTCGCCACTCCTACTTAACATGAGGGGTGGTGTCAACGCACGGATCTCATTGACCATATCCAGCCCCAAAATGGTCGACCAGGCCAAGCCTTGATTCTCTCTCTTTTCAAATTGTCAAATTTCAATAGTTGAACTGGTCATGTTATCTGTAATTTAAATTTTGAATTTTGTAACAAATTGTTGTTTACATGTAAAAGCTACAATATAAATAGAGTGTACCCACACCAATTTAGTGTGAGAGAGAGATACAAATCTTTTGTTTTAACTGGAAACTATATGTTCAAGAAGCTCCAAGTCTCTAAATGATATGGATGATCTAAGAGCCTCACATATTTCTAGACGTCCCAGATTAACTCTATTTTGCTTAAAAGGGCATCAATTTCAAAAGAATAGGATGAAAACAAGGTCTCCAATGTGTGTGAATATTGCAACAAATAAAGGCATCAAGACGGAGGACAAGAAAATATTCGCCTTTATTCTATGTATGAAGTGAAATTTCCACAAATCAAAATACGGAATTATTATTAGGTCTACTCCTCATTGGAATTTCGCTCTCTTTCCTCCTTCCTATGTTTTTCTATGAGTTCTTTTTTCCTTCCCTTTCCCTTCTTCTTCTTTGATCAATAAAAGATTGAATTTGTTCCCTTGTTCTCTATGTTGTTAAAGGCGACGCCTAGGCGCGCCTAAGCGACCTAGGCGAGTCGAATTCTAAAGTATCGCAGCGCCCCCCTCCAAATTCCACAGGTTATCGCTTTCTGCGCCTGGGCGCGCCTAGGCGATCGCCCAGGGTCGCCCAGAGTGCTTAGGAGGCGGTCGCCCCATAACTTAAGCGTGGTGGCCCAAATCAGTTGGGTGTTTTTTGTAAAATATAAATTTTGGTGGTTTTTTTTTCGTTTTAAAGTCTTTTAGGGGGTTTAAAAATAAGTTTTAGTTTTTTAGGGAGTCTATTGGGATCGATATTTTGGGAAAAAAAATTAGACATTTGAGGAAAGGGGGAAAATGAGGAAGGGGAGATAGGGTTGCCGAGTCGTCATTGCCGATTGCCGTCGACGGTGAGTTCTTCTTCTTCTTCTTTCCTTCTTTCCTTCTTTTTCCTTCTTCTTTCCTTCTTCTTCTTCTTCTTCTTCTCTGCTGCTGGCCTGCTGTTGCTGCTTCATCTTCTTCTTTTTTTTTTCTTTTTTTTTTCTGATCTTCTCTGCTACTGGCCTGCTGCTGCTGCTGCTGCTTCATCTTCTTCTTCTTCTCTGCTACTGGTCTGCTGCTGCTGCTAATGTTAAAATAGGTTAAATAGTGATTATATAGGGGGCAGGGGAAAATAGGAGATTGATTTGGGGAACACTATTCCTGGGCGACGCCTAGGCCTAGGCGCGTCTGGGCGAGGCGCCTGGCCCATCGCCTCGCCTCGCCTCACGCAGAAAACAACATAGCTTGTTCTACATCCCTCCAGCGTTCTTCATTCTACCCATTTCTTTTTTCTCTTTCCTTTTTATCGTTCGCATGCAGATCCATCAACAAAAACCAAATATTAACATATGGGATATACTCCTTGTACACTCGATTTGCATTGAAAAAAGTTTATATGATCCTTTTCCTGCTTTTATATAAATTATAATACCCCTTCTACTCATTTATGGTAGAATATACCATAAAATGTCGTTAAAAAAAANAACATAGCTTGTTCTACATCCCTCCAGCGTTCTTCATTCTACCCATTTCTTTTTTCTCTTTCCTTTTTATCGTTCGCATGCAGATCCATCAACAAATGCTAATTATTACATTTTGTGCTGGTAATCTTCTTAGGAAAATCCTCAAAAGATCAGTAGCTATGAATGAATGAAAGACTGATGAAAGACGAGAGAAGGATACTTGAAAGTTAGTTTTTATAATTTGTTCTAAAGGTATTTAGTTCTTTTCCATCGACTCATAACATGTAGAAGACATGTAATTTTTTCAGTAAAAGCTATATGGGTCATCCAACCAGGTGTACACCTACAGATATGTTGGTTATGACAGGTTGTAGCAAGTTAAAAGAGTTCAATTTTTTTGGTTCTTGTTCTCACCTCCTAAAGGTAAAAGATATAAGAAAACTCGGAATCAAATCAGATCAGCAAAAACAATTTTTTCCATAGAAAATGTTTTTTTTTCTTTTTCCCATAATATTTTACAAATTGATCTATTTTACTCAAATAGGTTTTTTTATTACTTATTAGAATAGATGGGCTAATAAGCCTTATGCCTTAAAGTAAAACCACATAAGCCATTGAAACAGCTCACTGTATGTCTCCTAGTTATATGGGGAATACTCCATATCATGAAGGAAATCCAGATTGTGGTGTCACCCAAAAAAACTATCATTGTTTCACAGGACAAAAATCGTTGAATGAGTTTACGAATCTTCTAGCAAAGGATGATTTTTTATAGATTATAAAGTAAGCTACCTTCGTAACTATCTCACCTATAAATTTCCCAATTAGAATTGGTAATAAGCTCATCCTATTTTTGTATTTCTCCCTTTAGCTTTTCCTATACCTCTCTTATTTTTCTTTCTTGTATTTTATTTCTGTTCTTCAATAATTTCATTTTTACGGATCAAAAAATGAAAACCAATGATGCAATAGGATCTGGAGATCACAATTCGAAAGTACACGCACTATCGTGTTCATGAAGTACAAGAACTATAAGGATCTTCTGGAAATAGGCCCCTAAACTCAACCACTTCAGGCTTGCTACCTAGCTAGTCCACAGGTCAATCTTCCTCTTTACACTAATATTTTAGAGTCTTAGACAATGCTAAGCATGCTGCATACAACCCTTGCTTAAATTCACTTTCAAGTTCAAGAGAATTTCAAGACATTTTTCGATGCTTTTCAGATAGGAACTGAATCTTCACTTGTCCCATAAAAGATATTTGTAACATCCACAAATTGAAAATGAATAACCACCTTCTCTTGTCCCAATTAAAGAGCGTTTGTCCAGGTCACATATGACAGAGGATTAAAGAAAAAGATGGGACCCTGACATAGTCTCAACTTCAATTTTTTTAAACATGTATATCAACAAAAGGTATATGAATACAAATAAATCAGAGCAGCAACAACAGAAAAAATAAATTAGTTTTATTGCTCACTAAAGCAAATATTTATAATAAAACAAACAAGGAAAAAAAATAGTTGATATGCAACAATTTTTTGTTTTTTTTTTGAATCAAGATTGAATCCAAGAATCCATAAAAATACCAAATTTTATTGTATTCAACTGGTTTAGATGGCTCAAGGAACCAAAAAATGCACAAAGAAGACATACCAGATCAAGCTCAGCAGCTTCTGCCATTTGAATGGCTTCACTTTTAGACACCACACCAATCTGCAATTATGTAAAAAATTAGTTTCCAGATAAAATTAAGGGCTTGTTTTGGATTGCCTTTCTTACTCACTCCCCTCAAAAAAAAAAAAAAAAAAAAAAAGAATTTTTGCATGTTTCAAAGAAATTATTTCCTTGATCAGAAAGAGATTTTGCATGAAATTTTCGGTTTCAAGATAAAAAAAATCATTTCCTAGCTCAGAAGAGGCGATCCAAACAGGACCCAAAATATCAATTCTACCACAAAAACAAGTAGGGAACATGAAAATTTAAAAACAGACCATATTCTGATTTGCGTCAATAAGCCTTACAGAAGCTGACCTATATTTCAAATCATCACCAGAAACAAGTACTTTAGTTTCAGGAAATTTCAAACTAAACTAACATCAAATGGAAAAAAAATTCCTGCTAATCTCAATCAAAATTCAAATGTTTCAAAACAGCCCAAATTCTAGGGAAACAATACCTGACACTGGAAATATCAAGGCTAGGATCGGCTTCCACCTCAGTCTGTCGTTTCTCTCTGGGCCTCCCCTGATTCGGACGGGGAGGCGGACGGTAACCCCCAAACCGTGCGGTTATTGTACTCTGAGAAGTGCAGCAAACGGAGCAGATAGAGTCAATTTTGGGGAAATTTTTAAGATAACTAAGACGAACACCAGTAATTGAGGATTCAAGTGAGGAGAGAGAAAATGGTAAAGGTGGTGGTGTTGTTCTTCGAGAGAAGAGTGGTTTACAGGGAAAGGGGATGGTAATCCCAGCCATGGAAGAGACAGAAAGTTAGAGAAAAACCCTAATACACTCCTCCTTGTTGATGTTGTTCTTAATTAGTTCTCAAACAATGGAATCAAGGTGTGTAAGAGAAGAGAGGGAAGAAGTGTTTTCAGTTAAGTTCATGAGTGCTTTAAACTGAAAGAGATTAGAGAGAACTGGGATGAAATTCAATTGATTCTCTCTTAATTTTAGAGAGAGAAAGAGAGGAGAGGTAGAGTGAGTGAGAGGGTTTTGTATGAGGAGGAGGAGGAAGTGGAAGTGGTGACTGACTGAATGACCAGACCTTATCCACACCACACAGTACACTCTACTTCGCCAGTTTCCAAAGAATCTCCAATACTGCTCCAGTATTGATTCTCTCTTAAACCCCCTAATAATAAACGGTCTGTTTGGATGCAGAATTCTAGTGGGATTTGGTGGAGAATAGGGATTCACTAGAATTTATTTTGTTTCCATGAATCCCTACAAACTGGTTTCCCATGGAAACCTGATTTTTTAACAAATGCTCCAGTAAGAGTCTAACCTCCCCCCATAAAATTCTTTGGTAATAAAGAATTTGGTTTATTTAACACCCCATCTTATATTCTTACAAGCGCCCCCACCCCACCCCACACCACACCACACCACATGCCTTGGGCGCGTGTAAGCTAGCAATCTTGACAAACCTATTTTGCCCTCTCACACACATTTCGAGTGTGACATGGCAAACTTAGCAGTGCGGTGTTTGGATTAATACATTCACTATGCCATCTCATGTGCATAGAGCGCGTGATTTGGCAAATCCCCGGTAAGACTCTTCACCACCGTCTAAATTTGATTTACATGATGAGGATATCATCACTACAAAAATTCTGTTGTTGGCTCATCTCTACATGGGGCTAGATTTGTTCCACAATCACCACCGCCCCCACTTCAACCACCGCTTAATTTTGATCTACATAATGAAGAAATCATTAACACAAAAATTCAGACCTCGGATTGGGTCCATAGATAGGTGTAAGTCGAGTGTAACTATAAAAATAAATTTAGATGATATAATTGGACTAATTGAAAAATGGATACAATTGAAATTTATTTATTTGTCCAGGGTTTATAATGAAAAAGGAAAAAAGAAGAAAAAAAACATTCGGACGGGCGGACAACCGTTCGGTTGAACTGTCCGCCCTTTTAAGCTGCGGCTCTATCCTTGGATCATTTTGTGTCGATGAATAGACCATCGATACAAAAAATTAGCCCTTGGATCGACTATATGTATCACCCACAGTTAGGTGTAAATCGAGCGTAATTATTGTATAAATATATTAAAGATGATACATTTGTTAGGACCCACATGTTAAGGAGATCATCCTTACAAACTCAAATCTTGGATCTTCTCTAAGCTTTCCCCATTAATGAGTGTATGTTGAGTGTAGGAATAAGACATATGTGGTGGAATGTGCAAAGGAGGGTGGAAGAGATAAAAAAAAAAGTTGAGATACGTTAGGATGGACGGACAGTCGTTGGGCGGAACCATCCACCTTTAAAGTCGGCTTCCAAGGACGCTGCTAGCGTAACACCAAAATTGGGCTCGACAGATGATGTGGCACTAACACTTGAGGTGGCGCTGTCGTGGCCGCCTCAAAATATGTGCAGCCTCTTGCCACATCATATCAAAATTTTTAATTTTTTAGATTTTTTGATCGAAATTTGTTCTTCTCTTTTTTGGTGCGGAATCCCAAAACTTAAAATCAACAAATCTATTTAGAATGACTTGATCTAACGGTGGTAATCAAAAGAAGAATCTCGATTAAAACAAGATCATAACGGAGCTCTTCTCTCAATTTTCTCTCTTTGTAGAAATAAAAAAATCCTAAAATGGTGAAACCCTAGATCTAAGGAAGAAGAAGGGCTGAAGGAGAGGAAGGAAGGCTGAATAAGAGGAAGACGAAGTGGGCAACAGATCGCATCCAGATTGAGAGGAAAGATCCTTATAGGTAATGTTAGTCTTTCTCTCCCTCATACTACTTCGTTGTTCTTTGTCTCTGTATCTTTCTCATTTATGCTCTTGTTTATTTTTTCTCTCCATAGAAAACCAAAAAAACCCTAAAATGGTGAAACCCTAGATCTAAGGAATAAGAAGTGCTGAAGGAGAGAAAGGAGGGCTGAAGAAAAGGAAGATAAAGTGGATCGAGAGAACGAAGTGGGCAACAAATCGCATCCAGATCGAGAGGAAGGATCCTTACAGGCAATGTTGGTTTCTCTCTCTCTCTCTCTCTTTCTCTCTCTCTCTCTCTCTCACTACTTCGTTGTTCTCTGTTTCTGCATATTTCTCATCTATTCTCTTATTCATTTTTTTCATTTGCAAGATTGGGGAAGATTTAGGATTTTCTATCAGTGATAGCTATTTTTACCTTGAACATGTGCTTGAATTTTTTACTAGTCATGCTGAGAATAAAGTTTCCACCATTTTGTTAACTGTTTCTGAATTCCTCACTAGTAATGTTAAATTACTATAAGTTTGAAATGTTGAATTCTTGACTATTTATACTTAAATCACTTAACTTGGTTTTGTTGGCGGGAGTAACAATCCCGCTTTGATTCCTCCGTTTTTACTATAAAAAAGGGATTTTTTTTACTGTAGTCCCCCTTCAATGTTTCAATTAGGGGTTAGTCCCTTTTTACGCAGAAATTAGACCTTGATCCCTTTTCTGTCAAAAATCCATTAAGTAGTGCTCATGTGTCAAACACGTATGGCAATTTGATATTATTAACCCTCACATGTAATACACGTGACTCACTTAAGTGGGTACCTATTATTTTACTCAAAATACCCTTGCCTGATCCAACGGCTAGGGTATTGCAGTATCAGGAAGAGAGTAGAGAGAGAGAAATACACCCACTACACCGCCGACAATCACTAACTCCACTACGTGTGTATTACTTCACATGTATAAAATGCATGATCTATTCTTAGAAAAGTTCTAGAAATCCTAATCTTTTTTAAGGAATTCTAATTCTAAGATACATGGCATCTAATGCACATGCAAATAATTTTGTTTACCTAAAAATTATTTGATTTCTTTACTTTGGTTTGAAAATTATTTGAGATTATCGTAAAGTGGGGTTAGTTTAAGAATTAACCTAACCAAATTAGTGAGCAAGACCATCGACCCCGCTTATGTATGAATGTCGGGCTTATATGCCCGTCTTTGGTGGTCTCACTTAACAAGTTTAAGAGAATTCAATCTTAACCCCGAAATTAACAAGCAACCTTATTGCTAATACATCCCTAAACTAAAATCAAATAAAGCTAACATAGATTCATCTTATTCTAGGAAAGATTATCCTTCTTTTGACTATTAGATTTTTAGGATTTGGATAATATGGGTTTCTTAAGCCCAAAAGAGAAGAAATGAATGATGAGGCCCAATTTGTTTGAAATGGGCTTCAAAATTCTAAAGAGAATAATGAGTTGTGAAAACTAACATATAAATGTAAAGCCTATGATGTAAATCATGGAATGTGATGAAGTGAGCCCAATAACCCATTAAATAGGATATTGGCCCAAAGATTTATTCACAAATTTTTTTATGTTTTATTTGATGTTTGAGGGCAAAAATACTAGTTGTACCATAAAATTTTTATTTGTTTCAAAAATTCTAATTTTTACCCAACTAGGATCAAACATTCATTTTTAATTTTATTTTCATTTTTTGCTACAAATTTATAAAAGAAATTAACATTTTTAGATCAAAAGGTATCATATTCAAGAACAATGAAGAAATTAAAATAATTCATCAATTTTTATGAAACATTAATTTTTAACTCTAAAATTTTAGCATAATAATTTCGTCACTTCAATAATCACTAATTCATAGCAGTTTCTTCATTTCAAAATGATTATTTACATTAAAATGATATTTCTAGCATGTTAGACATTTAGGCAAAAATGAGAACAAAATCTACTCAAATTATTTCAATTGATCATGAATTTCAAAATCTACTCCATTCTTTATTTAGTTTATATTAAAAAAATTGATTTATTACTAACATAAAAATATTTAGAGCTTCATCACCATTCGATTTTAAATTACATCAATAAATTACTAAAATAAATAAAATTAAAATAACATACTGACTTTTTATCAAAATATTTTTTGAAATTTGTAACCATACAAATGGATAGATCTCGGATAGTTATTGAATTTTGACTACTCATAGACAAAAATTCGACGCCGAATGAAGTCGATCCAAAGCCCGGAAGATGATTTTGACCAAATTTTAATATACGACGCGAATTCTGACTGAAATCATTATAAAATAAATAGGTCCTAATTAAAAGGTTTCTCAAAGATTATAACCATACAGATAGAAAGATCTCGAAGGGTTATTGAATTTTAACTACTCATACACAAAAATTTATTTTTTTATTTACAAAAATAATACAATCTGACATTGTATAAATAGGACATCCCATATGATTTTTGTAGTCACATTCAATATTTAATTAGAATTACAACTAAAATACATCATTTATTCCACAAAAATAAAACAAAATATATACTTTTACATCATGAACATAAATAATAAATCTTAGAAAAGATAAAAAAAAATAACCTAGTTTAGTGAGTATCCTTTGATGAGAATGAAGATTAAAAATCCAAGCTTATAATATCATTTTTGTTCTTTCAAACTTCTAACCCTCAACCAAAATAAGTAATAAAATTGAGTATTCAAATTTAAATTGGTATAAATTCTAGCACATCAAATATCTCATTGTCTCTTCTCCACTTATATGAGATAGTAAGGAAAAAAAAAGATAAACGATTAATTAGCTAGAGTTTTTCTAGAAAATAAACTCAAAATAAAAACTCTCTTAATTTTTGTTCACAATTTTTCTCTCTTCCTAAATAAATTTATTCACTTAATTTTCTCTCTATTTTCCTCTTTCTCCTCCTCTAAATAAATTTCTTCTCTTCTTTCTCTCCTCTTAATTTTTAGGCTAGTTGTCTCCTTTTATAGCTAAATTTAGGGTTTATTAGCTTGATTTATGATCCTTGGATCATGGTGTGAGGTGGAGGGTTGAAATCATTTCTAAAAAAGAGGGGACAAATTGATGGAAGTGGAAGAAAAAGGTGGGAGATGATATGTCTCCCACCTTTTAGTATTTTGTTTGTTTTTAATTTTTTGATTTTTTTGAATTATTATTTTAAAAGTAAAATATAATAAAAAATAATATTTTATTATAGATATAAGGGGATTTTGGCCAAAAACCCCTACTTAGAAAACGTTTTAGGATTTAGCCCAACAAACGTTTTCTTTTAGTCTAAGGCCCAAGAGGGTTTCAGTCAGAGGGTTTCATTGTGTGTAATTTATAGGAAGAGGGTTTCAGTGAAACCCTCTCCGAGAGGGTTTCAGTCAGTTATCCTTGGGCCTTAGACTAAAAGAAAACTTTTGTTGGGCTAAATCCTAAAACGTTTTTCAAGTAGGGGTTTTTGGCCAAAATTCCCTAGATATAATATTAACAATGAAAAAAAACAGCATCTTTTTTTCAAAAGACATTTTATTTTACTTTTACTTTTAGGTTATTTATTTACTAATATATATATATGAGAATGGATCGGCTTACAGCCTTATATGTACATATTATATGTACAGGCTCATATGGGGCCCATATAAGGTTGATCTACGGGCTGAGTTTTTATGAGGATGTTCTCCCCACTACGTGGATCATCTTTACAAAAAATCAGTCCATTCTAAAACTTCTAGCCCCATCAACAATTGATCGGAAGCTGATTAAAAATTAATAGTGAAAAATGAACGATAAAAAAATGAGTCAATTTTTTATGGGGTTAGAAGTTTTAGAATGAACTTATTTTTGGAGAAGATGATCTACATGATGAAGAGAACATTCTCACAAAAAATCAGACCCTAGATCAGCCTCATGTGGGCCCCACAAGAGCCTGTACACGTAACCTGTACGTATAAGGCTGTAAGCCGATCCAGACTCTATATATATATATATTTAAAAACTAAATTAAAAACGGTTTGTTTAACCAAAAATATTTTATTTTTTATTTTTTATTCTTTTATTAAAAGGTGAGTTTCTACAAATTGGTTCTAAATTTGGTCCAAATTTAATTTTTGTCCTAGATTCTATCCAAATCTTAGATTTTGATCTAATTAGGATTAAATGTTGGTCAATCAGGATCAAGTATAAAAGATTGATCTATTTGTATCCCGAGGTACACTAAAATTGAATAATTCCACAAGAGGTGCAAAATTGGGTGTCAACAGCTTGCCCCTCTGTACTAGAGGTTGCTTGCAGCTGAATGGCAAAGCAGTCAACACTCAATTTTGTACGCACAACATACCTTTAGTCCTCTGTTAGACACCCATCTTGTGCCTAACAAAACATGGCCTACTGGTTACACATTCTTGGTAACCAATGGTCAGAGAAAACCTATCGATTTATCCTTTTTCGACAGGTTAACCCCATAGGTGATGATTTTTGAAATCTGGTTCATTTTATTTCACCCAATTTTCATATGGTTGGTAGTACTACTAATGATTTCTCATCTTGATTCTCGCCAATGAACTTGCTACCTAGGGTTGATCTCTTACACCACTCAATAATGCAACACTTCAGTTCTCTACGACTCCTTTTGACAATTTGATCCTCAAATTTGTAGAATTCCCCTTTTTTTTATTCCTCTGGCTTCTTCATGTTGGTGTTGTCGCTAGAGTTGTAAGCTACGAGTTATTCATTCTCTGGAAAATGCTACAAGCACCTTGGATTTGCACCTTTGCTAATACCTCTGATTATTTTATTCAAATTAGACCAAAATTAGACTTACGTTAGACCAAGTTAGACTCAAATTAGACCCAAATTAGACCCCGGGTATGATTTTGTGTGCAAATCCGGGGTGCCTGTAGCATTACCCTCATTCTCTTTCCTTATGTGGATTTTTTTTAATAGCTTGTACCTATTACCTTGCAAAAACAGTTATATAGCCTAAAATATTTTCCCTCTTCTTCATTTTTCCTTTTGATTTTTTTCTGTACAAAGTACCCATACGATTAGGGCGAACCGTGTGGGACTCTCTCCTCTCCTTAAAAGACGTCTCATCTCATCTCTCTCTCTCTCATAATTGTCTTTGATAGAGAGAGAAAACGGGAGAGATATTTGGAAACGGCGCACAATTAAGCCCCCAATTTCCTCCATTAACGCCTACTCCAAAGCTTGAGTCCACATCTTTTTCTTCATCTTTCTTCATTATTTCTTCATACTACCAGAGATCAGAGAAGATTCGTTCAAGAACAACCAATTATTTTTTGAGTTTTTCTTTTTGCAAAATCGAACACTGATTATCACAGATAGCCGATCTATCATTTTCATCAACCATTTTTCCTTAAACCTCGGTTAGTTTCCATCAACGACGCTGCCTCCATCTACCGTTTTACCATCTGCTGAACACAGAACCTTGATCTACCCATTAATGAGGGAGATCTGACCATCTACTGCTCCGATCTACCGAAGGAAATCGGACTGTGGTTTGTCATTGCTGCTCTTCCGGTCTTCCGAAGGAGATCAAACTGTGAATTGCTACTGCTATTTCGAAACACAATGGATGATTTTCAGGTTTTGCGTTTGTGCATACTTGGATTTATAATAGTAATAATCTTTTTGATAGAGGTTTTGGTATATGGCTTGAGTAGGTATTGTTGAAGTTTGTTGGTTAGAAAAGATAGAAACATAATTTATCTCGATCTCTTTCTCTCTCTAGATCTTAATGTCTCTCTCTAGCAACTCCACTCGACTCTCATATATATATATATTAACTGTTCATTGCGCGCAATGGAATGCAGGTATGAAGCATGTTGCAGGAGATATGTTTAAAGAGCTACCAAAGGCACAAAACATTTTGGTTAAGGTAATTTGTGAAGAAAACTTTATATATGGCGGTCGGTCGCGCGTGTCGCGCGTGGGGCGCGTCAAAGTGAACTCTCAATATAGTACAAAAATTATTCTTAGAAATGGGTGAAATAATTTTTGCCCATTTCTATCTACAAATACAATGCCCTCATCAATAATCTACAAACACTTAACAAACCATAAATTTTTGCATTTGCGAACATTCACGCTGTACCAAGCGAGGTCTAAATTTGAATTATTTGGTTGTATGTATGCATGTGCAGGCGGTACTACATGATTGAGATGACGAGCAGTGCTTGAAATTGCTAAAAAATTACTGGAAGTCATTGCCAAAGGGTGGAAAAGTGATTGTGATCGAGTTCGTTATCCCTTCTGAAATAGGAGATAATTCAGAATCCTTCAATTCATTAACACCCGATGTCCTTATGATGGTACTGAATCATGGTGGCAAAGAACGAAACCTAATTGAATTTTATGATCTTGCTAATGCTACTGGATTCGCCAAAGCTACGTCTTACCCTATTGCGCAACGCCTCCATGTCATTGAGTTTCATAAATAGAGGGAAAAAAATGCTTGTTAAACCCTAGAATTATTAATTTCTATTTTTATGAGGCATCGTTTTAATTAGTATTGACAGTATGGGGCCGGGTTGCTGTTATTATGTTTGTTAGGTTCTTAATTAAACCAACCGGTGATGCTACACTTCCTACAAAGTGGACTGCAAGTTATATTGCAAAAGCTATTTATGAGGGTATTTGCGTCAATTAGGAAATGACGCAAATCACGGAGGGTATGAGATTATTTAAGAACTATGGGATGACTTTTGCAGTAAAATTTGCGGTAGGAAATAGAGTACGTTTAGCATTTTCCTCAACCAAAGGGGCATAATGGATAGTGGGCCATCCAGTATGTAATACCTTGAGTATTTGTGTGTCTTGTTTGTGTGTGCCTTATTGAGTAGTAGAAGTACTTTTATAATATTTATGGAGTATGTATTAATTATTATTATTATTTAAGTAAATAATAATTATGAGAATTCTATTTTAAATACATAAGTGGACCCCACTAGAAGTGGGAGTTGTTTGATATAGGGAGTACTGTAAGAGGGTCGGCCTATCCTGGTGGTTACCTGTCTTTTAGTTTTTTTTTAAAAAAAATTAATTAAAATTATATTTGATCATTTAAAAAGCTAGATTTGATTCCTTCCCATTTAGTTATCAAAAACTAATAACCTTGCTTACCAAGTTTTAATGTGAACCATTAGATGAGTGAACCTTTTGATCTAAACCATACAAGGACCCAAACCAAAACCCTAGTTAACCCCATCTTATGGAGGAGTCCATATCCACCTTGATAATAAAACTCCTTTCTTTTCTTTTAAGGGTCGAGTCAAGTCAACCAACTCTTGAGGTCAACCAATTATAGCTAAAACATATATATATATATATATTATAGCTGTACTTATAGTTCTGAACCCCAAACTCTACTCACGCACCACTGCAACAAACTCTGTGGGAAGTGGGGTGTTAGTAAAACTCGGTAGATTTCTCAACCAAAAATAATAGGTAGAAAAAGTTGCATCGAAAAACACCACAAAACTTAACAAGTATAACATCAATCCAATGTCATAATAAGTAAATACTACAATGCAAAACCATTACTCTAGTGAGTATAATATTTGTGCAGTGAAGCGTAATTTTACATTCTTGATTTATTAAACCCTAGACCACTCTCACATTCGGACCATGGCCAGACTGATCGTATCACTTTTTGGACTGCAATTAATCATTTCAGTATGAATTGCTCACCCTCACACTTTCGGACCACAATCAACCTTTGCTTTAAAATTTTAAATTATTATCATGAGATTTAAAATCAAGTCCTCATCATCCGATCTACTTATGTGAATAAGTGCATGCACACGATCATGTCAAATCATCATCACACCAAAACAGGGTTTTTGTAATAGTTATAACCGTTACAATGATGTTTAGTAATGGCTATAACTGTTACTAAAGTAGCGTTATTTTCCTGCAACGCTTATTACAGTTGAATTTTTTTACTGTAATGCTTATAATCATTACTGAAATTCATTTGTAACTCCTTTTTATGTTATATTTTCTGAAATTTCAAATTGAAAAACACGGTCGTGTAAATTATAGTAACAGTTTTAACTGTTACAATATTTGAAAGGTCCCTTGGGTTTGTCAATGTTCATAATAAAATAATAAACTCAGTTGTAGTCCTTTTTCAGTTAGTGTTAGGGTATTCCCTCTGTGTAAAACTCACGCATCATCGAGAATCAGAAGCGGAAAGCTCTTCATCGAACTCTATCTCGCCACCGGAACTCTCCGAGTATGGGTAAGTGACTTATCGTCTACCATAGGTGGTTATAATTGTATTAGGACTTAATGACATTAGCTAGGATGCATGTAGGTAACTTAAAATGGGTTGCAAAACTATTTTTGTATGTATCCAGGCTTGTATTGATACCCCTTGAAGGGAGTATCGATACCACTCTTGGGTAGTATCGATACCATGACCAGTTTCAGTACGGGATTTCTGTCCTTTGTTCTCTCATGTACTTGGTTTGTGGCACATGCATATGGAATCTTTAGAGCTTAAAACTTAGGGTTTGCTCATTCTATATAAATAGAATATGCTAAGTCATTTATGACTATCTAGCTAGGGTTTTAAGACATACATTCTTCTAAAGAGAGAATCTTAGTAGCCATTAATGTTCTTCATCCAGGGCTTCGAAGATCTTTGGAGAAAAAGCTCATCAGTTCATATTTGTTGCTTTAGAGCTTTTCTCATAGGGGTTTCATTCTTGTTAGACCATAGAGCACTCATTTAGCTTAACAACCCATTCTGTGTTGAAGTAACCTTATCCTTCAAACACACCATTGTCTCCGGTGGAGTTCCGGTGAGTTAGCAACTTGACGGAGGTCAAGTGAAGCTTAAGGATTCAAGCATACAAGTATGAGACTTGGAGGACTCCGAGTTGGAGACGTACAACACCATTCAAGAGGCAGTTCGTGGATTCAAACCGTGGAGGAAGACCAGTTGAGTTTGCACGAGGGAGTCGTGTCGTCGATGTAACGGTTGTAAGAATTTCTCACAACTCTTAGTGGTTTTTATGAACTTGGTTTCAGAGTTTTTTTCCGTTAGGTTTACCCCATCAACAAAAATTATTTGTGTACTTGTGTGAATGATTTTTGAATAAGATCGAAATATTCGATTCTCTCCAATTTTCATTATGTGAGAATCGAATAAGTCGATACTTGTTAATTTCAATTTCTACATTTGTCTTTGTATTTTTAATTGAGTAGTAATTGATCCCCCTTCCTTGTTAACCTAGATTGTGTTAGTTAGTTATCCTAGACCCTACGTTTTTCAATTGGTATCAGAGCTTAGTTTACTTTTTAGGGCTTTACACCCTGGTGAGATCCTTTTTGTGAACTATGGAAGTTAGGCCCCGTTTGGTAATGCTTTTTTGGGGTTTAAAAGTACTTTTTTACAAATTTCTGGGGTTTGAAGTGTTTGGTTAAAGTTTAAAAAAGTGATTATTTTAAAAGTAACCAGGTTTTTAGAGCAGTTTTGGGAAGCAGGTAGTAGGATGCTTTTCGAAGCTGCTTACGAAATAAGCAGCGGGTTTTAATTAATAAGTTTTTAAAAATCCTTAATTGCCCTCATTGCTCTTTCAAAATGATCCTTTCGGCAATCCGATTATTCGAGGTTCTCTAGTCCTTCTCCTCTCACTGTAGTCTGCAACGCATCATCACCACACAGAGCAGGGATTCAGAATGTTCTCTCACCCCATCTCTCTCTCTCTCTCTATTAAGGGTTTTTCTATGAGATTTGGTTTATTATTTTTTGTTATTGTTTCTTTAGAAATTAAGGTTCAGCCATTCATTTTGTCTAGGTTTAGGAGAGATAGGTTCAAGAGAGATACGTTACCAGAGCTTATCTTTTTCACCTTTAACGGCGTTTTTCTGAATTTCGTAAATTCTTGCGTTTTGTGTTGTTCCTTCTTTCTAATTTTTAATACCTTCATCACTCCCTTTCTTTTTAAACCTATCAAACCTGAACCCTTCATCCCCCATCCAATGCACCATCCACGACCCCAAACACTGTCTCAATCCCTTCTCAATCTCTCTTGTTGTTTACCTTGGATTATGTTAACTAGGATTAAAGATTTAAATGGTAGATTAAACTCAATTTCAATTTTATTTTTTTACTTATAATAAAAATTGAATTCCATTCCCATCCAAATTATAATGTAATACGGATTTGGGTTTTTTTCAAGATTCTTCTATAAGAGGCAGATCCGGCCTGTTGCTCCTACGATAATAGCCACGGTACTACACCATTAAAAATTAAAAAAAAATTGAATCCAAAAATTAATTAGAATTAGCTGCAAAAGAGATGCCTAGAATTTTCAAATTTTCAAGGGATGATTTGTGGAAGTTATAAGTTTAGAAGGGGTTAAGTTTTCAACTATGTTAATGTATATGGTGAAGAGATCATCATCACAAAAAAAGTCATCTCTTAACACGCGACGCGTAATAACATGAAATTTTTTCATAGCATCAATGTTCCCCTCTTTAGAAACCAATAATGAGGTTTGTACTTTTTTTTAAAGGCAGAATCTTCATATAATGTTTCTTTAGATATTCTCCTCACTAGGTAGATCATCCTCACCCAAAATTATCTTCATGTGAGATCCTATAGGCCATCGTTAATTAATTGTATGGAAAAGATTAATTGGAAGGTGCAATTAGCGTTATAAGTTTATAATTATTATTTAAAAAAATAAAATTAGTGTCATGTCTATTTTAGACACTATACATAATCACAACACTTTAACATTATAATTTACCAAATACTCTAATGATGCTTTTGAAACTCACAATATTTTCAAAAACATATTTTACCAAATACTCCGCTGCTTTACTTCACAACTGATTATTCTTACAGCACAACAGAAAGTACTTTTTTTAAAAGTTACAGCAATACCAAACTAGGCCTTAGTGCCGTGAATAAACCTCCGGTATTCAATGGCAGCAACTATGCCTATTGGAAGGCACGTAAGAGAGCCTTTTTGAGCTCCATCGATGAAAGAGTTTGGATGGCTGTAGAGAATGGGTGGTCTCCACCGACTAGGGAAGTCACAGAAAACGGTGTTATTAGGACCGTTCCCAAACCGGCAAGTGATTTGACCGAGAGTGAGATTGCTAAGGCCACTTACAATAGCAAGACCTAAATGCAGTTTTCAATGCCGTCACCGCCAATGAGTTTCGGGCAATTTCCACTTGCACAGAAGCCAAGGAGGCATGGATCAAATTAGAAGTGACCCATGAAGGTATCCGAACCATCAAAATTGCAAAGTTGCAAACGTTGACAACCCAATTCGAAAATATTCGAATGGAGAAAAAGAGACCTTTAATGAGTTCTATGGCAAACTCGGTAAGATTGTGAACAACACATTTGCCTTAGGAGAGACTATTTCTAACTCCAAGATAGTTTGTAAGGTGCTAAGATCTCTTCCCGAGAGATTTGAAGCCAAAGTGACGACTATCAAGGAGAGTAAGGATATTGATGCTATTCTCCCTAAGGAACTTGTAAGTAATCTTAGAACCTTAGAGTCAAACTTCCGTTCATCAAAGAAGTCAAAGAACTTAGCTTTCAAAGCTTCCAAGAATGTAGTTAGTTTAGATGATAAGTCTTCCGACAATTCAAGCGATGAGGAGATGGCTCTCCTATCGAGGCAGTTCAAGAAGTTCTTGAAAAAGAAAGGAGCTTTTCAAAAGTATGACAAGAAGAACTCATCCTACTCGAAGTCTAAACCTCATGACTATGTCAAGTCTTCCGACAAGAAGTATGAGAGAAAGGAAAAGAAGTTTGAGAGCAAGAAGATTGAGGAAATTCAATGTTACAAGTGTCGTGGCTTTGGTCATATGGCTAGTGTTTGTCCGAACAAGAAGAGCTTTAAAGACTCAAAAGGAAAGAAGGCAATGAAAGCCACCATCGATGATTCATCGGACTCCGAATCTTCCTATGAGAGCGAAGATGAATCAACACAAAACTTTGTTGCATTCACTGCCTCCCTCGAGTCTTCTCATGAAAATGTGGATGGTGAAGAGGATGACTCAAATCAACCTTCTAGTGATGGTGAAGGAAGCAAAGATGATCTTCAACAAGAACAATTGTTCTCAAGGATTTTGAAGAAGAGTGAAAGTTTGTCAAAGTCCAACAAGAAGCTTCAAATGAAGATCTCATGTCTTGAGACCGAAAAAGATGGTCTATCTACTCAAGTGCACGATGTGTCCAAAAGAGAGTTGGAAGACAAGGAGACACTTGAGAGAAAAGAAGTAGAAATTAAATTCCTCAAGAACGAACTTGTTTTGGCCAATGAAAGGATCACATCTCTTCTTGACGAGATGAAAGATATGAAGAAAGAACTAAGTGAGTCGAAGGAGATGCTTAAGAAGTTCAACCATGGTCACTGAAGGTGCTAACACATCAAAGTCGATAACCTTTGTGAAAGCCAAGACCCCTCTTCCTTCACAAGAGATGACCGACAAACAAGTTCGAAAGCAAGCTAAGCCAAGAGATACTCCAAGATCTTCTCGAGTGATTCACCCATGTTTTTATTGTGGATATCAAGGTAATTTGCAAAATACTTGCAAATTCTACTTAGAGGACTTCCATAGGTCCCAAAGAGAGAAGAACTTACTTAAAAAGTTCAAGCAACTTCAAGAAAAAGCAAGAGCGTTGACCGGAGAGATTGGAAGACTTGCTAATCCTAACTCCAGTCGAACTAGTATGGCAATAGGCCATATAGCAAGAAAAAGGGCAAGAAGACCAACGGAAAGCATGTCAACACTCTTAAGCCAAGGGATGAAGTTCCTAAGAAGAAAGAGATAATGATTTGGGTGAAGAAAAGTGTTGAAACTAAGTTTTGGTGGCACTCATTGCATACAATGCCTCTATATCGGGCTGGTTTCTAGATAGTGGTTGTAGTCGACACATGACTGGAGACAAAGAGTACTTCTCCCACCTCGAGAAGTTTTTCGGTGGGAATGTCACATTCGGAGATGGAAGCACCACAAAAGTGACCGGGAAAGGCTCAATCATGCTCTCGGGAGTACTGAAGATTCATGTCGTGTTGTATGTCGAAGGTATGTATGCTAATCTCTTGAGCATTAGTCAAATTTGTGATTCAAACTATTCGATTACCTTTAACTCTTAAGGTTGCATCATCATGGATTCGAATGGTTTGGAGGTCATTCATGGAAAATGAACATCTAGCAATTGCTACATGGTTAACACGTCGCCAAAGTTGATGTGCAACTTGACTAAGTTGGACACCACTCTTCTATAGCACCAACGGTTGGGCCATGTTAATTTTAAGGACCTAGCCAAGTTGACCAACAAAGAAGTAGTAAGAGGTGTTCCAAAATTGAGCAAAGAGGTTGTAGGCAAGTGTGGGCCATGTCTAGTGGGAAAGCAAACATGTAGCCCACACAAGGCTTTCAAGGAAATTCTCATAACCAAACCTCTTCAAGTGGTTCATATGGACCTCATGGGACCAATGAGAACCCAGGCCATAGGTGGTACTAGATATATTTTAGTTATGGTTGACGATTTCTCTCAGTACACTTGGGTTGCTTTCTTCCAAGAGAAATCCGATACTTTTGACGAGTTTTTTGTGATTGCGCAGAGAATCCAAAATGAACAAGAAAGAAACATCAAAAGTATTTGAAGTGACGGGGGCACCAAGTTCAAAGATTCAAAAGTTGAAAAATATTGTGACGAATATGGGATTAAGCATGAGTTCTCCGCTCCGATCACACCTCAACAAAATGGGGTTGCCGAACGAAAGAACCGAGTTATTCAAGAAATGGCAAGGGTGTTCCTACATAGCAAGGGGATAGCCCAAAGGTTTTGGGGAGAGGCAGTTTACACTGCGTGTTATCTTATGAACTGGGTGTACATGAAGCCTAATACTTTGAATTCTCCTTATGAGCTATGGTATGGGAAGAAACCGAATTTAGAATATCTTTGGGTCTTTGGAAGCACATGTTACATCTTCAGAGATTATGAGCATCTAGGGAAGTTCGATGCTAAAAGTGATGAAGGGATCTTCTTGGGATATGCCACAAATAATAGAGCGTATCGAGTCTACAACAAGAGAACCGAAACCGTAATGGAATCTATCAATGTTGTGATTGATGACACCGAGTCTAAGTTGGATGACTCAAATGAGGAAGAGATGCCTACTAGCATGCAAGAAAAGGGAGAAACTTTGAATGCTCAAGATGGAGCTTCTCCTAAAACTGATGAATCCCAAAAGGTTTCTCGAGAAAAAGCCATTGATTCTAAGCCAAGAGACGTGCCTCAAGATGAACAAGTTGATGTCACCAACACCCATCAACCCAAGTGGGTAAAGCCTCACAATCTGGACATTATTGGTAACTTGACAACTGGAGTCTTGACGAGGAGACAAGTTGAGAATATTGTAAACTATATATGCTACCTCGCCGACTTTGAGCCAACCAACATCTTTGATGCTTTTCAAGATGAAAGCTGGATTGAGATTATGAAAGAAGCACTCAACCAATTCTCACGTCAAGATGTGTGGTACTTGGTGCCTAGGCCAAAGGACACCAATATCATCGGTACGAAATGGATATTCAAGAACAAGTCAGATGAATATGGTACGGTGATTCGAAACAAGGTTAGATTAGTTGCCCAAGGGTATAGCCAAATTGAAGGTGTTGATTTTGATGAAACCTTTGCTTCGGTTGCTCGTTTAGAATCCATAAGACTCTTGATGGCTTTTGCATGCCACATAAAGATGAAACTATATCAAATGGATGTCAAGACAACCTTCTTGAATGGAATCCTTCAAGAAGAAGTGCTTGTAGAGCAACTAAAGGGATTTGAGGATCCACATCAACCGAACCATGTCTATTATCTCAAGAAGGCATTGTATAGGTTAAAACAATCACCAGGGGCATGGTATGAACGACTCACCTCATTTCTTCTCAAGAAAGGTTTTTCAAGAGGAGGGAGCCGATAAGACACTTTTCATTTGATGGTCTAATGAAGATATGCTCATTGCACAAATTTATGTTGATGATATAGTGTTTGGTTTGACTACTCCAAAGTAAGTCAATGGATTTGTAGAACTTATGAACAAAGAGTTTGAGATGAGTATGGTTGGTAAACTTATATACTTTCTTGGGTTACAAGTTCAACAAACCCATGATGGAATGTTTATTTCACAAACCAAATATACAAAGAATTTGGTGAAGAAATTTGGGTTGGATTCCGCTAAGATTGCCCACCCCCTTACAGGAAGCTATCAAAGGATTAATTCGGGAAGGGGGCAGATCAAAAGACTTATCGAAGCATGATCGGGAGTTCTCTACCTCACGGCAAGCCAACCGGACATATCATTTAGTGTTGAAGCTTGTGCTCATTATCAGTCTAACCCCAAAGAGTCCCACTTGAAGGCTATAAAACGTATTGTGAGATATGTAAAGGGAACTCTCGGATATGGACTTTGGTACTCCAAGGATTCTAACTTTGAGTTTTGTGTCTATTTTGATGCGGATTGGACTGGAAATGTGGATGACAGGAAGAACACTTCCGGAGGATGCTACTACCTTGGCCTCAACCTTGTAGCTTGGCAAAGCAAGAAGCAAAATTCTCAATCTTTATCCACAACTGAGGTAGAGTACATCGCGGCAGGTTTGTATTGCACTAAACTTTTATGGATGAAATAAATGCTTAGTGATTATAGTTTTGAGCATGCTGTTATTATTGTTTATTGCGATAACACTAGTGCCATTAATATCACCAAGAATCCTGTTCAATACTTTAGAATGAAGCACATAGATATTAGGCATCATTTCATCTGTGACCTTATTGAAGAGAAGGTGATTCGTCTTGAGCATGTGCCAACTGAGAAGCAACTTGCAGATATCCTCACCAAGCTTTTGGATTCTGTTTCCTTTGAAAATCTTAGAAGGGCTATTGGTGTTGTCTCCATGACATGAGCCCATCGAGTCACACTCTCCTACCTTCGTGCTTGATGAGTTCTTTCTCTCTTGGTAGTTGAGTGTGTGACTCCTAGTTTGCATTGCATCATCTTTTATTGCATTCTAGGTGGTTTTTAGTGGTACTTCGGTTTTTAAAAATTCATGGGTTGTTTGCATGGTTTTCTCACATTGTATCTTTGTTTTGCACACAGTTTGCTATCTTGGTTTAGGCTTGACTTTTGTGACATCTCTGTGATCTTTTCTGCTTGTATCTCGATTATCATAGATCATTTTGATCACTTGCTATTAATCTCATGTGTTGTTAGTTATATCGCTTATCCTTGTTTTTAGACCGTGAGAGCTTGAGTTTCTTGCTTCACACTTGTTGTTCAAATTCCGTGACAGTGAGTTTGCGTCATGTGTTTGATTGAATGGGTGTGGTTTGATCCTAGTTTGATTGTTCTTCATTTCTTTCGAACTATTTTGAATCAAACTAGTATGGACGAACTATCACAGCACTTGTGTTTTATTGGTAATATATTTTGTTGCGATACACTTCAAAAGCGAGTTCTCGTAAAAGATTTTGAACTCGGCGTACCACCTAAAGAGTAAGCTCTCGTAAAAGATTTTGAGCTTGGTGGCATGATAGTTCGAAGTGTGACCTCATGACAAGTCTCGGTGCCTTGAGATCAAATCAATAACAAATCTCTAATAAGCTTTTGGGTAGTCTTGATGAATCATGATACATGCTCTGGGGTTGATTGTATTCTAAAATACACTTTGTTGATAATACCCTAACATGTTGGTCCTGATCTACGTGTAACGTGTTTTGTGATTCGCCTCCATACTAGTGTGCTTTGGAATAGCCAAAAGAGAGTAAAGTCCCCTTTCAAAGATCTCTTCACATTTTATGACATCATCACATGCACACACACTTACCTCGTTGTTTTGATGGATAGTGTGTTCAATCTAACTCGAGTTTTCTCTGTTTTTACTTGGATATCTTTTGAAATCCAGTTGTTTATGATGCTCTCATGATCTTGTGTACAATTCTTATCGGATGATTGTGCTACATCAATTGGATCATGTTGTGTGTTCATTTTTAAATCTAGATAAGTGCTTTTGGGTGTAGAGCACGTTTATCAGTTGTGGTTTTATAGAATCGTGTGACCCATCTTGAAAATTTGTGGGGTGATTCACTTAGGGAGAGTTTGTAGGGTGAAAAAAGGGGCTTTATATGAAATTTTTTAAAATTTTCCTTATTGGTATCGATACCAAGCATGAGAGGTATCGATACTGGGCTCGCCTGATGTGCGTATACCCTCTGCCCAGCTGGTATCGATACCTGCTAGGCGTGGTATAGATACCAGGCTCATATGTTGGTTTCTATTAAAGCTGTATCGATACCACTCCCTACGGTATCGATACCCTCTGTTTTGGGCGACCCTTCGGCCTCAATTTTTGCACGACTTCAGACCTTTTTATTAGGTGGTTTCGATTCCCTCTTCATTTTCTTTTGCACACTTAAGGTTTTTGAGAGAGAGAAGGTTCTTCAAGAGAGACTCCAAGTTCTTTATCTTCTTCCTTGTTTTTAGGGCGATTTTTTTAATCTACTCCAAATCTTTCCGTGGAAACTCGTCTAGGGTTAGTTCCTCACGTATTCTCAACTTCTTGTTGGTGATTCTCTTGTGTATGCCCTATATCTTATTTTCCTTCCTTGTAATTGTGCTTAGATCTTTAAATCTTCCCTTATGGTTGTGGTTTGATCTTCATATCTTGTTACCTGCATTGGGAGAGTGGATTGTGTGCCTTTATTTCTTTGCCCTCACCATTGTTCTTGTATTCATATTGTTTCTTGATTCTATAGCCGGTGGGAACAAGAGGAAAAATCCTCCCGCTTCTTCCAATTCCAAAGGGAAGAGCGTGGCTCGTGAATGGTCCCCCTTCGCTTATCTAGAAACTAGAGTAAAATTCCACTTTAGTAATTGTTTGAAGCGCTTTAACGAATCATCACTCATTGTGGAACGAAAGGTCTGTTACAACAGTCTTAGGTTTGTTTTCATTCGTGAGATTCTTCAATACTATCATAGTCTTAACTTATTAGATGGAATGGGTACTGCCTACCCTAGGATTGTCCAATTATTCTATGCTAATATTCATGATACAAACCCTCTGGCCTTTACATTTAAAACATATGTTTTGGGTAGGATTGTCACCATCACTCCGGATGATCTCTATGATCTATGTTCTATTCAGCCTAATGATGACCCTGTTCTGTTTCCTCCTCCTAGCAATCGGGAGGATCTTATTGTCCGGTCTCTTGAGGACATCTCTAGGACCTTGTCAAGTCGTGTTCATCCTTGGACTTCCTCGACGAAATTTCTGCTGAAACACATTCCGTTTGAGTGGAGGATTCTCGTTGTTGTCACCACCTATGATCTCTTCCATACAGGGGGTAACACCAGCCATGTGACTCGGGACATGAACGAATTCCTCTATCATATGACCAAACGGTCCCCTTTCGACTTCCCTAAGTTTATCATCCGTCAAATGATACTCCTCTTAGAGTCCAAGGGTCCTAAATCCCTAATTTTTCCTAAGTTGATTCATCGTCTTCTAGCCTCTCATAGGATAGTGGTGCCTACCACTGAACCTTCTCTACCTGATATGCATGATATTGATGACTCTACCTTGAGTAAGATGAACTCTCAAATCAGAGATGGTGCCCAGTGTGCTCCTGCCCTTAGTTCTCCTACGCCCAATGATCCTGAAGCTGTTCGTCGTGCGTGGGAAAAAGGGGTTATGGACATCCTCATTCAGCTGCGAGAGAGAAACCTAAACATTCATCAGTGTAACGTGGATATGCATCAGGTTTTGGGGTAGATGATCCCAATTGTGAACCACTATGCAGCTGCCCACAATCTTCCGCTTGTCGATCCTCCAGTAGGTGCTTTCTCACGTGATGATGAGGATGATGAGGATGCGGATGATGCGGATGAGGTTGATGAGGATGAGGAGATGGATGATGATGATAAGACTAAGGCTCTTACTGAACTAGTTGCTTTTAGTTCATTTACTTTCAGTTGAACTAGTCGTTTATGTTTTAGCTTTTAGATACTCATACGTTTTGTTATTTTCTATATATTCTGTTTAGACTTGAATTATCTTTTCTAATTGAATGGATGTAGAATGGTTCCCTTGCATGATATCTTTCTTTGCCTCAAGTAATTACTTATTTTGATATAGTATTTGGCTTGTGGCTTTATGGTCATCCCATCGTGTGCATCTCCACTCTCTCCCTTCGGCCTTTGTCGATTTCATTTCAAAAAGGGGAAGAAAGGTTTATGGGGGAGTTGCATGAGATAGGGGGAGTTGTTGTGATCCTCAACGACATATGTGCTTTGGTTATATATTTTGATTCCCTGATGAATCTTGTGTGATTTTGTAGAAGTTTTCTTATGTTTGTTTATTTTTAGTTTAGGAAGGTTTTGCAATTTTATTGAGTCCATTGTAAGAGAATTTGTGTTGTAATGTAGACTTTTAGAATTTTCTCATGTATGGGGTTTTGTCATGAAATTGACAAAGGGGGAGATTGAAAGGTCCATTGGGTTTGTCAATGTTCATAATAGAAAAATAAACTCAGTTGTAGTCCTTTTTGAGTTAGTGTTAGAGTATTCCCTCCGTGCAAAACTCATACATCATCAAGAATCGGAAGCGGAAGCGGAAAGCTCTCCATCAGACTTTATCTCGCCACCGGAACTCTCCGAGTATAGGTAAGTGACTTATCGTCTACCATAGGTGGCTATAATTGCATTAGGACTTAGTGGCATTAGCTAGGATGTATGTAGGTAACTTAGAATGGGTCGCAAAACTATTTTTGCATGTATCTAGGCTTATATTGATACCCCTTGAAGGGAGTATCAATACCACATGCCAGTATCGATACCACTCTTGGGTAGTATAGATACCACAACCAGTTTCAGTACGAGATTTCTATCCTTTGTTCTCTTACGTACTTGGTCTGTGGCACATGCATATGGAATCGTTAGAGCTTAAAACCTAGGGTTTGCTCCTTCCATATGAATAGAATATGCTAGGCCATTTATGACTATCTAGCTAGGGTTTTAAGACATACATTCTTCGATGTAGACAGTATCAATACTGCCCTAGCCTGAAGTTACAGGCTAGGCCAGTATCGCTACTGCCCATATGGAGTATCGATACCACATGCCAGTATCGATACCACTCTTGGGTAGTATCGATACCACATCCAATTTTAGTACGGGATTTCTGTCCTTTGTTGTCTCACGTACTTGGTATGTGGCACATACATATGGAATCTTTAGAGCTTAAACCCTAGGGTTTGCTCCTTCCGTATGAATAGAATATACTAGGTCATTTATGACTATCTAGCTAGAGTTTTAAGACATACATTCTTCGATGTAACGATTGTAAGAATTTCTTTTCTGGACTTGGTCCTGGGGTTTTTTCCGTTAGGTTTTCTCCGTCAACAAAAATCATTTGTGTACTTGTGTGAATGATTTTTGAATAAGATCGAAATATTCGATTCTCTCCAATTTCCGCTATGTGAAAATCAAATAAGTCGATACTTGTTAATTTCAATTTCTACATTTGTCTTTGTATTTTTAATTGAGTAGTAATTGGCCCCCCTTCCTTGTTAACCTAGATTGTGTTAGTTAGTTATCCTAGACCCTAGGTTTTTCAATATTAGCGTTACAATATCTATTCCAAATTTCTAGCCTTTAAATTGTTTTAACCTAAGTAACCAGAGCGCGAGTCAGAGCGAGAACGAAAGTGGGAGCGAGAGCGTCGGAGCGGACGATTAAAAAATGTTCTTAGTTCTAAAATACATTCGGAGCGGGGGAGTCGAAACGTAGTACGGAGCGGGAGCGCAAGGTTCTGGAGCGGGAGCGTCACCCCTATACCAAGGTTTAACATTTGGTTTGCTCAATTTTGTAACAGGTATAACCATTACAAACTATCCAACACATTTAAACGTTGCAAATGTTACAAATATTGTAACAATTACGTTGTAATTTGTAACTGTTATAACTGTTAGAAACTAATCCTTTTTTTTTTTTTGCAAAAAAGGGTAATTTTTTTTTTTATCGTTTTTGGAAACCCCCTGCACCTGTGCCAGCAATACAAATTCTATTCAAATGCATTGATTGTAATCTATACCAATACCTGTGCCTGCAATACAATTATTGATTTTAATAATTAATCAAAATCCTGTAAAATAAATAATGTCACCGCTCTAAATATTCATAAACAACTGTGCTAAACCAATAAATATAGCAGGCTTTAAATATTCATATACACCTGACAGTAAGATCTCCCTTGAATTCTGATCACTTCCAGACAGTCGACTAGTTCCTTTGTTAGAGGCTTCACATTACTCTCATTTAGTAGAAGAAATATGAGTTCAAGGGCCTCTTCCTAATTGAAGCATCTGAATCCTGTGAAATGCACAAGCAAGATCATAAGATTTTGAATTATACACTTAGAACTTGGAAAGTTTTACTCTGATCATCCCTAATGCAGCAGAGGTAACAAACACCCAGTACATCACTAGCTAATTCTCCATGAACAAGCCCACATCTTGAGAATCAGTAAGTATAACAAATTTGACTTGATAATTGCTCTAAAACAAGTAAAACAGGAAAGAAGAAATATAGTAAATGCAATCCAAACATCTTCACAGAAAGACAAAATCAACCATTGCAAAAAAGAATTTATTGTAATGATTTTATTGCACGCACTGCAAAAAAAAAAAGATTCATTCAATTCTTGGGATCCTTAATATGCTAGTAGCAGATCCTTAACCAAAAGATACTTATGAAGGCGTATGATATATCCATAAGCAATAGGTCTGACATTCTCCTTCCAAAAGTTAGGGCTCCTTGCTACTGACGTTTTATAACTAATGAATTTTACCAAACTTCAACAACGATAAGTTCATCCTAACAAAGAAAGCTTAACCATATACAAGTATCCAAGAGACATAAAAGTTTTCAGCAAATAATAAATTCCTCTCACGACATACTTTGAAATGTCTTACCTCCAATTACTTGTGTATATAGCCTTCTTCTTCATTACTTGTTCTTCCATCCAAAATGAGCTTCACAAAGAAAGAAACAAAAATACAACGTATTAGAGAATGAAGTTGCACCATAAAAGACTTAAACATGACTAAGGTGTATACAAGCTTAACTCCAAAGACTTGAGCAAATTAAGAATGAATTGCATTCCACATTATTAACATGCATCGTCCAATCATCATAGAATTAAAGCTAGCAAGCTACAACTGTTTCCGATAAGTTTTTTTTAGTATTTCATATAATGATGTAGTAAGGAGCTCTAATACTGCTGTTTAAGTGAGCTAACCTATTTAGCTAGTAAACATAAAATTCAGGATAAGAAATATAATATAGAAATGTTCCAAACTAAGACATGGTGTGTGTTGTAGCAGTTCCAAATTAATTGATCACTTAGAAAGTTCTTGCAAGTTAATTTGTACTCACTAGTCACAAAGCAATTGGAAAGGGGAATTGAAGACAAGCCAATACTTTGTAAATCAAATAGAACGTTCTTGCAAGTTAATTTGTACTCGAAAGCCACAGTTGCAGCAGCAGCAGCAACAAGTTAAGCCTCTAAAAACTGACCAGAGCTTGAGATGTATATATGGTTTCATTAAGTTAAATCTCCAAAAAACTGACCAAAGATTGAGATGTAAAGAGGTTAAGATGTATACATGGTTCTACTAAGTTAAACCTCTAAAAATCTAAGCAGAGCTTGAAATATTCAAGAAACTTCTATACATGGTTGAGATGTATATATTGTTCTACTAAGTTAACCTCTACCAAAAATTCAACTACTTATAGGCAGTTTAAAACATCATAGACTACTAAACCAACTTACTGTAAACAATAAAGGAATATGCCAAATGATTGAAACGCGACGATGTTTTCTACCTGAAAAAAGAAGTATCTCGATACAGTTTGTGCATTAAATAGAAGAAACGGTATATAAGACTCCATCTCCAAAGTAAGAGAGAAGGTGTAGAGTTGTGTTATTAAAACTTGAAGGAAGAAGTCTGTAATGTACACCTCATTGTAAAGTAGTTGTACCCTTGCATTCAACTTTCTCATTGACTGAAACACATAACAAACATGGTAGAATATATATAAAGTCAGTAATAAAAATTGTCAATGAAAAAAAATTAAATCTCAGATTCATGCTTAACTTGAATTTAACCAGTATAACTTGGAGGTAGGATGAGATGCACTAGTAGGTAGGACCTGATGATATTAAAAATATAAAAGCATTAGTCAGAAGAGGATGCATTCTTGCAATGAAATGTACTTATTTGATTAAGAATATTATAACAGGTGGCAAAATATATACAAAAAAAGAAAGGTCATCATATTATGCTTGTAGTTTTCTATTACTTTGCCAGAGAGGGAACAGATACATCTATATTTACAACCAATTTGGTGCCATCATGCCTCATCACTACAATTGCGTAATATGTTTAAGAACTAAACGAAGAGTCTTACCTCATTAGTCCCATCTTTATAGTATTGTAGAAGATGTCGCAACACCACTAGTACTCGTTCATCAAACCTTTGTCTTGGAACCTGTACCACTTGGTGGTATTTTTGCATCCTTGTAGCACATCATCAATAATTTCTATGCATACAAGGGATGGATATACCATAGATAATGAAGTAAATACTTACAGCTGTCTTAACTCGTAAGTTAAGAGTCTGAGATCCGTGATCAACCTGCAAAAGAAAGTAAAATTTATCCTAAATAAGGACGATGCAAGCAAATAAAATACTGATGAATCACCATATTATGTATATATGGAGAAGCAATATCAACAGAAAGACTTCATTCTGAATGGAAAGCCCTACCCTCACTTCATCCAACAGTGCTGCATTGTTGTTTGTATAGAGGTTACCCAACTTACTTGATAGAAAAGGAATGTCAGATCACTTCACCACCTATTATCAAAATGAGGAAAGAAAAAGGAATGATAAGAAAAGAAAAGAAATATTACCTACTCCAACACGAGATTATTAATATAGGTGACGTAGACCATCTATCTTATCATGTAAAGAACCAATTAGTATCTATAATTAGTTTATGTTTATTATCTTGTCCAATCTTTGTATGGTGTCTAAGAGGGATAAATCATCTTAAAGGGAATATATCATCCCATAATTTGCATGAGCTTCAATTATAAATTATAACAAGCATGTGCAGCCCGTGCAAGCACGGGCGAAATATTCTAAAAGTGAAAGGAATAGAAAGAAAAAAAAAAGAATTTTTTTGAAAAAAAATTATTATTTACTATAATGACCTTGTAATACATACTCATATTACAAAGTTTTAATTAAAAAAAATTGAAAACATGTCAGGATTAATTATGTTGGTGTGTAGTTTTCATTTAAGTTATTTATTATAAATTGAACCGAGTATAAAAGGGATTATAATTTTACATAGAATCAGGAAGTTTTTTTAGCTTATTACACTAATTGGTAATTGCGTTAAAATATTTAATTTCAAAAGAATACTTTTAGAAAAATATATTCATATTTGCTTTAGTATATTTAATTTAAAAATTTAGAATAAGTTTTAAATAGAAAAAAAAAGGTAGAAATTAGGAGAAATAAGAAAGAATGCAAAGGAGGAAAGAGAGTTTTTATGAAAGAGGTTTTTTTGGAAAATGGAGAGGGTAAGGAACCAATTAAAAAAAATATATTTGGAAAGAGATTTTTTAAGAAAAATAGCGGGTTGATGAATAATAATTTATGTTATTGAAATAATAATTCAAATATTAATTTATAATAGTATTACTTAATACTATAGGACAGTTTAACAACTTCTAGAGAGCCTAAACCAACAAAACAACTTAAACGTATAGACAGGATATTATTGTGCATCTGAAATCGTTATTTATAACTTCTAGCTAGAGACCATTAACTGATTTAAAGTTAAAAAAAAAATGGTGAGAATATAATATTGTATATATGAAATCGTTAAAAAAGCTTTGAGGTTGTTTACCATCACATCTCATATTTAGATCAACTTCTGTAATTATGTCTTCTTTTGAACCCCAGTTTTAGGCTATGTCGTCAACTTCTTGATTATGATCGCAGTTCTGAAAGTCTGCGCACACTTATTCAAAGTAGTTTGATGGTGAACAAAAACTTAGTGAAATAAAGAGAAAAGAGAACCTATTGACCAAATCACTATCTCATAAAATCAAAGTAGAAATAAGAAGAGAGAGATTAGTCTCACCAAACTGATTTTTTTAAAAAATGTACATGCTGCCTAGTACATCTAGAATAGAAATGTGTACATGCTGCCTAATAGTGTAAGAATGTAATTAATAAACCATAGCCATTCTTTTTAATCTCCACATTGTCCACCTTATGTTAATAGAAGGCACGAAGAATGAATACATACCCTAACTTAAGAGTAACATATGAAACTAATCATTGTATACAAAAAACAATTCTGCGTGTAAAAATTAAAGGTAGAACTCACCAACAATACTGAAGCCACCTCGCAAGTTTCTTAAATCTGAAGTCTGCACCTAAAAGCATAACAATGCAACACTATACAATAAAGTTAACAAGATAGAATAACAAAAGAACCTAATCAACAACTATAGGTCTGTTACATTACAAACTGACAATGTAATTAGATGGATTAGAGTGGATTACTTTCCTAGAAACATTCCTTTTTGTAAGTTAAGTTGATTAAATTTTGAACCTACTATATTTCACCAGAGATTGACTTATTGCCTCTGTAAAGAGCTATGCCCTTCAATTGGAGGTGTCCAAGGGTAAGGGAAGACTTCTACACAAAGAAAACCTTCACTTTTTCGAATAAGCCAGTTGGCTTCGTCTTAGTTCATCTACCTAATAGTGTTTCTCATTTGGCCTTGGGGGGAACACCGAAAAAGTGGAGCCTAGGATACTATCTATTAAGACATTTGAACAGTTTCTTATTTCCCTTGTGCAACAATCGATCAACTCAAACTGCATCAGCTTCCATTGGAGGCAAGAAGCAAAATAACTTTCCAAGATATTCTCCAAACAACGGCAGACAGTTTCACATCTAAGTGGTC
>MVGT01001734.1:138034-150187 GCA_002174775.1 Macleaya cordata
TCTTCTTCTTCTTCTTCTTCTTCTTCTTCTTATTATTATTATTATTATTATTATTATTATTATTATTATTATTATTATTATCCTTGACTGTAAGGGGAGCTCGACAGCAAACCCTAAGGGAAGTTTTTTTTTTTCTTTCTTTTTCTGCTTCTTTCTTCTTCTCATCCTAAGGCACGGTGAGCTGTAGCAGCTGCTCGATCTGCGTCTAGAGCTCGATCTGCTCTAGAAGCTCGATTAGATGTCTCTCTACATAATCGTGAAAAGAACTTCCAATTAGAAGCTCGATAACCTGGCCAGATCTGCTCCAATATATGAAGATCTGATCTAATCTGCCCCAAAGACCAAGGTTCACACATTCTGCTCGATCTGAATGTAGTAAATTACTAATAGTAATTAGTATAATATGCTGAAAATGACTGAAACTGAGAGGGGCAAGTCATAGTGGATCGGCCCTGACTCGGGGATCGGCCCCTTGCCGAGTCTGTTCCGAGCCCGATCCCGACTACTTAGTTTCACATGTAAACAACTCCAGGTTATAATTCAAAAGCCTAAATCTATTAGGAAGACGAATGGATGGAACCTTCGCTAACAAATGAATCTAAAGTTCACCTGCTATGCCGGCAACTAATAAATAGCAAAACTGGTGCCATAGTGGCCATAGTGGCCAAAGTGGTCACTCTCTCAAGTCACAACCACTTATGATTCTACATGGTAGAAAAGCTCATAATCCAAATTACATCAACTTACATCTTTAACCTTGCATTGCTGATCTCAAACTTCAATGATCGAGGAGCCAAGAGAGTTGCATCATATTGGTCGTCAGCATGGAAACTAATGCAATTTTTTTTTAACAGTGATCTCCATTTTTAAAATTCCACCACTTTATGAAGGAGTTGAATTTCCCCTCACTCTAATATCTGAGGCAGGTTATTCCTAGTCCTGTTTCCTGCTGTCAAAGACAGTAACAGCAGATCTTTCGAAAAAAGGAAATAAGCAATATATGAAACTGACCGTTAAAACCAGGCTTCATAATGCAATAGCTGGAATACGGCACTGTAAATGAACACGAATGGAAAAGGAAGCTCATCTATTATGAATTAGAGAAGATTGTAAAAGAGTGATCTGTTCGTGGTTTTGGTATCTATATGATGTCGATGCTAAAATTTTGATCCTACACATGGTGAAAAACCTCTCTTATACACATAGTGGGAACTGTTATGATGGATCAATCAACATAGTGTATTAGGGAGGGGGGACTCACACGTGACACGACACAAGAATTATTAATAATTCTTGCCAATCCAACATACTATGATATCAATCAACCTTGGAGAATCAGGAATTACAGTTTGTCACAATAATGAGTTAATCTGGCAACTAGTAGTTCTGCTAGAGTTGCAATTTACGCTCAGAAACATCACATCAATCGAGAACTCAAAGCCTAATATTCATTCATTAAAACTATCTGGATTACTCCTTAACATGACTACATAGAAGATATTGAAGTTGATCTTGTCACTTCCCTTAATTATAACTTGACAGTAAATATTTAGGCAAGCAATTTGTGAAACTGGAACTAGAAACAAGAACATGATTAATTATTACCTTCTGTAAAACTCGGCAGCAGATCGTGATCCAGATACCGTTCCCACAAATCCAAAATGTAGTCCAAAAGTGACACTGAACAAGCTAGAGATCCTTTAAATAAGAATCCAGAAATTCCATTTTCTAGGAAGCAAATTGAGGAAGAGAGATGTAAAGAACAAGATCTAGGGCATCATAAAATATGAGATTGCAGAAGAAAAATAATGGAAAAATTTAACCTTTTTAAAGGAATTATCTACAGATCTGTAACCACTAAAAGAAAAAGAAGCACACACCCATAAACACATGAGAAGATGTAATCATTAGTACATATGAAGGAGAAATAAAGAGAAAAAATAGCATTCTCTGAGAAATTAATTGTTGTTATATAAATCATCAATTTGAGTCATTGCTAACCAAAATCAATCAAACAAATTCTTATACAGAGATGGAACACAATATATACACATAGGACAGATTTATAGATCGCAAAAGGTAGATAATAGATGCATTAATTATTTCCCATAAAACTTTAGTGAAAGAACAACTAATTAAAAGAAACAAAACTAAACTAAACCCCCAATTTTCAAAAAAAAATAGAGAGAGAGAGAGAGAGAGAGAGAGAGCACGAGAACTACTAGGTAAGGGGTTTCATACCTGAAAGTGTTATGAACCAAATTAATCTACCATTAAACTAATTTAAATAAACTAAATAACTTCATTAATTCATTCCTCCTCCAAATAACAAACGACCCATGCCTTTTATAGGCTTATAATCCTCATCTAAAATAACTAAAATATTAGATAACTAAATACTTATCTTAACCAAGACTAATACTTATCTAACTAGGACTCTATGAGTCTATCTCTAATTGGGTATGTAACATTACACGCCCCTTCACAAACGGCTTGTCCTCAAGTCGTAACAAATCCGACCAACCGCATAAAATCAAAAGTATCCAAATCAGATATTTGTAGAATTGTAGCCATTGAAACCATGGAATAGGATCAAGTAAAAGGTGTAGTTTCACATCCAGTACACTCATACGGTGCTGGAATTTTTTAGGTGAAGATGATGGCAACTTTGAAGTCGGAGAATCTGAGTGCTTGCCTCTCTTCTTATTTCTTCTACTATTTCTCTTTTCTCTTAGTTTAACGTTGTCAGGCTTCTTTTCTTCCTTCTTCGTCGTCGCGTTCTTCTTTTTCTTCCTATTCTTCTTCTTCTTTTTTCTCTCTTTTTCCGGTATCAAGGTAGATATGGATGATGGTGATGGGTGTCGAGTGACCAAATAAGCTTTCATGTCCTTCAAGTTGTTGGACATCTTTTCTGCTATTGCGACACAAACATCAACTTGTTCTTGAACCTTTTTTAAGAGGATAGGGTCGATGAAGATGGGTGGATTCACAGATGGCGATGGTGGCAATGGAAAATAGTACGTTGGAGATGATGGTGGCAGCGGAAAGTAGAACATGATGGGAGGATCAGATCGCTCTGATACCAAATGTTATGAACCAAATTAATCTACCATTAAACTAATTTAAATAAACTAAATAACTTCATTAATTCATTCCTCCTCCAAATAACAAACGACCCATGCCTTTTATAGGCTTATAATCCTCATCTAAAATAACTAAAATATTAGATAACTAAATACTTATCTTAACCAAGACTAATACTTATCTAACTAGGACTCTATGAGTCTATCTCTAATTGGGTATGTAACAGAAAGGATGAACGCGGTGCTGGTGTTGTTACACAAATAGTTTTAGAACCAAATTTGTAAAATGCCTAGTGTCGAGAAACTATAAGAAATCCCTAATTAAAACCCATTTTCTGCAACCACATATCAGTATGCAACAACCCTCAATTTCTGCCACCAAATTGTCTACAACAGCCCCCAAGGGATGGATAAACCTCCAAAAATGGAGATTTCATCCACCATATCCACCACCAATCTCGTTAAGTTAGGGTTTCCATATCCTTCTTGATGGTTGATGCAGTTCTTGCTGGTTAGACAATACCCAAGAAGAAAGCAAAACGAAGATGCACAACAGATAAACACCTCTGTTTGATCCATCAATTTCCTGAAAAAGCAATAAAAGGATCGCATAGCGGAGTGGATATCGCGTTAGACTCCGAATCTAAAGGTCGTGGGTTCGAATCCCACTGCGATCGCTTCTTCTTCTTTTTCTTTCGGTAATTTTCACTTCGACTTTTTACTCGACTGGATAGAATCAGGGATGACGAAGCACTGCGGTCGCTTCCTCTTTTTCTTTCCGTTAATTTCACGTTTCACTTCCATTTTTTACTCGACTGGAATAAGGGACGAAGAAGATGGTTCCGGAAAGTTATTAGGGCATCCACACAGGTAACATTTTGTAAATTTGGAGAATAAAAGGGTTGATAAGCCAAATTTCCATTTCTCCATAGAGATCTGGAGAAACCTGGAGAAATTTTAGCCAAGAGGATTGGGGGAGGGTCGTCCGAGCTTGGGCGAGGAGGGGGAGGAGCGTCTCACCATGAGGCGGATGGGGGGAGAGTGTGCCTGACATCAGACGACCCAAAGGGGTGGGGCGTCTGATGATTTCCCACGCCCCCGCCTTGACCATTTTTTTTATTTTTTATTTATTTATTTTTTTTTGAGGTGAGATTAAATGTCAACCTTTCAGATTATTTTGATTCTCTTTCTCCCGAGGCAGCTTTGTCTTTCTTACGGTGTCTCAGAAATGGGTTTGAGATTTTCCATTAAGAAAGAAAGACATCAATCAAGAAAGAAATACGGCAGGCACCGGGGCTGCCTCACTACGCCGAGATAGATTTGTTCTAGGGAAATTTGACTCAATAGACCGATCCAAGGTGTGGTTCGGTCGAATAATTCGCCAAAACATTGGCGCAAGATTTGTAATCCTTTTTTTTTCGGACAAATTTACCCTTCTCATATAAACCAGAGTCCCCATTGGAGACTCTAGGATTCTTCTCTCATCAACATAACCCGATCTCCCTAAACTCCCTCTTGTTTCTCTCCAAATTCCCTAAGCCATTTCCCATCTTCTCTTCTCCTTTCATACTCTCTTTTTATTTCATTTTTCCAACTAGAAAACTATTGGGGAAGGAGAGAAGAACCAAGGAGAAGGAGAGCTAGAGAGAGACGTTGAAAAGAAAAAAAAATAAACAGCAGCAGAAAAACGCAGAGAAGAAGAAGAAGGAAGAAGAAGGAAGGAAGAAGAAGGAAAGAGAGCAAGAGGGATCGGCCATAAGCTTTTCTCCTTTGTTTCTTCTCTTTTGAGTAAGTTTTCTAACTCAAAAATCCTTTAAATTTCTGCTGATTTCAGTTGTAATAACCTAGGGTTTCTATGCTCCACTTGCTTATTGTTGTAGATCTTGATGATTTCGAGCTCAATAGTAGAAGAGGTGATGAGATGGGCTAATTTTTTTGTGTTAAGGTGAGAAATCTGCCCCTTTATGCCCTAGATTTTGTTGTTTTGATGGTGTAAATTGGGGTTTTTGAAAAAAAACGAAATTTGATGATAAAGATGAAATTTTGATAGTTAGATTTGGGTTTGATTTAAATTTGTGGTCTCATGATCTTACTTCCTCTATTTTCAAAGCATGCAAAAATGTAGACTTAAGCTTGATGAGATTATGGTAATTATTCTTGTGTAGTTTTGTGGATTATGATAGAAAAAAAAATGATGTGCAAAGATGAATGGGTTAAATGGGTGAGATTTATCTTACTGTGATTCGTTAAATCATGATAAATTGTATGTTTATAATTGGTGTCAAGCTATTAATAACCTTGTGGATTATTCTTCTCTATTTTCATGTTTATGATGAGGTTGGGTAATGAAAAATTTTAGAGAGAAAACCTTGTGTCTTTATTGGATGATGATTTCTAAAACTTGGATGAACTCTTGTGGACTGTTTTGAGCACTTTGGGCTGCTAATGACTGTATAAGGTGGAGCTCACCTCATTTGGAATTGATGGATGATGGGAAGCACAAAAGAAATTTATATAAACTATTTGGTGATGAACCTTAAGTTCATGAAGGGTTTTATGGACTAATTTTTGCTTTATAGTTCTTGATTTATATGAAAAATTCTGTTATTATTAAAGTGACGAACTTTGTTTTGGGAGTTGTACTTGAATATGAGACTAAGAATGAGTTTGGGACTATTTTGTTTAATTTACCTTTAATGATGAAGTTGGATGATAGAAAAGTATAAGAGGAAATTTATATAAACTAAGTTAATGGTGAACTTTAGGTCCAGGAGGAGATTTTTGGACTGTTTTGAAGTGTTTAATTTGCTGAATTTATCTTATTATTTTAGAGAAAAAAACAAATATACATGAATAACACATGATGATACCTTGGGATTAGCTTTACATGCTGAATATTTCTCTCATTCTAGAGATACAGTTCACGTGTCTCTAGTTTTTATATTACGTGAAACTAATTAATATGGATGAGTTGGACTAGTCAACGTTTTATTTTTTGTTGTATATATGTATTGCATCAAAGAGTTGAACTGTTATGTCTTTGTCTTTGAAGAAGTCATACTCAATTTATAAAGAGAGATATTGATGTTTTGTAAGGCTTATTCGACTCAGCGAGCTGTATGGCTAGTTTATTATTAATCTATGAACATAATTAATACCATTTTGATTTGTAAATTGCAAGTAATGTATACTATTAGCTCATTAAATGACCTTTTTTTCTTGTTTGCTTCTTCAATTTCTAGGAAAATATTAGGTGTGTAGTTTACTTTGTTCCCAACAGTTTACCTATCAACAGGAACTGCCACTGCCCTTATTATAATTGGAGGTGAAACCATGAAGCTCTTCTTCCAGTTAGTTTGTGGCCTACTATGCTCCTTTAATCCTTTATCAACCATTGAATGGCATCTGTTATTTACTTCTTTATTCATTTAATTATTTGTTTAATAATCTAGCCTAGCTAGGATAACTTAGTTACTTATTTTTATAAGTAGATTATCTTTTTTTACAAGTAGATTATCATTGTCGAGTGGTTAAAGTGGAATTTTTAAATCTCTAAGTTCCTCCTTTTGAAAGGTTTCCAATAAAAATACTTCAATGAGCTTATTAAAACAAAAACAAAAAAATTCCCATGTAGACCCCATGAACAATGAAAACCCCAACATAATTTAAGGTATGCATGCCTTCGAAAAAGATCATAACTGTGGACAAGTTCTTTTGTAACCGTGGTATATTTCCCCCTCAATTATACTGTACGAGTGTATTATCGATGTATCTCTATTAGCAGCTTTTGAGCAAGTTTTTTTTTTTTGAGAATAATTAAGACTAGTTTCTATGTAGGTTTATTTTGGCCAATTATTTTTTTATTGAAGATTTGAGCCAATTTATTAACCTTCCTGGAGTTTCATATTTGCAGACAAAGTTGTTTGTGGAGATTGCTCAAGGCTCTATATGTGGTAACTACTAACTGGTAAAAGACCTCTCTAATCCCTCATTTTTCTGCTGACTAGTAAAGTTTCCATAAATAAGTTTTTGAGTTTATATAAGCACTCTATAATTATTCGTTTAATGGTCATGTAGTATTGAAATCTTTTATTATGCTAGTTTATACTTCCTCAATATTTCATAGTGTGGATGATATCTCTGGTTTTGTAAATCTATTGTCACTCACAAGAAAGGCATAGACAACCTTGCAAATGACGAGTTGAGCCCAACTTGTATATAATTTTTATTAGGTATTAGGATACAAGGACTCACTGCTGGTTAAGGGCAGCAGTGTAGCAGTAAGTTTGATTGCACATCAGCCATATTTTGAACTAAGTTAAATAATTTTGCATACTTCTCTAATATAGTGTTAACTTGTATCCAGATGAGATTGACCCAACTACTTAATTACTTATTAGAGCGAACGCGATATGAGGACGTGCTAGAGGGCCGTTGCGAGATCAACGCCTGGGAGGAACTAAAGAGGGAGCTCAAGGGTTTCGGCAACAATTTGAAGAAAGTGTGTATTTTTAATTACTTAATTACTTCTCTAATATAGCTATCATCCTTACTTAAATCACTTTTAAACTGAACTTATCTATAAGCATCTTGTTGGATATGCATAATTTACTTCCCTACTCCTGTTTCATTTATCAATGGTAAATTAAATTTACCTATAAAACTGATTTTCAATAATGAAGAGAGGTATTAAGTCACTTTTGTTGTGTATTTTGAAATAAATGATTGAATGGAATGAATGTAGTAAGAGTTGAAACCAATAAAATAAGAAAAAGATGAAACAAGGTAATTATGTGTAGTTAACTCATTTCTATTATTTAATTTTTGTTTTGCAGGATGAGCATAGTTGAGAAATGTTGAAGTAATGTTTCTTACTATTTTTGCTCTTTGAAACAGAACTTTGGAAGACTAAATGTGATTAGAGGAGATTTACATGTATTTTAGACATGTGTTTAGTTAAGAAAGACCATAGTTAAGCAATACTAGAATAGAGTGTCTTACTGTTTTTTATTTTTGAAACTAAGCATTGAAATACTGAATGTGATTAAAGGAGATCTTCATCTGTTTCGGATTTTCGGTGCTTAGTTAAAGATGTTTGTGTGAAAGAATGTTGAATTTGTGAAATTTCAGTCTTATAATATTACGGTATTTTTATTGCATGTGATTCATTTAACAGGGAAAAAAATAGGTACCATTGAAATTTAATTGAGTACAGAAAAATAAGTAAAAAAAAAATTAAGTTTTTTTGCGATGGCCAAAAGGACCGTTGCAATAATAGTTAACAACGAAGATATTGTTGCACCGGTCAAAAATCTGTTGCAAATTGATGTTTTTTGCGGCGGAACTTATCGTCACAAAAGAATATTTTAAAATAAAAAAATTAAATTAAAATTCTTTTGCATCAAAAGAACCCGTTACAAAATGGCAATATTAGACGTAATATTTTTCGTCAGTTGACGAAATGATGGAAAATGGTTGTTTTAAAGGCTTTTGGCGACATCAATTACTTCGGGAACTCTATAGATTTATTGAATCGGTTACTATTTCTGAATACCAAAAAAAGAGATAACATGGTTAAAGCTAAATCATTTGAAGTCTAGGCACAATATGGTATTCTTTGTACCACTATGTTAGTATGTAGATGGTTTCAAAATAAATAATTGGCAATTTATCCGATATAGATCACTCATATCGATAAAATGATTTGAATCGGTTACTGGAAAAACGGGCATCCTACCCTTTTTCCAATGCCGAATCGACAACCTATGTACAAAGTAAGAAGAATTTTCAGAAAATTTAAATTAATAAGAAAAAAAAAGAAAGAAAAGAAACAACTTTTTCGAGAATTACAGATTTTTGTCTGGTCGGAAGAGTCCTCCGAATATTCTGTCTTGGATCAATGATCCATTTTGATATTTTGGGGGTGCTACAAAAACTTTATTTTCTTGTAGTATTTAGAGTGCCAGAGGTAAGACACTTTTTTTTGTCTCTCTGCTTTTTTTTAAGCATGGCATTGCACACAGTCTTTAATTTTCCTCCTATATTTCTAATGCAGGCTGCACATCTGAAAGAAAAGATTAAAAATATATTTTCGTCATTGATCTTCAATTTATGTGCTAGAGAAACATAACCAATAAGAAGGATGCCCCAATTTGAAGTTTTTAAGAGAGTCGTTAAGTGGGTTTATATCTTTACATATCTATTTATATATTTAAACATGAGCATAAATGATAGGTTTGTTATTCTTTATTTTATAAAAATAATGGTTTGTTATTCATTTAGCTCTACGTTCATTAAGGGATACACTTATATGCATCGATGGGTACAAATTATCCAATGACCCTATTTGCAAATCTACTTTTAGTCTATCATTAGAAAATATTGTGTAAGAAGTGAAATTTGGCAGGTTGGGGAGACTGAAAAAGCATTGAATGATATTAATGATGTTGGCATTGGAAACAGCTTTTTAGGTCCTCTATTAAGATAATGAAGAGGAATTTATATTTTTTTGCTATTGTTTGGACGCATTTATGTTCTTGTTTACTATTTGCATTTGTATCTTCTTATTTGTGTGTGGGAATTAAGAGGGCCTTCTTTGAATAAGAAGAACTTTTATAGGTGAGATGTAATGGAGATTTTGGGTGCATGTTCAGGTGAATTGAGGCCCATATATAGGGCCAAAATAATTATATATATTAATTTTTTTCAAATTTGTCACGGTTATAATCATGACAAATGTTTACCACATTATTGAACTCGGTAAAGTATGAAAACAATACTACATATGTATTCTAAATGGTACAATAAATATCACTTTGGATTTATATGGCACAAAAATGTCGTATAATTTGAATTTGAGAGCAAGAGAAAATAAAAATAGAAGAGTACAACCATAAAGAGTACGAGATTTTATGAAGAAAACTTCATTTTTTTATTATTCCCAAATTTTAAGCGTAATAAGTTCAAGATCCTATGGTGGTTAAACTTTAAACTTATGTAATACAATAGGAACGAACAGATTATTCGTATTCTGCATGTGTTTACTCTATATGGTAGATGTTGTACCACCATATGTCTATTATGTATGGTATAAAATATAACACATGTATTTATTCTATACGGTACAAATTGTACTGCTCTGTTTGCTATTCTATATGGTATAAAAAATATGTTGTGTGTTCATTTTATATGGTATGAATTGTACCATATGAATAATCAACAAGTATTTGTGGGAAAAAACCCAGCACTAGACCGTGTTTTAACTTCTACCCTCGGCAATAAAGAATTTTTACATTTAACCCAATTAGCATATTATCACATTATTTGCATTTTGTTAGCATACTAATTGGGTTAAATTTAAAAAACTAAAATTGGGCAGGTGGGAAGTTAAACTGTAGGTGGAATTGGGGTTCAATCCAAATTCAATGCATCTTTATATGCATCCTTTGTTTAATTTTACAGTCTCATTCTCATCAAATGATATTCTCCTTCCATCATCATCATATGACCAAACATTAGTAACCAGGATCGTGGTACATCGGTGATGCTTCAACTTCGAAACCTCTCCTTCCCACTTTGAATCACGCTCCGACGTTCCTGCTTTAATTGACTGCTCTAAATCTTCCGCTCCTATTTTCATTCCCACTCCTATTTCATGCTCTAGTTATTTAGGACCACACACAATTCAAAACTAGACTAATGTAATGAATAAAGACGATGCCAACATTCCTTAGTAGTGCTTGTTCAGACTATTATAACATCCTCATGGTGGCTAGCTAGAAAAGAAAACTAGAGAAAGAAACAATAAATTATATATTTCTTTTCTTTTACAGATATCTGTTTATTTATCAAAACTGTTCAACTGAGAATTTAATTCACTCTTTTATTTTTTATGATTGAGTTTTGCTTCGTTGAGTATGAAATGCTTAGGTCTCTTAGTAGCATCAGCCATCTATAGAGCTCAGTACTTAATATGATTAAACATTATAGTAAGACCAACAAGTGGCATACAAATTACAAAAGATCAGCTACAATAAGTGGTTACTTTTTTTTTAATTTATCTATACATTTAGATGCAAGTTAATGTATACTCGTTTACTAATTAAGTCTTTGTTGAATTTTTACATAGATTTTTGGAGATTAATAGTTACTTTTCATCAGAAGATAGGAACATGGGAATGCACTAGGGTACATCGGAAGTGTTGTATGTTTTAAAAAAATACCCATCTACATTTTAAAGAGATTGAGAGAGAGAGAGAGAGAGAGAGAGAGAGAGAGAGAGAGAGAGAGAGAGAGAACAAAAAGAGTAGAAAAACCTTAATTGCTAGTACTTCAGATTTATTTATGGTACATATTGTGCCTATATACTGACATATTAGAGTACACCCTAAATCATGCAAATCAGAGATTAATGTATTTCATATTTTATGTCATTACGCACGTGAAGTTCCTATAACTAAGCGTTTAGGTGCTAAAAAAGAATGATTGTTCGAGATTTCTAACAGATCTTCATCCCTAACCCAAATAGACAAAACCCAATAAATCAATCCCAAACTCTATTATCTTTATCTCTTCTCTCTGCCATCTCTCCTTGTCTTTTTTTTCTAAGTTTAGAGCTTCAAGCATTGAAACCGAACTAGACATGAGCAGTTGGACTGATCCCTTTCATATATGAATTTATTGTGCAAGTAAATATACCTTATTCATAAAATATATATTGTTAGGTCCATGAGTTCACTCATGTCATATTTGTCGAATTTCATTTCAAAGGTAAACTTAAGAAGGTCAATGTAACTTGAGTTAGAGTTAGTAAGTTGTTCGGTTTGTTGCGAAAAAAAGACTCCAAGAAGCTCAACTCCCCATCGGAACTCATCTTAGGATGGTAAGTGACTTAGATACTCAATACCATAGGTGGTTAGTTCATATTAGATCATATGAGGAAGTTCAGAATGACAAAAGATGTCAAAACCCCTTAAAAATAGTGTTTGGAAGAATGTTGTCAGAAAACTATGCTTTTAAAGAAAACTGTGACCATTTGTATTGTGGCCAAAAGTTGGTTTCGAAACCAACA
>MVGT01001734.1:157559-268597 GCA_002174775.1 Macleaya cordata
CTCTCTCCCTTGCTCTCCCTCTCTCCCAGCAGATCAGCCCCTCTCTTCCTCTCTTCCTCTCTTCCTCTCTTCCAAATAGAAAGGAAAAACAAGAGAAAGAGGGTTAAGTTAGGGTTACTTATAATAGCCTAACCCTAAACTTAACAAAACTCTACAGGGTGCCCTCATCCAGAGTGGCTGCCCCTCAACATTAGTAACTTAGAGATAGGGGTATTACAAACATCCATACTTGATATGTTTGCAAGTAAAAGTTCAACGTATACCAAATCTATGTGTAAGTATAAGTGACATGCATACTTTATATATTTGCATGTAAAGGTGGTGTATATACCAAATCCATGGTTGTAGAAAGCATTATATATGTGTTCTCACACAGTTGTTTTCCTTGAGGCTCTATTTGAATTTCAGTTCTAACTGCTAAATTTTCAGTGATGATCTACATCGATATGTTAACGATAACACCAAAACCACTCTGATACGTATTTATGTCATTAAAATTGACAGTTCTCTCACACACAATTTATAGCAATATATATATATATATAAAGAACGTCTGACTGTAGAGACACTAATACTCCTACCATGCATTTTCCATGACTGAGAGTTAAAGGAGATGAACTCAGTAAGTTAGCAAAAAAATGTTATACTAAGTCAAAGCACAAGTTGATTCTTATTCATTTATGTAAAATTTACAACCTGAACTTTTTGATATCATCTAAAGGTAGTTTGCCAAAAATAATATGATTCTGCCATATGATTTTGGTTATATCCCTTGATTCATTTACAAGTATTAAGTAGCTTAATACATCATTCAGAATATTTTGATTCTCATATTTGTTGTTGCATTGTTGCTCTTACCTTCACTAAAAAAACTTAAAAGCGTAAGTCATGACAACAACTTGCTCTCTTCTAATTTTCATGAGGTTGATGAAGTACTTTTGAACATTGCTTCCACCTTGAGTTGGGGTCCTTGTCTTTACATAATTCTAAGAAATGCCCCGCTAATGACCCCTTCCCATGCTTGCTCGAACACGCAAGGGACAAACTGTAATTATAGAACAAAAATAAAATGTTTGATTCAGTACAAGTAAATATTATATATATAGAAAGTAAGAACATGATAAAAAAACTATTATATGATATCTTTCTTCCCAACTTGCTAAAACTTCACTAATAATGATAAGAAAAAACCTAAAGACTTCATTTATTTTACAATTACTAACAAATAACATGAATTCAGAAAGACAACATAGTTCACCTTATTCTTTGTTAACATACTGTTAGCATATATAACTCACATTGAGTTTTGAACTTTAAGAGTTAAGACACACTTAAAATCTTAATTGATCAAATATTTAAGAAACTAAGTTCTAGATCACGCATATGTTTTAGTAATTTCTGGTATTGATGATGTTCAAGAGTACCACATGTTCAAGGGGTATTTCAGATGAATTTTATAGAACATGAGCATTTTATTTTACAAAGAGTTTGTTGTTAAATGAGTCATATATATCACACATTTTAAACTATGAACACATCATACACTACTGAAATCTTTTAGCAAATTTATAAGATTTTAGGGTAGAAGCTTTCATACAAAATGCAAAGAAATAGTCCCTACATTCCCTGAATTCGGAAATTCAAAAAAATTTATTGTTGTATATTCTTCTTTTACAATAGCTAGCTTTATCCAATGCACCCCGTGTTAGTAAAATTCCCAACTTCTCAACTTTTCTTTCATGTGGATCTGCAGACAAATTATTATTTATGATTGAAATTCTAAAATAAATATCAAACAAGAAAAAAATTAATAATTTTATAAAAATAAAACTTAATATTTTCTCCTTAAATTTCAACAAGAGCTTCCTTAGAATTACGAAATGGGGAAATGACATGTAGTAAAATAAGTTCAGATAGTAGAGAAGGATTGGAGTTTTGTTCTTGTTTCCAGTTATAGTTCCTCCAAACTATGTCCCATATCAACCACAGATGTTAACGAGAATAATTAATAAGGCATGTTTACATTGCATGTTGTTTATTCATAATCTTAATCAATTCTTTTTGTGGTATCTATTCAAACAATTATACATCTATGTTCTAGCCGCTCATAATTCTTGTAGAAACATGATGTTCTAAGTCATGGAGGTGTGTTCGATTGTGTGGTCAGGCATGAGTTTGAAATTGGTCCTTTATTGCTGCAATGAGGAAGAAAAAACTTAATATAAGAAAATCTAAACACTATGTACAACTTAGGAACCCAAGGGATGAAGAAGTGTGAGCAATAAAAGATTAATTTGTGAAAATAGATAAATATTAGTTTTTGGTGATTAAAAATATATAATCACCAAAATTGTTGGATATTATATAATTTTACACTGCTATTACCTAATAATTATAAAAGACAAATCAAATTCAGGCAGGGTAAAGATATAAAAAAAAATTCAGATAGGGAATGACTAAAAACATATAATCAAATTGAAATCTAATCATGGCTAACAACACCTACAACCAAAAGTATGCTAGCAGTATGCTAACAATATGCGTATTAGAATGCGAACAATATGACTCAAAATTTTAAGCATACAACTATAAAGAGTAAAAAAAATATGAAGAGTACGAAAAGTTATGAAGAAAACTGCATTTTATTTTATGACTCCCAAATTTTGAGTGCAAGTTCAAAAGTGTATGGTGGTTAAACTTTAAACTTTATTTTATGACTCCCAAATTTTGAGTGCAAGTTCAAGAGTGTATGGTGGTTAAACTTTAAACTTATGTAATGCAATAGGAAAGATGAGATTCAACACCAATCTACATGTGTTAAACATAAAAGAAATTGTACGTCATAGATCTATTTTGTGTGGTAAGAAAAATATTACATGTGCTTGTTCTATATGGTACAAGTTGTAGGGGTATGTTTTATTCTGTATGGTACAAAAACTACCACATGTCTTCATTTGATGTGGTAGAAATTACACCATATGAATAATTTATAAGTATACACGTCTAAAAGATAAAGCCCATTATGTAAAATTAACGCTCAACGTACTGTTAGCATACTGTTAATTAGCATTCTTTTAGCATATTGATTGGGTTAACAGAAGGTCCGAAAGTAGATTCTGATTAGATTAAGGTTTATAATATTTAGATCTTTCAACTGAGATCATCAATTGCATCCATAAATAAATTTAAGAGAAAATTCCTAAATTTAAACATAAATCATCCATCAAAATTTAAGAAAAGTAGCTAAGGTTAGATTCTTACCTTAAAGAATTGATCAAGACCCCAAAAACTTCTAAGATTTCATTGATTTTTCACCAAAATACATTCCTACATCATAAACCCAAAAGTACTCAATAAACCTTAACGTCAATTTCATACAATGTGAAAAGCAAAAACTCAGATGATTTTATAACAACAATTAATGAATATTGGTGCATTGAGTCCATTAAAAGACATACATGCAATTAATTTAATTTGCAGAATTAGGTCCAAATTGGATGTAAAAGAAAATGTATCATGCACCAATAACTCATGGAAGCAAAAATAAAAGACATTACACAATTCTGAAATCCAACAATCCAAAAAAATTGAGGATAAAAATTAAGGATAATGGACATCCAAACATGTAAACTCCATCTTCAAGATTATGTTTTGAGACTATAGTAGAATTTTGTGATACTTATTTGAGCTTTGTCTTATTTTCCATCTAATCTACTATTGTCATAATTCAGTTCGAAGTAGGAGAGACAAGAGTACAGTTGCGTGTTGTTAGTGCTTGCCAAGTAGAGAATAGTCATTAATGTAGTAGAGATAGGAGATGTATTCCAAAAATCCACTTTACCTGATTTAAGTAGTTGTACCCTTGCTTTGATTTTGCGCGTAGACTAAAACAATCACAAACATGATATAAATATGAAGTCAGTAACAGAATGCTCGATAAATATCATTACTACTAACACAATCATGAACTACAAAACAGGGTATTAAATTCATTCCTTTCAAGATACAACAAAAGTGCTACTTATTGCAAGCAATATCCACTGAAGCACTTGATTTTCTGTTATATTAGGAAAATGCCTCCAATAGCTTCAAATCTCATGCCTTTAATACGAATAATTTGAACAAAATAAATGCAAATAATATCACTAGAATTCAAACATACACTTAATAAATCAAACTTGTAAATCATTATTCCCTTTTAAAACTTCCACTTACACCATGAATAAGTAAAGCATTCAATAATGACATTGTTAGATACATTAAAATAATAAAATAAATGTAACTTGTTTAAAGTTCGTTACTTTAATAATAACATAATTTTTCATATAAATTTCTTTTGTGCTTCCCATCATCCATCAATTCCAAATGAGGTGAGCTCCACCTTATATAGTCATTAACAGCCCAAAGTACTAAAAACAGTCCACAAGAGCTCATCCAAGTTTTAGAAATCATCATCCAATAAAGACACGAGGTTTTCTCTCTAAAATTTTTCATTACCCAACCTCATCATAAACATGAAAATAGAGAAGAATAATCCACAAGGTTATTAATAGCTTGACACCAATTATAAACATACAATTTATCATGATTTAACGAATCACAGTAAGATAAATCTCACCCATTTAACCCATTCATCTTTGCACATCATTTTTTTTCTATCATAATCCACAAAACTACACAAGAATAATCACTATAATCTCATCAAGTTTAAATCTACATTTTTGCATGCTTTAAAAATAGAGTAAGTAAGATCATGAGACCACAAGTATAAATCAAACCCAAATCTAACTATCAAAATTTCCTCTTCATCATCAAATTTCATTTTTTTCAAAAACTCCAATTTACATCTTCAAAACAACAAAATCTAGGGCATAAAGAGGCAGTTTTCTCACCTTAACATAAAAAAATTAGCCCATCTTATCACCTCTTCTACCATTGAGCTCGAAATCATCAAGATCTACAACAATAAGCAAGTGGAGCATAGAAACCCTAGGTTATTACAACTGAAAACAACAGAAATTTAAAGGATTTTTGAGTTAGAAAACTTACTCAAAAGAGAAGAAACAAAGGAGAAAAGCTTTTGGCCAATCCCTCTTGCTCTCTTTCCTTCTTCTTCCTTTTTCTTCTTCTCTGCGTTTTTCTGCTGCTGTTTATTTTTTTTTCTTTTCAACGTCTCTCTCTAGCTCTCCTTTTCCTTGGTTCTTCTCTCCTTCCCTAATAGTTTTCTAGTTGGAAAAATGAAATAAAAAGAGAGTATGAAAGGAGAAGAGAAGATGGGAAATGGCTTAGGGAATTTGGAGATAAACAAGAGGGAGTTTAGGGAGATTGGGTTATGTTGATGAGAGAAGAAACCCAGAGTCTCCAATCGGGACTCTGGTTTATATAGGAAGGGTAAATTTGTCTGGGAAAAAAAGAAGGATTAAAAATCTTGCACCAATGTTTTAGCGAATTAGTTGACCGAACCACACCTTGGATCGGTCTATTGAGTCAAGTTTCCCTTCTTTCTATCTGCGCCGCGTTCATTACAATGAGTTTGGATGGCGTGCCCCGTGAGATAAGTAATCGAAAGGTGCATGCGTTTGAACGCATGCACCTTTCGATTACTTCTCTCTCGGGGCGCGCCATCACAGCGAGCTTGGATGGCGCGCCCCGAGAGAGAAGTAATCGAAAGGTGCATGCGTTTGAACGCATGCACCTTTCGATTACTTCTCTCTCGGGGCGCGCCATCACAGCGAGCTTGGATGGCGCGCCCCGAGAGAGAAGTAATCGAAAGGTGCATGCATTTGTTTTTAAACGTATCAAGACCCTCCATATACCCAACGGATCTATTTGTTACCGTTTGAAAAAAAAATAATCCTCTATAAATAACAGGCCTTTTTCTTCTCACAAAACCCACAATCACAGACAACCTTCTTGTTCTCAAAACCCACAATCACAGTAGACTTCCCCATACCCAAATACTCACACTCACATTACTACAATTTTATTTCTTTTCTCACTTCAATTTTATTTCTTTTCTCACTTTCAAATTTCTATGGCTACAAAAACAATCCGTGGAAAGAATTTTGACACCATTGAAGATGTAGCATTATGTCAAAGTTGGGTTGTGATTAGCGAAGCTGGTACAACCGAAAAAGATCAAAATCAACAAAAGTGTTAAAGTCATGTGAAAGAAGTCTTCGTCTCACTCAACCCACGATCGGTGCAATGTACGAAATCATCAGTTCAAAGTTGATATTCCGTCATTTTAAAAGATGTTTCACTTTTTTTAGCCAAAGTGCAGGAAATAGACCGACAATACCATAGCGGATGGAACGAACTTGACAAGATTAAATTTTTTATTTTTTAAAACCATTTTAATTCTCAATAATATTTAATGAGAAAATGACCAAATAGTCTTTTTTTCAAGTATTACTACTGTTTGATCCCAGCTATCTCTTTTTGTCTAAAACATCTTTTGGTAATTTTTTTTACTGTTTAGTCCTTTTTTTAATAAATAACAATCTTTTAGTCTTTTGTTGAAACTAGTGTGCGTATTTTACTTGTATGTATTACCAATTTTACCATTCTTTCTTAATTTTTAAAGGTGGACAGCTGTAGAGAGAAAAAGTTCGTTATTTTTTGTTTTAAATCTTTAAAATGCTATATCTTCTAAACCATAAATCAGATTTTGATAAAATTTATATTTCTGGAAAGCTTTTGACGAAATCTTCAAAACTAGACCAGGCAATAATTTTTTTAAAGACATACAAATCCAAATTTGCATACTTTAAAGTGTTTCCAGAGTTATTGCATATATACATGTAATTTAATGCAAATTGTGTTTTGCATGCATATACATTTAAATGTCTTCATAGTGTGTTTAAAAGCATATAAACGTTTGCAAAAACTATTTTGCATGTATTTTAGTGCATGCAATATGATTTTTGCATGCATTTTAGTGGATGTAAATTTTGTTTTGCACCCATTTAAATGTCTTCATAGTGTGTTTGCAAGTATATAAACGTTTGTAAAAACTATTTTGCATGCATTTTAGTGAATGCAAATTATATTTTGCATGCATATAAATGGATGCAAATTGTATGGTTGTATTTTTTTATCAAAAATTATAAATATTCTTTTAAACCTAAATCTGTATAAAATATATATTAATGTCAGGAGGGTGAAAACTTAGGGTTTGGAAAAAGTTTTCTTTTAAATCCCTTAGTATTATGTTAAGACCATTGGATAGATTATGTGATTGTTACAGATGATGAAATTCGGACCGCTCTTTGTCTTTTTTGACAAACACCACTGTGAATTGTAATAGAGAATACATAATAGTTATAACTAATTAGATGGGACAAAGCAATTATGAATACCACAACCTATAATGAGGTTTGAGCTTAATAGGGATATAAACAACTCTACATGCTAAGTAATTTAATTGTCCAAATAAGTATTAGTGCCGTTATTTTATTTAAAGAAACATTATTTTGTTATAATGGCCACAATCACTTGAAACGTATTTTATGTAAAAAAATATCATCTAATGCCTCAAAACTGTTATAACAGCCCCTACCGTTATAATATAACAATCGGTTACAAACATTAATGAATACCATTATTTATTATTTAAGTTAATTAATTCGAATATGGGATTGGAATTTAGTTTTCCAAATAGACCATTCCCTTTTTGAATTGTCAATATGTGAAATGTTGATTAGGCAGGTCCAATAACAGAGGTAGATGATCTTAAGCGGGTAGTCAATTAGGATTTGGATGGACTCTCATGGACTTATGAAATCAGGGGGTGTGTGGTTGTGGACTTTGATGAAGTCCATAGAAGTCCCATGCTGGTAGTTGTGGACTTGATCAAAGTCCATAGAAGTCCAATGTTAGTGGTTGTAGATTTCATTAAAGTCCATGGAAGTCCCATGTTGGTGGTTGTGGACGTTGCTTAAGTCCATAGAAGTCCCACGTGCGTGGTTATGGACTTCAAAATGGTGCATTTGTAAGGTGATGGACTTCCATGGACTTTTTTGAAGATTTATGAAAAAAAATTGGGTTAGCCATGTCTAGTCAATATAGGTGAGATTTGCATGGACTTTCTCTCTCTTATCTCTCCACTATAATAAATAATGATTAATTATTAATAAGTTATAATGATAATGATAATTATATTATATTTTTAATATTTAATATTTAATAAATAATAATTATTATTTTTAATAAAATATATAATTATATTATATTTCTTATATTATAATCAAACTATTAATTATTAATTATAATTATTAAGTTTCATAATGATAATAATTTATACTTATTATAAAAATTATAAAATAATAATAAAAAACTTATTAATAATTATAATTAATAATAAGTAAAGATAATTTAATAAGTTATAATCATAATTAAATTAGATAATTTTTCTTTTTCTTTGGCACTAAAACCATAATAAGGTATGAACCTCAAGTAAAGAAAAAAAAAGAAAAGACAATTCTATCTTTTAGAAAAATATTATTAAGATTAGCAGAACTACTAATAATATTTTATTTAATAAATATTAAAATTACTAGTATTAGTATACTCATTATAATAATAAATATTAATAATTAAAAATTAAAAATTAGTAATTAATATTTACCTTTATTTATCAAGTCTACAGAAGTCTGTAGAAGTCCGTGAACTCTATCATTACAAGTCCACAGAAGTCTGCAGAAGTCTATAGACTTTACAGTACAAGTCCGTAGACTCTATCAGTATAGTCCGTGGACTGTGCAGGACTCTGTAGAAGTCTATGGACTCTATAAGAATCCTTCGAAGTCCTTCATGTTCAAGAGTCCGTAAAAGTACGTAGAAGTCCTAATTGACTACCCCTGTAAAAATATAATAGTGTCAAATTATCAGATTATAAACCATAGAATGAATGAAACCAAACCCTAAAAAGAAAAGTTCAAAAAAGTTTATGGTATTATTGTTTTGGGCCAATTAGAGATACACCCCTATCTACTAATTGAAATTAGTGATCCACACTCAAATTAATTAGAATTAGTGATACACCCTAAAGTTGACGATTTCTGTCATTTAAGCCGTTAAATGTTCACGTGATGGGCACTTTTCCCAAAATGCCCTCTCGTGGTGTACACGTGAATCACTTAATCCATTTTTTTCAAATGCCCATAATACCCTTCCTTCATTCTACGACTGAAACACGTGGCCTTTCAAGATTATAATAATCCAACTTCTGGAACGTGAACCCGTTATGACCATTAGTGCAACAATCATCTTCTTCAACCCGTTGCTTATATAAATAGAGCATCTCATCATTTTTTTCTTCAGAGTTCCTTGTACCCCTTAGTTGACAGTCATCTTCTTCGACGGCTAAAGTGTTTTCACTAAAGCACTGTTGGATCGCATTTTAGATCGAACTATGGGTGAAAATGGGATTTTTTTGATTGGTTGGGTAAAAATGGGGATTCTTCATCAAATTGCAACGAGGAATAGTTAAGTGCTTGTGAACTTATGATTGAGTTTGGAGAAGGAACTACCATTGATTTCATGATCGTCTGTAACTGGGGGTGTATCCTTAATTAGTACATTAACAGAAAGGGTGTATCCCTAATTTTTGCATTAATAGACAGGGGGTATCACTAGTTTTTTTTTGAATGAAGCTATCACTAGTTTTTGCTTTGTTAACTTATACTTTGTGTAACATAAACTCACAAGGGTTTTTTGTGCATTTTCAGGGTACCGATTCATATCCACATCTTTCATTGCAATTTTAAAGGAATCATATTCATATATCAACTGATGTCACTGATTCATAAACAATACATGGACATAAAAATCAACTATCCATTTCAGCATCCGCACAATTGTTAAAAAACACATAACAACCATCCTGTAATAAAAGCAATATCTTGTGCATTAATCAAAGATGATCACATTTACAACCATTATGTTCAGACCATCATCCCAACCAGCACACATCTACAAAAAAAAGGATTCATAACAAACTCTTTCACAACTTCTAGTTATCTACAAAAAAAAGGATCCAAACCAAATTGTTCACACAATCACATTGTGCATTCACAAAAAAAATAAAAAATTCAATTTTGAGTTTCATGAAGTTTTTAGGTTTGCATTGTGCATCCAAAGAAAGAAACCAATATGTCAAACCATAAAGTTCATCCTCCCCTAGGACCCATTGGTCTGTAGGGCTGGTACTTATTGCCAAACAGTCTTACAGGTGGTCTGAAAACCTGCCCAGGGGGCCTGCTTGGTGGCCTCATATGAGCAGGCATGAAACCGTACACCTCATAGAAGTTGTTAGCCATTGCTGCAGCAGCAGCTGCTGTTGCTGCTGCTACTACTTCTCTTGCATATTGTTGGTTGGTTGCTGCTTCCTGTGAAGTCGTTGATGAAGATGCTTGATTGGTGTCTTTACCAACTGGTGCTGCTTTAGGTGCTGCCCTTGTTGGTTGGTTGCTGCTTCCTGTGATGTTGCTGCGGCTGGTGCTGCTTTAGGTGCTGCCCTTGTTTTTGCTCTTGGTGTTGTTGCTGCTCTTGATCTGGTAACTCTTGTAGCAGTAAACCCAGGACCGTTGCAAGTCCTTGAATTATGACCATATACGCCACACTTTGTGCACTTTTTAGTGGACTTGGTTAGTTGAGGTCCTTCATTTGGATCCCTCCTCCTACTAGTCTTTGGTCTACCTACTTTCTTAGGGTCTTCAGGGGCCTTCACTACATAGATTGGCTGAAAACAAAAAAAAAACATGACAATTCAAACTAAAAGTGGTGGTTACTACTAATGCTTAAAGTGATGATAAAACATATATGACCTGTTGACCATTGTCATATAATTCGAAAAAAAAAAAAGAAAAGAAAAAAGAGAATTTAAAATAATAACATCAGATTCATATAATGTGATGAAATCAAACTATAGACTAATACTTACTTCACTCCACTCTGACCTGTTGGCTATTGGTGTTATGTGACTTGCATATGACCTCAAGTATGTCCTCACTTTATGGTAGTCATGACAAAACCTGCATCATCATCAAATATGCTAGTGACGAAGTTCGAATATTATAAGAGTCTAAAAGATTTTTTTGTAAGGTAAAAAGTCTAAAGAATTTTAAAATGATGTACTTACTCAGGAAATGGCATTCTAAGTTGATCAATAACAGCAATAGCATGTACACAAGGGAGACCAGTTAAGTCCCACACTGGACATGTGTAAGTCTTCTTATCCAAGTTAACTAACCACCTCTCATCTGTTTTTCTATTTTTTGCACACCATAAGAAATCAGCTACTCCCTGCACAGTATACTTATTTGTTTTCAAACTCAAGTTAGCTATGATTCTCAAAGCCCTTGGGACCAAGCCATCAATATCCCATGTCATTGCCATCTGTTTCCTCTCAAACATCAGTGTCGTGAGTTTGATATGATAGTCCTCCACAAATCTCTGCACGGGTTTGTCCTTGAGCTCTAAGATCCAACTATTGAAGCTCTCAGAAAAATTGTTTGTTATATGCTCACACTTTGAAGTTGTCTTAAATTTAGACCTAGCCCATGATGTTGGTTCATGATCTTTATGCATAAACCACTCATATGCTTTAAGAGCTGCGTTCTTCATCATTTCCATCCATTTCTGATGGTCAGCTTCTCTAAAAGCTTTAGCTGCCCCCCAACCCAGTATCTCTAACTGCTCTCCTCTATGTGCCCTTTGAAATTCTTGTATAAGTGCCTGAAATAGATTGTGCTTACACCCGTTAAAAACATCTTTAACTGCGTCAACCAATCCCTTCTGCCTGTCTGATATAAATTCCAGGGGGTCATTGTGCTGAGTAACATGAGGGTAGATGATCTCAAGGAATTTTTTTCAATTTTTGGTATTCTCAATGTCGCATATAAATATTGCTAGAGGATACAACCCATTGTTCCCATCTAGTGCCACAGCAGAGAGGCATACTCCACCATATTTTCCCTTTAAATGACATCCATCTAGACCTATAGGAGGCCTACACCCATCATTAAACCCCTGCAACATTGCTTTAAAAGCGATACACATGCTCGTGAAATACCCCTCCAGGTTATCCCTAGAACAAGTAGCCACACTTTCAGGATTAGCAATAATTATTTGTCTACAATATTCTGGCCCAAGTGCATAACCATCCTCATAAGAGCCATATACCCTGGTTAGGGCTTTGGCCCTTGCTTTCCATCCTGTCCAATAAGTAATTGGAACCCCATATGCATTCCTAATCTTGATTATCACATTTTTAGGAGTAAATGACATTTCATTTTCCCTTATGTCTTTCTCAATCATATATGAGGCCTAAGTGGAATCAACCATCTTGTTTCTCCCTTGTATATTGCTCTTGTAAGTGTGCACATCATGTAAAGTCTTCAGTACACATTTTAGGTCAAACTCATTCTTTGTCACATATATTATCCATAGGCAATCATTTCCCTTGTTATCTTTTCCATAACACTTGCCTCTATACCTTTTAGTATCATTCTTGTCACCATAAATCTCAAACCTTTTAAGTATGCAGTAAGTGGCTATGAACCTTTTGAACTCGACCATTGATGCCCACTCCAAACCCTTCTCTAATATCTCTATTTCTAAGGGTTCAGCTTCATGCACACCACATTCCTTGTCTACAAGTCATCTGTTGACTTGCCACAACCTTTAAACTTTTCATATTTAGGTGGTTCCTCACCAACGGCATAGTTTTGAGACTCCTCATTTGGTGGATGATTGGCATCATCAACCAAATCAACAAAATCCCCATCATCTTCATCATCTCCATATGTTTCTGTATATACCTCAAAGTCTGGATCATCACTATCTGATGAGAACCCACTATGATAGCCATCTTCTATAGGCAACTCGTGAATAGTAGATTGTTTGGGACCAATGTCTGGGAGTTCATCTAATTCCTCTTCAGGTAGAAGAGTTACATCTGCTACATCATCAAGAACTATATTAGGTGTCATACCCTTCTTCTTCCTCTTTGCAGGCTCTGTCTCAACTTCATAAATTGGTAAAGTAGAAATAAGTTCTGGTTGAGAGATTGGCATGGTTTCCCTTGCCTTCGAAACTACCACAGGACCATTGTACCCCATGAACAGATGTGCTCTCCCATTTTGGTCAAAGTCTGATTCATTCCAAAATCTCAACAGCTCGCCATCATTTTCAACCTCATACAGGAGCTCACCTATCAAATAGTGAAAAACCAAGTACATCTTTTATTAGTTCAAGCATGGACAGTTGTTCACCATCTTTGTTCGAAAATACTATTAAAGTGACATTGAGGTAATCAAGGGCCTTCAACCCCCTACAGGTAGTCCTTTTCTCCAATTACCATTGTAGTGAACAATAAGGTCCCTTTTACAATAGTGGACCCTTTTGCTGCATACAACCATTACAATTCATTTTATGTAGAAGCAAAAGAAGAAAAAATAAGACTAAACCAAAATAAGAATTCACTGATGAATAACTGTAAGCCACTTTAGTATCAAACTGAACGTTAAAAAAAAAAGAATATATCATATATACCAAACATATGATATCATACATTGTGATTCACAACATGAAATAGACCCAAAAATTTAGACTTAGACCGTAGGGGTTGCTTCCTTCATCAATAACATAGGTTATATTTATTCTTAATGGCCCTAAAGTTTCAGTATCAGTATAAACTAGAGCATCCTTCAAAATTTTTGTATAATGTGAGCCATTTATTATCAAAATAAGACTAAAGCAAAAGCAAAAGCACAAAATCCAAAACAAAAATTTATTGATAAATAATTGTGAGCCATTTTACTATCAAATAAAGCATAGTCAGACCCAAAAAAAAAAATTTGATTTGTTACATTGTGCTTCATAACATTAAATATGTTAAAGTTTGAATAAGTCTAACTAGGATATTTTGTTTTAGTCCACTTCAGTCGTAACTTTAGGAGTAAGAAGCTAGTTTTCTGTTTTGACTAGTTAGTGCTTACCTTATCTTGTGGAAAATTTGTTATGTAAGATGGCTATTTAAAGAGCCTTAACATCAGTTAATAAAGTAGTAGAAATTCAGTCCATCTCCTTGTTCATTTTATTTTAAGCTAATATCTGGTATCAGAGCAGCAACTCTTCTCTTCCCATATTATTCCTTGAAGGTACTAGCAGCTTCTTTTAGAAATTATGTAATCAGAGAGTTTTATGCAGCCAGCTATTCCACGTTTTGATGGTCATTATAACTATTGGAGTATGTTGATGGAGAACTTCTTGAGGTCCAAGGAGTATTGGCATCTAGTTGAAACTGGAGTTGCATAACCGTCAACAGAAGCTGAGCTTAGAGTTCTAACAGAAGCTCAAAAAAATAAACTTGAGGAACAACGATTAAAAGATCTAAAGGTGAAGAACTATTTCTTCCAAGCTATTAATCATTCGATCCTTGAAACAATTCTCACAAAAAATACTTCAAAACAAATTTGAGATGCTATGAAAAAGAAGTATCAAGGTACATCGAAAGTGAAGTGCGCACATCTTTAAGCACTCCGGACAGATTTTGAGAATCTGCGTATGCAACCGAGTGAGTCTGTTTCAGATTATTTTTCAAGAACAATGTCTACTGCAAATAAGATGAGACTATATGGAGAAAGAATGGAAGATATTGGCATAATCGAGAAGATACTTCGCTCGATGACGTCAAAGTTCGATTATGTGGTTTGTTCGATCGAAGAGTCAAAAGATCTTGATCAACTCACGATCGACGAATTAATGAGTTTGTTGATGGTTCATGAGCAACGAACTAATCAACACATTGTAGTGGAGCAAGCATTGCAATCGTAACTGTCACCGAAAGGGAAAGGATTTGGTCGTGGACGAGGACAAGGTAATAAAGATGATAAATCAGTTCATGATAGATCCGATAATACTCAACCATTTGAACCCCATGGACGAGGCCGAGGACGAGATAAATATCATGGAGGAGCAAAGACATTTGATAAATCAAATATCAAATGTTACAGATGCAACAGGTATGGTCATTATCGTAATGAATGTCGTACAAAGTTATTTAAAGATAAAGGTGAAAAATCAAATTTTGTAGAGAAAGAGGATGAAGCAACTCTTCTTTTCGTTGCAATACTAAAGAAGAGTCTCATCAAAACATGTGGTACTTAGATACTGGATCAAGTAACCACATGTGTGGTGGCAAATCCATGTTTTCAGAATTGGATGATTCCTATCGTACCTCAGTTAAGTTTGGTGATAATTCTAAAATTTCTGCTATGGGGAAAGCCAATATTCGTATCCGGGATTCAAATAATTTTCAGCAATCTATTTCTAGTGTGCTATACATCCCAGGTTTGAAAAATAATTTATTAAGTTTCGGTCAGCTTCAAGAGAAGGGGTGTGAGATCATCATCAAAGAAGGGACATGTAAAATATTTGATCCGAAGACTGGTCTGATTGCTCAGTCTAATATGGCAGCAAATTGCATGTTTCCTTTATATCTTAACCATGATGCATTACTTTGTTTCTCGACTATGGTGAAAGATTTAGGTTGGTTGTGGCATCTTCGTTATAGACATTTGAATTTCACTGGTTTGAGGACACTTTCTCAGAAAAATATGGTGACAGGACTCCCACAAATTGATCATCATCAAGAAGTTTGTGAGGGGTGTGTTGTAGTAAATAACATAGAGATGCATTTCCAAAAAGAAAGGCATGGAGAGCTCAAAAGGTGTTGGAACAAGTCCATTCTGATATATGAGGGCCCATAGAACCACGATCCAATGGTGAAAAGAGGTACTTTATTTCATTTATTGACGATTGTAGTCGAAAAATGTGGGTCTATTTTTTGCAGGCAAAATCTGAAGCTTTTTCGGCATTTCAAAAATTTAAAGCTTCAGTTGAGAAAGGAGTTGGAAGTTGCATTAAAATTCTCCGATCAGATCGTGGAGGAGAATATAACTCTCAAGAATTCTCAGATTTTTGTGAATCTTATGGTATCAAAAGACAACTTACTACTTCCTATACCCCACAACAAAACGGTGTAGCGGAGCGTAAGAATCGGACAATCTTGAACATGGTGCAGAGTATGCTGAATACATCTCTACTTCCTAAAAGTTTCTGGCCTGAGACAGTGGAGCACTCACCTATTAAATAGGTGTCCTACAAAAGTAGTAAAAAATAGGACACCCGAAGAAGCTTGGAATGGTCGAAAACCTGACGTTGATCACTTGCGAATTTTTGGATGCATTGCATATGCACGAATTCCAGATGAGAAGAGGAAGAAACTTGATGACAAAGGAGAAAGGTGTATTTTTATTGGTGTTAGTGAGCACTCAAAAGCCTACAAATTATATAATCCTATCACTAAGAAAATGGTGATCAGTAGGGATGTCATTTTTTATGAAGAGAAGAGGTGGAGTTGGACTGTTGATAGTACCACAGGTCAGCATATACCATTAAATTTAGAAGATGAAGAAGAGGTAGCAGATCAACCCCAACCTAATGAATTAAATTCCTCTCCCACAAGTCAACAAGAAGTGGTAGTTAGTGAGTCATCACAACCATCAAGTCCTCCATCAAGAGAAGAACAATCTAAACCTGCAAGTGAATCTCATCCTCAACGTACCAAAATGAGACCAGCATGGATGAAAGATTGAGGTAAGTGGAGATGATGAATCTGATGATCCACTTACATATTTTGATTTATTTTCAGATTGTGATCCCATTGCATTTGAAGATGCTGTAAAAGACCCAAAATGGCAAGAAGCCATGGATAAGGAGATTGAATCTATTGAAAAAATAACACATGGGAATTGACAGATCTTCCCGAAAATCACAAGACGATTGGTGTTAAGTGGGTCTATAAAACTAAGTTGAATGCGAAAGGCAAAGTCGACAAGTACAAAGCGCGCCTAGTAGCTAAAGGCTACAAGCAAGAATTTGGGGTCAATTACAAAGAGGTTTTTGCTCCAGTAGCAAGGCTTGATACCATCAGATTGGTGATTGCATTGGCAACTCAAAATTCATGGCCTATTTTTCAATTAGACGTGAAATCAACGTTTCTACACGGAGATTTGAAAGAAGATGTGTACATTGATCAACCATCAGGTTATGTACAAAAGGAGAAAGAGAAAAAGGTATACAAATTCAGAAAAGCTTTATACGGACTAAAACAAGCCCCTAGAGCTTGGTATAGTCGTATAGAAATGTATTTTGAAAAATCTAGTTTTTACAAGTGTCCATATGAGCATACTTTATTTATAAAATCTGGATGTGATGGTAAGATGCTTATAGTATGCTTTTATGTTGATGATCTGATCTACACTGGAAATGACCGTGCCATGTTTGATGATTTTAAGAAATCAATGATGCTGGAATTTGACATGTCTGATCTCAGAAAAATGCACTACTTTCTTGGCATCGAAGTAGTACAATCTTCTACAGGTATCTTTATGTCACAAAAGAAATATATCCGAGAGATTTTGGACAAGTTTCAAATGCAAAATTGCAACTCAGTTGGTACACCAACTGAACCTGGTGTTAAATTGATGAAAGATCCAGAAGGGAAGAAGATTGACAGCACTTAATTCAAGCAAATGGTTGGAAGTTTAATGTACTTGACGACCACTCAACCCGATATTATGTATGCAGTCAGTCTCATTAGTAGATACATGGAAAATCCAAAGGAAATACATCTTCTTGCTGCCAAGAGAATTCTACGGTACTTAAAAGGTACCACTGATTTTGGTATTTTCTTTAAAAGGGGAGAACAAACTGATCTGATTGGTTTTCCATATAGCGATTATGCTAGTGATCCTGATGATAGGAAAAGCACATCAGGCTCTGTATTTATCCTTGGATCATGTGCAATTTCGTGGTCGTCGAAGAAACAACAAATTGTGACTCTCTCTACCACTGAAGCAGAGTTTGTTGCTACTGCATCTTGCTCATGCAAGCTATTTGGTTGAGAAGATTACTTGAGGAATTACATTGTTATCAAAATGGTGCTACACTGATCTATTATGATAATGGTTCAGCAATCAAGTTATCAAAGAATCCAGTTCTACATGGGAGATCCAAACACATTGATGTGCGTTATCATTTCTTGCGTGATCTCGTGCGGAGATGAAACCATTAATTTAATTTACTGCAGAAGTGATGATCAACTTGCAGACATTTTTGCAAAGGCCCTGAAGATGCCCTATTTTGTGAGGCTGCGTCAAATGCTTGGAGTGTGTTCGATGAAGAGCTGAAGCTACTTTCTAAACTGAATTGTTCTAATATTCAGTTTAAGGGAGGGTGTTAAAGTTTTAATAAGTCTAACTAGGATATTTTGTTTTAATCCACTTCAGTCGTAACTTTAGGAGTAAGAAGGTAGTTTTCTGTAGTGACTAGTTAGTGGTTACCTTATCTTGTGGAAAATTTGTTATGTAAGATGGCTATTTAAAGAGCCTTAACGTCAGTTAATAAAGTAGTAGAAATTCAGTCCATCTCCTTGTTCATTTTATTTTAAGCTAATAAAATAGACCCTAAAATTTAGACTTAATACAATATGGGCTGCATTCTTTATCAGTAACAGAGGTTGTATGTATTCTTAATGGCCCTAAAGTTTCAGTATTAGTATAAAACCGAGTATCTTTCAAAAATTTTATATAATGTAATAAATTCAACTAAGTGGAAATATGTGCTCCGTCCATCAATGGTAGCTTCAAAATGATCCAAAATTGTAGAAAAACTTGTTTCTATCATCTTCTACGGTGGAAATCTGGGTTTAATCACACCTTCACCTTCTATTTCACGGTGGATCACGACCTCGAAATTTTAGGGTATTTTTTCGTCCTAAAAACCTTTAAAAACTATAACTTAGCAAGAATGGGAGTAATGAGGAGCCAGTTGGTTTCTTTCCCGCTTTGTTTTGCAGAGCTTGGGGACGAAGTTATTGGAAAAAGATTTGATCTTGTCCATCCATCCGTTAATTAAAATAGCAACCGTAAGATTAAGAAGGCCACATGTTTCAGTCGTGGATTGAAGTAAGGGTATTATGGGCATTTTTAAAAAAAGGGGATTAAGTGATTCACGTGTACACCGTGTGAGGGCATTTTGGTAAAAGTGCCCATCACGTGGTGACCACGTGAACAATTAACGGCTTAAATGACAAAAATCGTCAACTTTAGGGTGTATCACTAATTATAATTAATTTGAGGGTGGATCACTAATTTCAATTAGTAGATAGGGGTGTATCTCTAATTGGCCCTATTGTTTTTGTTCCATTAAACAAGACTATTAGGGTTGCCATATCATTAACTCATTTAATTGGAATTGAAGCAATTTTTTGTTGACTCCTAATTCTTTCACGCCTCATCCGTAACCAACGATAACAACTAGAACAACAAAAGCAAATAATCGGAACCCCAAAACCTATACCTAAGATAAACCCCACGATTACCCCTGACGATATCCAATCTGTCCAATCTGATGAGCACTTTGGCTCGTTCATTCCCGGATACCATAATAGAATCAATTTTTCATGACCATCACTTCCAATTATCTTCTTGTACACACGAAAAATCCCATCTGTGTCCAACGTCGCTCTGTATAATACGTTATTACGTATCGACTCCCTTCCTTGTTGTCGTTGTTGCTGTGTCTGAGTCTAATTTTCCCCTCAACACCAAATCATCCCAGTTTACGAGATAAAGTCGACCCGAATTGGGGTCTAAATTTAGTGAAACTGGACCAACTTTTGTTCTTGTGGTACTTCCACAACCTGAATGTGACACATAACTTAATGGATAATCTAAGTAGTCCCATACATATATGGTAGGCTCAATACTCTTGGTATATCGCGAGATCGCAGTCATGTTGTTCGATCCATAATTTGTAAGTGTAGTTGGACCTAAAGATGCTCGAGATTAGACTTTGCCCATTCTTCAGTGTCTGTCCACTGAGAAACTCTCCCATATGATTTCAGAATTAGAATCAACCAATAACTACTTGCTCAGGTGGTTGGCATCCCTACTTATAACTTGGAGGTCTTGGGTTCGAAACTCTTTGGTTGTGGTATTACCATTGAGTAAAGGCCCATGTAATTTTATATGTATATGTAGGTACTTCTAAATAAAGTTGTTGCACCAGTTAGTGGTGCCCTTTCCTGCACCTGTTGTTGGTGCAGTTTATGTACTTCTCACACACCTCTTGTGGTGTATCTAAGCTTTATTGTAACTTGGGCATTAGTCCAAAGTGGGGGATTTACATCCTGCCCTTAGGTTGACGGTGACCTATGCGCGACTAGAATACCCTACTTTGTGCGGACATTCTAGCATTATTCATAACTAAGAGACCCGGCTTTGTTTCTATTTTGATCAACCAAAAAAACTTTATTAATCAATAGAAAGGAAACAACAAAGGAAGCCCAACTCTAAGAAAACATAGCAAACGGATCAAAAAAGTTACCCACCCACATTAGGAGACTGCCAACCCAACTAATTAGGTTGGCACCGAAGCCCCCTCCAATCATCTGTAAGGCGGAATCATGCAAATCTATAGTACCTAACACCCGGGTGTAAAAGTAAATAGAGTAGCAAAAGTAGAGTGTTGAAACTAAAATTTCCATTTTCTTTTTGGGACCTTTTAAGTAGGTTATTATAGTTTCATAGAGAGGCTTGATATTTTAGCCCAACATTTAAATCGGGTACGTAGAATCGGTAATACATATTTTATTAAATAGCATGTCGGTTTTATAAACCTAACAACGAATTATGTAATTGTGTCGTTAGCTGTATACATAGGATATACGTCATTTTGTATAGAACCAACAATTGTTGGTTTGAATTAGTAAAACATTAGGCTGAAATATCAGTCCCTTCGAGAAATTAGAGGTGCAACAAAAATATTGGCTCTCTTTATTGGCTGCCAAAACCAAAACTATGGTTGCCAATAAAATCTTTTTTTTTTTTTTTTGAAAGTGTGAATCTATAAAAAGTGGGGTTATTACGCCCCCACCTTAGCACCCAATCAAAACCTCACATTTAGTGGTCCACATGCATGGAGATGATTTAGGGGCTAATGTTTTTTTAGTAATGCCAAGGAGAGATTTTTAGGGAGATTAGGGTCTACTTGGAGATGATCCAAATGATAATTTTTGGTGAGATGATCTTATCACTATGTAAATCACTCACAAAAAATTATTCAATTCTAAAACTTTTAACCCCCTAAAAATTACCATGAAAATTTTAATTGTGAAATAGATGCTCAAAATTTCCCTACGTAGATAAGGTGATTAGATGTCTTTGAATAGTATGATTTTCGGTGGTGGTGATCTGCTTAGTGAGGAAATCATCCTCACCAAAATCAGCTCTTAGATCATCTCTTGGATCATCTCCATGTAGGTCTTACAAAAAAAATCTCCCCGTAGTATTACTCAATTTTTAAAAATGATGTTCATGTATACTATCATATCCAAAAAACCAGCATGTTCTATAATTTCTAACCCTTTCAAATTTGCCCTTAAAATTTTAGTATATTTTACAATTTTTTTTTCATAGAATTGAAGGAAAGTCCCATAGAAACGTTATTATTCACATTTTCCCTAGTAAAAGTATTTGTTGTGTGCTTGATCTATTTTTAATGTTCTTTTACATGATTCTAAATTTACCCTTTTTTTATCTTATTCAATAATTTCAATCATGTATAGCTCGCGGAGAGAAGTTTGTTAGTTTTTTTATTTTAAAATTTTAAAATGCTATATGTCTTAAACCACAAATCATATTTTGATTAAATTTGTATATTTGAAAACATTCGACGAGATCTTCCAAATGAGGTCAACCACCAATATTTTTTTAGAATTATTATTTAAAAATATATGCAAAACTAAATTTGCATTCGACAAACTACTTTGAAAATTTAAAATTTTAATATTAGGAATATTGAAAATCTAAATTGCATAACCTTTATACTGCAAATCTAGTTTTGCAATTCGCAATTTGGACTCAATAAGATCTCAAATTTAAATTTGTATACTGCGTAAATAAATTTTTTCTTGAAAAAAGTATTGTTGGTTGGTCTCATTTCGAAGATCTCGATAAATGCTTTCCAAAAATATAATTTTTGTAACATATTGATTCGTATTTTGAAAGTTATGATATTTTTAATTTAAAACAAAATTAGTTAAAGGGAATTTTTTACCAACTAATTTATTTTATAATAAACGCCAATTTCGAAACTTTACTCGATTAAACATCAATTTCATCCCACTCAAAAGAGTAAAAGGTCAAATTCTATTTTTCTTTTTTTCTTTTCTTTTTACCATTAATTCTCAGTAGACTTTTGAAGGGATCAGAAGTTTTGGAACGAGCTAATATGATGACATACAAAATGAGGAGAACATCTTAAAAGATTAGTCGCATGATCATTGTCATGTAAACCCCACAAAATGTTGGGCTTGGGTAGGAGTGTGCAGCGGATCGAAACTATTGATTTTGGTTTGATTCACATCCGATCCAATGTGTGATTGGATACTGGGTTTTCAATCCAATCAGGTCTGCCCAGTGGATCCCATCTAATCCGATCCGCCCAAATCAAGATTGGATTGGATTGGTTTCGTCTATTTGGGCCTATTGAGCCAGACATGTTAAACATACCAATTGGGCCTTTAATATTTATCAAACTCTCTATTTATGGTCCATAAAATTAAAAGTTAATAGTTGAGCTTGGTTAAGCTATCGCATATTTTCAACTTGGGCCCATAATTACTGTATTGAGAAACTCCTACCCTGTATTTTTTTTATCTAAAAAATTACCATCAAAGTTAGGGTTAGCTTTGTGTTATGTATATACACATGCTCACACAGTTACATTATTACCCTTACTTATTTTGAAGAATTACAAAATATTTATTATTATATAGGTAAGTGGATTGGATCGGTTGGGTATTGGTTTCGCACGTTAGGATCCACCAACCGATCCATACCCATTGGATTTCAAAAAATCTAAATCGATCTGCCCCGACCTAGTCTTTGGATCGATTTCGATCCAACCCAAATTGGATTGGATTGATCGGTTTGGGTGGATCGGATTATTTTTGCACAGCTTGAATTACAACAGTTGTGAAAGTTTCTTGGTGGGTCCCAATCTTGGACATTCAAGCATTCTTTCTTCCCCCAGTTCTCTCTTTTTGGTGACGTCTTCAAACTCTGATTCTTCTTCACCCAGACCTATAAAAACCTCTGAACTCTCCAATTCTAAAGTTTAAACACATCACTAGACATTTCGCTCTCTTTCTCTCTCTAGAATCAACTTTTTTCCTCTGTTTTTCAAACTCTCTGTTCTTGAATCTCATCAAGAACCCAATCCTCTCAATCAACTAATTTCAATCACAAGCTCCATTAATGGCGTCCAAGAAAGAAACCAAAGCAATTGGTATCGACTTAGGTACTACTTACAGTTGTGTTGGAGTATGGCAGAACGATCGTGTCGAAATCATCACTAACGATCAAGGAAACAGAACAACTCCATCGTATGTTGCATTCACTGAAACAGAGAGATTAATTGGTGATGCAGCAAAAAACCAAATCACCAGGAACCCATTACACACAATCTTTGATGCAAAACGTCTTATAGGTAGAAAGTTTTCAGATCCTTTTGTTCAATCCGACATGAAATTCTGGCCATTTAAAGTTGTTTCTGATTCTGGTGATAAGCCCATGATTCTTGTTCAATATAAAGGTGAAGAAAGGAAATTCTCTGCTGAGGAGATTTCATCAATGGTTTTATTTAAAATGAAGGAAGTTGCAGAGGATTTTTTAGGTCAAAAAGTGAAGAACGCTGTGATTACTGTTCCTGCTTATTTTAATAATTCACAAAGAGAAGCAACAATAACTGCTGGAAAAATTGCAGGACTTAATGAGATGAGAATCATTAATGAACCTACTGCAGCTGCTATTGCTTACGGATTGGAAAAGAAGAAGAAATCCTCGAGAAAGAATGAACAGAATGAAGAAGAGATTGTTTTGATTTTTGATCTTGGTGGTGGAACTTTTGATGTTTCAGTTGTAACGATTGCAGAAGGGATTTGTGAAGTGAAAGCTACAGAAGGAGATACTCATCTTGGTGGAGAAGATTTTGATAATCGTCTTGTTAATCATTTTGTTGCTAAATTTGGGAAAAAAATCGAGAAGGATGTTTCTGAAGATACTAGAGTTTTGAGGAGATTAAAGACTGCTTGTGAACGAGCTAAAAGAACATTATCTTCTACTACAAAGACGATGATCGTAATCGATTCGCTTTATGATGGTAAGGATTTTAACGAAACTTTAACTCGAGCAAGATTCGAAGATATAAACCTGGATTTGTTCAAGAAGTGTATTGAATTAGTTGAGAAATGTATTCAAGATTCGAAATTCCATAAATCTCAAGTTCATGAAGTTGTTCTTGTTGGTGGGTCTACAAGAATTCCAAAAGTTCAACAACTTTTACGAGATTTCTTTAATGGAAAACAGCTCTTTAAGAGTATTAATCCAGATGAAGCTGTTGCTTATGGAGCAGCAGTTCAAGCAGCAATTTTGAGTGGAGAAGGGAATAGAGAAGTTCAAGATCTTTTACTTTTAGATATTACACCACTCAGTTTGGGAATTGAAATTTATGGAGGAGTGATGCATAGTTTGATTCCAAGAAATACAAAGATTCCAACTAGAAAAACACAGAATTTTACTACTCGAATAGATAATCAAACAGAGGTTTTGATTCAGGTTTATGAAGGTGAAAGAGCTAGCACAAAGGATAATAATCTTCTGGGAAAATTCGAACTTGTTGGAATTTCAGAAGCTCCAAGACGTGTTCCACGGATTTCTGTGTGTTTTGATATTGATTCTGATGGGATTTTGAGTGTATCTGCTGAGGATAGAAGTGCGGGTGTAAGGAACGAGATTACGATTAGGAGCCATAATGGGAGACTTACGAAAGAGGACATTGAAAAAATGATGGAAGATGCGGAAAAGTATAAAGCTGAGGATGAATTGGTGAAGAAGAAATCGAGAGCCAAGAACTCGTTAGAGAATTATGCTTGCAGTATGAGACACACACTGAAGGATGAAGAAAATTCCGGAAAATTGGATTCTAGTGAGAAGGAAAAGATTGAGAAAGCGATCTATGAAGCGATGAATTGGTTGGATAAGAATCAACTGGCGGAAGTAGAGGAATTTGAATATAAATTGAAGGAATTGGAGGAAATATGTGATCGGATTATTGCGACGATGAATCAGGGGAATGGTGCAGAGATGAATGGAGGAGGTGCAGAGATGAATGGAGGAGGTGCAGAGATTCAGGAACCTGCTGAATCGACAGGATCTTGTTGATCTGCTGCTGGATTGACTGGTGTCTATACATAAAATTGAAGAGGTTTATTGAAGAAAGTTGAAGTTCTTGAGGGTGGTAGTTGATGCTCTGTTTTGCAGTTTATTTGTTTAGGGGTTGGATCTTTTTGGGTTGGGGTTTATAGGGGGTTTTTCAAAGGATTTTGTGTTTAGGGTTTTTCTGAACATTTCGAAATAGTAGATGTATTTTCTGTTCCTTTATATGATACTTGAAGCGTTAGTGTATAAAGTTTGGTCTTGAAAAAGGAATACAATTGTTACATAATTCAAATTGTCCAGCTCCTTTCACCCTTGTATTTGATTTGATACACTAGTCTGCTCATTGACTCTCCCTTCTACTGTAAGGTTATTATCATGGTCTGAAATTTCTATACTCAACTAACTAGTTTCATGGAAGAGCCCTAAACTTGAAGAGGTTGATTGATGAAAGTTGAAGGTATTGGGAGTTAATTTTACTGTTGGGTACCAGTTGTGACACTGTTTTCTTTTTGTTTTGTGGGTTGGGGTTTTATAGTTTTAGAGGGTTTATTATAAGGGTTTTGTATGTTTTCAGGTTCTTTTGAAAGCTGGTTACAGTTTACAGTGTATGTCTCTTCTTTTTTAGTGTTCTCTGAAATTCATTGTACAATTAAAGTTGGTTATGAAATTTCACTCTTCTTTTCTTTTTATTGTTCCATTTTTTTTTTCAGTTTGTGAGAGAGAGAGAGAGAGAGAGAGAGAGAGAGAGAGAGAGATGAAAATTTGATTAATGAAGACTAAAATTAGGAATTTGATTGTATGGATCTTTTGAATAGAACATCAAAAATCAACTTGCTTGGTGATGACAATAAATTATGTTCAAGTATATGTATTTCAATTAGAAGGGATGATCAAATGACCGATGGAATTATAGAGCCCCAAATGAAGATGATCTAAGACCCAAATATAAGACAAGGTCTTCCTCACAAAAATCAACTCTTACATCGTCCTCAATGTAGTATGTGACACATCACTGTTACTACCACGTGGATCATTCTATATTAACTAATTCTAAAACTTGTAACCCCATCATTCATTGATGCAACTTAACGTGAAAAATGAAAGATTCAATAATTGTTGATTTTCAATAACTGAATGATAAGTTGATAAGTTTTTGAATGAACTAATTTATTTATTTATTTTTTATGAAGATGCAATCCTAGATAGCTATGTAGATCATCCTCCCTAGCTCCTAGTTAATCTTCATGTATGTCAATTTTACGATGTCACCGGACCCTCACTCATTGCTTTTTGGGTCTTGTTTCTTTTATTAGTTTTCTTCTCCTCTAAGAAAGAGATATAGTAGGAGATACGTAGAGCCTTCAATCGAAAGCTGAAGAGCCTGAGATTAGTAACATTTATAGGGTTTTGTTTGCCAGTGGAGACTTTTTATACAAATGGGTTTTGCCACAGTTAAGAAAAAAACGATTTGAATTCAGCGAAAAATGAAAGTCACAGAAAGCCCTGTTTCTTTTCTTCTCCGACTTCAACAGATGACGACTCCCTCATCTCAGGTTTCAATCTCAACTCTTCTCTCTCTCTTTCTTTCTCTCTGTAGGGTTTAGGGTTTAGTTTTTGGGCATTTTCTATTCTTGATAAAATAATTGCCAACAAGAACTTATGAGTTATGACAGTTCTGATTTTTTTTTTTTTTGGTAGAAACCCTAATATAATGTAAATTATACTTTTTATGATTGTTTCCTTTTCAGCCTTCCTGCGTGAAATTGAACTTCTTGAAGTGAGATTACTTTAGTTCATATATTTAATTCTCCATCCTTTTTAGATAATCCATATAATTCTAATTCTCATTTGATTATGATTGTTCTACATATTTGTCTTTACACTGATGTTGTAATTTGTTAGTTTAGTTCATTTGATATTCCAACAAGCAACAACCCCTCTAAGTGCATTTCTAGTGGGAAATCTAAAAATGGATCCCTAAAAATGGAAAATCCATGATGAAAAGGTGTTTTGCTCTAGTGGTGAATCCCTAAAAATGGGTGAAGAAACAAAAAAAAATAGAGAAAAAAGAAGAGAGAGAAAAAAAATCAGTTGATATATGTTGTGTTCGAAAAAATAGAAATAGTGGGAGAGAGAAATAACTTTCCTATTATTTAAGAATTAAATATTGAACATGGAGTTAATGGGATTAGCGTGGAGTTAATGGGATGAGCGTACCGCTCATCCGATGAGCGTGGCAGCTCATCGGATTAGCGGCACGCTCATCCCATTAGCTCCTCCACTAAGGATCCCTAAAACGGTGGAATGGGATCCATTTTTAGGGGTTAAGAGTTCCCACTAGAGCATGAAAACTGCTTGATTTCATGCTCCCACTAGAAATGCCCTAACCCAAAGTTGTGATATTAATTTTTGTTGTCTCTCTTTGGGCTTCTTGTTCTTAAAAAAGGGTGAGGGTTGACAGTTTAGAGATCTTTGTGTAAATCACCAATTCACCATTACAGTATGTGAATAATGTGTGTTCTTGTTCATGGTTTTTACCCTTTTTGGGGGTTTTCATGTGAAGCTTATGTCTTGGGTGATTGGATTTATCTTTTAGTTATTTCACATCTTCGTTTTCCAAAGATCGTAGGGGTCTATTGATTTCCAAAAAAAATCAGCTGCATGGGCTCCCCAGTCGGTTGAGTTATTCGAGCCAGTTTTCACTTTTTTTTATCCTATAATCTACATAAACTAATGGTCTTATCTTTTAAATTGTCTTGTTGTTTTATGGTTGTTGTTCTTGAATCTTGATTATGTAAATTTAAGAGCATGAGCCCATAGGTCTGACTCTGTTTATATTTCTTACTCTGATCAGGTAGAACCTGTTCCTCCTCTCAACAAGGCTGAGGTGCCATGGTCTGCTCGAAGGGGGAATCTCTCCAAGAAAGATCGTGTGTTGAAAACGGTGACAGGGTATTCATTTAATGTTCTAGTGTCTTCTCTTGAAATATGAATCTAATGCTTATGTCATTGGTACCATTTATTTTGTTAAAGTTTGTCCTGTAGCTGGAACTCTAAATTATCATAGTCTAATTTACGTAGGAATATTGACCATATAAAACACCCCCACTGCACTCCCATACATGATGGAGGAGCATCTTAACCAAAAATTAGTGCTTGAATCATCTCCATGTGGTTCCCACCTAGTGGGGGTTAGGCGGGGTTGTTTTGTACTCAGTGACAGTATTACTTCTTTTTCAGTATATTGAACAAGCTGACACTGGAGAAGTTCGATCTTCACACACACACACACATCTTTTGCTGCCTCTGATATATTTGTTTTGTACTCAGTGACAGTATTACTTCTTTTTCAGTATATTGAACAAGCTGACACTGGAGAAGTTCGATCTTCTGAAGAACCAGCTGATTGGTTCCGGGATCACAACCCCAGACATCTTAAAGGTTCCCATGTCTTACAGAATCTGGATACCTTATTATTCTAAGATATTTGGGCCATGTTTGGTTTGTGATCCAAAAACTAGTTTTAAAAATCTAATTTACATTGTGTATTACATTCAACAACTTATCCGGAGTTCAATTATAAAATTGTGTATGATTCATTGAAAACACTGGAAACAACATTTTTTTTGTTTTTCGAATTTCAGCTGTTTTTCTTGATTACCTCTAGAAATATTTGAGCATGTGTGTTGAGGATATTTTTGTATTACTAGATGTAAATTAGTTTTGAAACTAGTTTTTGGATCGCGAACCAAACGTGGCCTTAGTTTTTTAGTGGCCAATGGGATTCATAGAATCTTTTCTTTCAATGCAGGGTGTTATCTCACTGATATTTGAGAAGGCTGTGCTGGAGCCTATGTTTTGTCCCATGTATGCTCTTCTATGTTCTGATCTGAATGAAAAGCTCCCTCCGTTCCCTTCTGATGAACCTGGAGGAAAAGAAATCTCGTTCAAGCGTATCCTCTTGAATAATTGCCAAGAAGCATTTGAAGGTGCTGAAAATCTGAGGGCAGAGATCAGGCAGATGACTGCCCCTGATCAAGAATTGGAACGCAGAGATAAGGAGAGAATGGTGAAACTGCGCACTCTTGGAAATATCCGACTTATAGGGGAACTTCTGAAGCACAAAATGATGCCTGAGAAGATTGTCTATCACATTGTTCAGGTTCTTACTAGAACACATCCTTAGCTTCTTAGTGCTTCTTTTTCTTCTCAGATCCATTAAGATGTCTTGACTACTATTCTAAAGTCACCTAATTACTGTTGTTTATGTGAAACAGGAGCTGTTGGGACATGATGCTAAGACTTGTCCAGTTGAGGAGAATGTTGAGGCTATATGTCTGTTGTTCAATACAATTGGTAAGCAGCTGGATGACAGGCTTGAGACCCGTCGTCTCAATGATATCTACTTCATCCGTCTGAAGGAACTGACAACACATCCCCAATTGGCACCACGGCTGAAGTTTATGGTCCACGATGTTCTGGATCTTTGGGCAAACAACTGGGTCTCCAGATGTGAAGAGGCAATTTCTAAACCTTATGAAGCTATTTCATTTCTTGTTAGCAATCACTCTTTCTATTTGCGTTTAATACGCGAATTTTGTGTTTTTGGTTTTTGTTTTTGAAATTGATACACACTTTTTCTCAAAAAAGATTGTCGATTGTTGGGGTATATCGTATTATACATTTTATACACTAATTATTTCCGTATTAGTTCTAAGTTACTTTAAAAACTTATTTGGACAATGAAAATATCTCCTTTTATTTTATCATCGTATATTATATATTGATTTTTTAATCATCACTGTTTTTTTTTTTTTTGCCCTAATCTTTGAAAACTAATCCGAATAACCCTTGGAATTTTTTACCTACCCTACTTTTGCCGTAGGCCTAATTACCAACTAGGATTCCATCTTCAAAATTACTGCTTACCTTCAACAATTGTTAATTGTCTTTCTTGGTTTGCAGTTTAAAGCCAAGACAATTACTTCAAAGAAGTCCTATCGTCCGCCATCTCAGAGCCTGCTGCTCCGTCGTCCCCTCCCTCACTTTCGCTGAAGAAGACAAGGCTTCTCCGTCGTGCTCCGTCTTCCCCGAAACCCTTTGAAGTTTATGTTTGGCTGAAGACTGATCCGAACAGCAATGGGCCAACTCCAGGAATAAGCATTGATCAGGTTCGAAAAGATGAGTTTTTTAGAGGATGCGTCGTTACTCAATTGTCTTTACTTCTTTGTTTGGTTACTGTCTTGGTTTTACTAAACATAATTTTGGTTGCTAAAATGTAATATGTTGTATAATGTGTACTTAGATTTTTTAGGAATGAATGTTTGGATGGGGTTGATTATATGGTAGGTGTGTTCAAAATGTAAATTGATACTCAGGTATGGAGTAGAACTTAAAATCAAATATATTGCAAATTTTTGTTACTGGTTTGACCAGGAAATCACCATTTTGTTTCATAATTAAGAGTAAATCTAATAAGGTAACCTTTCTACCATTCTGTTTTAGGAGGTGTAGTTTTTCAGTTTAGATTTCATTTGGTCAAAATGGTGGGAAATTGTTACTACTAGGTTTCATTTGAAGTCATCTGCCTGAAAAGTTTTGGGTCCTGTTAACGTGTGCCATAAGGGCACATATTAGGGTTAGAGTTGTATTATTATTATTATTATTATTTTTTTGCGAATTAGAGATTTTCAAATCAGTTGATTTTTTGTCAAAAAAATCAGTTCAATCAGAAATCTCTATCCCTCTAAAAAAATAAGTTTAAATGCTAATAGTTCATTTACACTATTAAATTTTAAATTAAAATTATTGAATTGATGTTTTTTTAGATATGATCTAACTAGTGAAAATAACATATTTATAAAAAAATAATCCCATATAGACAAAGCTAGGGGTTAAACAAAACACTAATAACCCTTAAACGTTAAACGTTAACATGTGCCCTAAGGACACACATTAACAAAATCCTTTGTGAAATATTTTTCAAATTTATTCCTCATCTGCCCCATTTGCCCACTACACTTCCCTTTCTCATCTTTAAATTGTGCACGAGTCACGTGATCATCATCACAAAAAAAAGTACAAAAAATTTATATATTAAAATAAGACGGTATCTTTTATGTATAGCCATCAACAACTAAAACATAACTATTTTTTATGTATAGCCATCAACGACTAAAACAGAAGAAAATTTTTTTTTTTATTCCCCATCAACGGCTCTATTTCAATCAGCCAAGTTATGTTGAGTTACTGAAAGGGCCCTTACTCACAATTTTAATGACAATCCACTTAATCCATCCGAAAGCTACGACTTATTAATGACAATCCACTTAATTCATCCAACGGCTACGACTTATTCAACCCATTCACTTTTGCAAATAGATAAATTTGTCCTTGACCTTTAAGGTTTTTTAGACAAGTTTGTCCTTCACCCTTTAAGAAATACCAGATGTGTCCAGTGGCCATAGTAAATGACCAAAATAACCTTATGTTCTTTTACGAAATACTGGATGTGTTCCATAGCCAGTTATTTGTTTACATCTAATTTACATTTGACGGTGGAGTCGCATGGAGTGGATCCGTTGGTGGTGGTGGTGGTGGGGATGCGCGCGAAGCGCGCGTAGATGAAACACGCGTAGAGGAAAACATGGTATGGCTCCATGCCAGAGGCACGAGGTTATACCTAGTAAATTCTTAAATCATCTCCATGTGACTCACTAGTGGGTATTGTGCCTAACAAACTGGAGAATTGATCGGTGCCCGGTGGTTTCTGTTGCAATCAACCGAGTTGGCTCTTGGAGTTAGAGTTGTCTAAGTTGCCCTGCATACCTATCCTTATGATTCTTTCATCATTGAAAATCTGGAGGTTCATAATACAATGAATGGTGGGGAGAGAGAGATGTTGATAAGCCCAGTTACAAGATATGAAATCACTTATGCCTTATCTACTATCGACTCTAACAAAGCCCCAGGATCAGATGGTTTCTGAAAGGTCCATGAGTTCACTTATATTTTTGTTTGTCAAATTTCGTGTCAAAAGTTAAACTCAAGAAGGTCAATGTAACTTGAGTTAAAGTTAGTGAGTCTCGGTACGCATCGGATTGATGGAAAGACTCCAAGAGGCTCAACTCACCACCGAAAAACATCTTAGGATAGTAAGTGACTTAGATGCCTAAGGAACATAGGTGGTTAGTTTCTCTTTGACCAAAATTTAAGTTTTTCTAGAACTCAAAAAGTCTTAAAAGACAAATTTTCTGAAAAACAACTCAGTGGTATCGAAACCGCCCTGATGGTTTCGATACCAACACTCATCTGATTGAACAGATGAGTTTTGGTATCGATACCAACTCTGCGCTTTCGATACCACTTCAAAAGTGTCTTCAGGACACTTTTGGTTTCGATACCGCTCTGTTCGTATCGATACCAAAACTGTCTTTACTGATAAACAACTTTTGGTTTCGATACCATACTAGGTGGTATCGATACCAAAACTCTCTTGGGAACAGATGAGTTTTTGGTATCGATACCGGCCCTCACGGTATCGAAACCACTTGCTGGCTTTCTTCAACAGATACTGCACGATATCGATACCACTATAATGGTTTCGGTACCATCGCCCAGACCTGCGAATCTGGGTTGTTATTTTGAGCTGGAAAGTACCTTTATAAGTTGTTTTCTCCATTCATGTTTTAGGGAAGAACATGTGTGCGTGGGAAATAACTTCTAGTGGATTGAGAGGCTCAATGGGATGCTTTCTCATCCTCAATAATGTTGTCTAGCATTAAACCCTAAAGTTTATTCCTTGTTTAGAGCTAGACATTTCATTATAAATAGGGTTGATCTCTTCATTGTTCAATCAACCAATCACCCTATACCTTAACAAGTTATTGGAGAGCTAAAACTCAAATATCCCCAGTTTTCAAACTTGTTAAACTTGGTTCTATTCTTCCCATTTTAAACCAAAAACTTTATTTTTTGTGTACCGGTGGAGTTTCGGTGGTTGAGCTTGGAAGTGACAAGCTCGTGGTGAAATATTTGAGGAGTCAAGTATTAGTTCAAGGTGCGGGACTTGCAGAGGTCAAGTTGGAGACGCATCAACTTTCACTAAGAGGTAAATTCGTGGAGTTCGAATTTGTGGAAAGATTGTACACCGTTAATTCCGCATGTTAAGCATCGAATAAGTCAATACTCTTGATTAGAGATTTTAGTTTTGTTCTTTATCACCAGTTTAATTTTTATTTGGTGATTATGTAATCCTTAACCATAGTCATATTGACATACGGTGAATCCAACTAAACCGTAGGGCATTTAGACTTTTAATTGGTATCAGAGCAGGTTCACTTGTTGGGTTTAACAACCTGAGTGTGATCCCTATTGTGACTAAATGGATTCACAAAGAGAGGGTAGTGCTGTAAACAAACCACCATTATTAAATGGCAGCAACTATCCTTATTGGAAAGCTAGAATGAGGGCTTTTCTCAAGTCCCTAAACCACCCCCTACCATGATAACTGGTACCGGAGATAACTCTAGAGAAGTTCCTAAACCGGAAGACCAATGGACTACCGATGAAACTGAGACTGCTATAAGAAATAGCAAAGCTCTAAATGCCATCTATGCTACTGTTTCGGCTGACGAATTTCATCGCATATCAAATTGTGAAGTAGCAAAGGAGGCATGGGACATCTTAATGGTAACCCATGAAGGTACTAGGACTGTTAGAATAGCAAAACTTCAAATGTTAACTACCCAATTTAAAACTATTAGAATGGATGACAATGAAACCTTTGATGAATTTTATGCCAAATTGAATGACATTATCAATAACCCTTTTGCTTTGGGTGAAGTTATTTCTAACTCCAAAATAGTTCGTAAGGTTTTGAGATCTCTTCTCGAGAGATTTCAAGCCAAAGTTACGACTATTGAGGAGAGTAAAGATATTGATGTTATTCTCCTTGAAGAACTTGCAGGGAATTTAAGGACGTTTGAGGTTGGTTTCAAATCTTCAAGGAAATCAAAGAACATTGCTTTTACAGCCTCAAGAAGCTCCAAGGAAGAAAATGACTTCTCAAGTGATGAAGAAATGACTCTTCTCACAAAACAATTCAAGAGCTTCTTGAAGAACAAAAAAGGGAAGTTTCAAAAACCAAGATTTGGTTCATCTTCCAAAATAAGGCCACATGACAAAGTCAAGAACTTTGATAAAAATTTTGAGAAGAAGAACTCCATAGAAGTTCATTGCTTCAAATGTCATAGTTTTGGACACATGGCTAATGAATATCCAAACAAAGCTCCGGCCAATGCTAAGAAAGCAATGAAGGTCACTTTTGACGACTCCGACTCATCCTCCAATACTAGTGAGTCTAGTAATGAGGAAAATGAGGAAATGAAGGCCATGACTGCTACTCTCTCTCAAATACTCAGAAATGCTGACACTTCTAGTCAACATGAGGAAGTGATAAAGAAATAGACCCGAAGGAATTGTGTGCCAATCTCCTCAAAAAGAGCATGGACCTATCCAAGGAGAACAAGGTGCTGAATGAGAAGTTGACATTCATACAAACTGAACGGGATGAAGCCATGATCAAGTTGCAAGAAAGCTCCAACAAAACAAAGCAACTTGAAGAGGAGATTTCAAGGCTACTTATCAAGATTAACTCTCTTGAGTTGGATCATGAAAAAGCCTTAGATGAAATCAAGTCTCTTAAGTCCACTCTTGCTGTAACCAAGAGAGACTTGGTCTTATCAAATGACTTATTAGATAAATTTAATCATGGTTCTAATTTTATATCTAACTTGTTAATGTAGCCAAAACTGCAAATGATAAGAAGGGATTGGGTTATGATGCTACAACGAGTTCCAACTCACTGCAAGGAATAAAGTTTATGAAAGCCAAAGAGCAACATGTTCAAAAGATCCCTCCTAAGAGCACATCTACCCAAGCAAGCAAAAAACTGAGTAAGGCAAAAGGTACGTATTTTGCTGAAATGTGTTCATATTGTGGTATTTCAGGTCACTTGCAAAATACTTGCAAATTTTATATAGAAGATGCTTTCAATGAACAAAGAAAAGTAAATCTTCTTTATCAATATAAAGAATTGCAAGCAAAGCAAGGAACCTTTCCGGTGAGATCTCAAAGCTCACAAAGAGTACACAACCCACCCAAGATAATACAAAAGAAAAATCTGTGTGGGTTAAGAAGGGTGATGTGAAGGCTAATGTTGCTTTAATTGCTTATAAAGCATGTAACTCACTTGATTGGTTTCTTGATAGTGGATGTAGCAGACACATAACTGGTGACAAATCATGCTTTAGTCACTTCAAAAGTTAAGATGGAGGAGTTGTAATATTTGGTGATGGTTGCACCACCAATGTCAAAGGCAAAGGTACGATTAAGTTACCCGGTATCCCTGAAATCAAGGATGTACTCTATGTAGAAAGTATGAAAGCTAACCTTCTAAATATTAGTCAAATTTGTAATACTAATCATTTAGTGAAATTTACTTCCAATCGTTGTGAAATCATGAATGATGAGGGAAAATGTGTAATGATTGGTAGGAGATCTAGTAGCGATTGTTATATATTGATGCATCTTATAACCATACTTGCAATTTGTCTAAACTTGATGTTACTCACCTTTAGCATCAAAGACTAGGTCATGTCAACTTCAAGGACCTAGCAAAGATTGCTAACAAGGAGTTAGTACAAGGGCTGCCCAAGGTAAGTAAAACTATTGATGGAGTATGTGGACCATGCCAAAAAGGTAAACAAACTAGAAGTCTATATAAATCATCAAAAGATATTGCTACCACCAAACCACTGCAATTAATTCACATGGATCTTATGGGTCCTATGAGAACTGAGAGTATTGGTGGAAAAAGATATATCTTAGTCATGGTAGATGCTTTTTCTAGATATACTTGGATTGCTTTTCTTAGAGAAAAATCTGATACTTATGATGAATTTTTTATTATAGGCCATCGAATTCAAAATGAACAAGATTGTAAGATCAAACGGATAAGGAGTGACCGTGGTACAAAATTCAAGGACTCAAAAGTTGAAGACTTGTGACAAAAATGGCATAAAGAATGAGTTTTTAGCACCCATAACTCCTCAACAAAATGGGGTTGCTGAAAGAAAGAATCGTGTGATTCAAGAGATGGCTAGAGTGCTTCTTCATAGCAAGGATCTAGCACAAAGATTTTGGGGTGAAGCTGGATTTACTGCATGTTATTTGGTTAATCGAGGATATCTAAGACCCAAAACTCTTAATACCCCATATGAACTTTGGTTTGGTAAGAAACCAAATTTGAGTTATCTTCGTGACTTTGGGAGTCCATGCTACATCCTTAGGGATAAGAAAATGCTGGAAAGTTTGACTCCAAAAGTGATGAAGGAATCTTCATTGGGTATACTTTGGATAGTCGGGCCTTTCGTGTCTACAATAAAAGGACTAAAACTATCATGGAATCTATTAATGTTGTTATTGATGATTCTAACACCTCTTCATCTTTAGATGCAGCTGAAGTTGATAATCTTGTTGAAGATAAAATAGAAAAAACTGAACATGGTTCAGTTAATGATGATGAAGCATCTACTTCACAAGACCCAAAGGTTGAACAAGCTTTTTCACAAACCGATACCATAAATATCCAAGATAATCAACCTAGAAGTTCATCCCAAGAACATCCAAACACATGGGCTCAAAGATTACATAATCCCGATGAAATTATTAGGGGGATTGGAACTGGTATTCAAACAAGGAGACAAGTTCAAAATATTATAAATCATGTATGTTATATTTCCATGAATAAACCTACTAATGTGGTTGATGCCTTAAAGGATGAAAACTGGATACAAGCAATGCAAGATGAGCTTGGCTAATTCACGAGGCAAAAAGTGTGGACTCTTATACCTCGTCCCAAGAATACCAATGTTATTGGAACCAAATGGATCTTCAAGAATAAATCTGATGAATTTGGCACTGTTGCCAGAAACAAGGCTAGACTTATAGCACATAGGTATTCTCAAATTGAAGGTGTAGACTTTGACGAAACCTTTGCTCCAGTTGCAAGAGTAGAGTCTATAAGGTTACTATTGGCGGTTGCTTTCCATTTAAAATTCAAACTCTTTCAAATAGATGTCAAAACTACTTTTCTAAATGGCATCCTACAAGAAGTATTTGTAGAGCAACCAAAAGGATTTGAAGATCCCATCAATCCTAACCATGTCTACCGATTGAAGAAAGCCCTTTATAGATTGAAACAAGCTCCAAGAGCATGGTATGATAGATTGACTACTTTTCTTCTTAAAAAAGGGTTCTCAAGAGGGGGAGCTAATAAAACCATGTTTATCAAATGGGCTGAAAATGAGGTTCTTGTTACTCAAATCTATGTAGATGATATAGTATTTGGTTTTACCTCAACCAAACAAACTGAGTACTTCTCAAATTTAATGAGTAAGGAATTTGAAATGAGTATGGTTGGAGAACTAACCTTCTTTCTTAGATTGCAAGTTAAGCAACAAAAAGATGGGATATTTAAATCTCAATCAAAATATGCCAAGGATCTTGTAAAGAAAATTAGCATGGAATCTGCAAAAGATGCTCGCACACTGATGGGAACCACTACTAAGTTAACAAAGAACTTAGCTGGACAGGAAGTAGACCAAAAATAATATAGAAGCATGATAGGGAGTCTTCTTTATCTTACAACTAGTCGTCCTGATATTTCTTTTAGTGTAGGTGTTTGTGCTCACACTTAACAGCAGTTAAACGAATCATTCATTATGTTAAGGGAACTCTTGAATTTAGCTTGTGGTACACTAATGATACAAATTCTAAAATAGTGGGCTATTTTGAAGCAGATTGGGCAGGCAATGTTGATGATAGGAAAAGTACTTCAGGCGGCTACTACTTTGTTGGACACAACTTAGTAGTATGGCAAAGCAAGAAACAAAATTCTCAATCACTGTTAACTGCTGAAGCGGAATACATTGCTGCAGGTTCGTGTTGCACTCAATTGTTATGGAGGAAACAAATGTTATCTGATTATGGTATTGAATATGATATTATGACTGTGCTATATGATAATACCAGTGCCATTGATATTGCTAGAACTCCAGTGCAACACTCTAGGACTAAACACATAGACATAAGATATCACTTCATTCGTGACTTGGTTGAAAGCAAAGTGATTTGTCTTGAGTTTGTTCCTACCGAGAAACAATTGGTTGATTTACTTACTGAACCTCTATACACTGTTAGGTTTGAACTCCTTAGAAGATATATTGGTGTGGTCGTTGTTAACTAGTTATTCTCTTTTCTCTTCTTCCTTGTTCGCGTGTTGGATATATTTTTAGGTTGAAGAGTAAGTCTTGATTATTAGTTTACTTTTAAAATCTCTGCATTCTAATAATATTGTGTTCATTAGTGTTCTTTGTGTTGAATGAGTCTATCCTTTGTAGAATACTTGAACATATTAGAGATTACACAGATTTGATTTATCTTACCTTATTTTAATATAGCTTGTGAATCTCTTCCTCTTCCTTCTTCTTCTTTGTTCTACTCTTGCTTTATCCTTCACTTATCATACAAGCAATGACCAATGGCAAGAGACCAACGATCGGGAAGACTCCTAAAAGTAAGGCTTCAAAGAATGCCAAACCCTTTTCCTCCCATGTTGTCGATTTAGACACAAGGGAGAAATTCTCCTCTAAGATTTGTCATAGGTTTTATATTGAACACTTCAAATCTCAAAGCCTAGTTGTTGAACGAGAGATTGATTTTGACCCTAGAAATGATGTTCTCTCCTCTTTGGATAATCTTTTGAAGTTTAGGGGTTGGGACAAGTTGTTCCATGTAGAGGGCAAAGCCTACCCACGCCTTGTCAAGGTGTTTTATTCAAATTTACAGAACATTGACAGGAGTATTCCCTCTTTTGACACCATGGTCAGTGAGAAGGTTTTTTTCGTGACTCCCACTCTCATAGCTTCTCTTCTAAATATTGTAGAAGATGAAAATGCTATCTCTTGGCCTCCTGTACCTGAATCAGATGAGGAGTACTCTCCCTCCTATGAGGAGGTTGCTGTAGAGATGTATGGTCGTTAGTTTCCGTGGACTAAGAAATTCCCCGCCAAGCATTGTCCATTACGTATTAGCCAAGATCGCCGCTACCAATCTATTCCCATGTAAAGGGAATACTAGCTTTTATAGTGACCGAATGATGAAATTTTTGTACCACCTCTGCAAAGGGACGCCTATCCTTATATCTGAGTTCATAACGCTTCAGATGATTTGGATTCATGAGGAATCTTCTCAGAACCACTCTCTTCCCTTTCCATGGTTAATTTCTGTGATTTTGGATCATGAAAAGATCAAGGTTTTGACAACTAAGCCTTATATAGAGCCAATACATCCACTTGGAGCTGCCACGGTGAATCGTAGTCACGACCAGCTAAAGGGCAAGGCTCCAGCTGATCCTCCCGCTGCTCCTCTAGCTGATCCTCCTGCTGCTCCTTCAGCTGATGATACTACTGCTCTACCTGCTCCTTCACCGAGTTCCTCTTCTAGAGCCAATAGGAGAGAGATTAGGCGTCAGGCACGCTTAAAACAGGCTAAGGCAGTCAACACCACCTTGGCTTATATGCGAGCTCTGGCTCCTGTTATCAATGCCATCGCTGCCCAACTTAGAATTGAGGGAGCTTCATTCCCGCCTGAGGAGGAGAAGAGCAAGACTAGCCATGATCGCCCCCTTGAACCTGAAGATGATGGGGAATCTTCAGAGAGTTCTTCCCTAGATGGTGGTGATGATAGTGATGATGGTGGTGTTGATGGTGGTGATGCGAGATGAGCTGATGCTGCTGCTGATGATGATGAGGATCCTCTTGGGATGGAGATCTCTATTGTTTAGATTTTTTTTCTTTTCTTTATGAATTGAACTATTTGTTTGCTTATCAGCTATAATTAGTTATGTTACTATCCTCACACTTACTTGAATATCTTTTATGAATGGATAATGTGGTTGTTTCCTTTCCCCTGTGCATGAATGCTTCAATGTCTCTTGTAGGGTAGTTTTTCCCACCTTTGTCCATTTCTGACAAAAAAGGAGAGAAGTGATGATTATTCTGAATGATGTATGCAGGAGATATATGTTTATGGGGGAGAGAGAGAATGGATTTTGTACAGGGTAGTGCTTTATATTTATATTCTTTACCCTGTGCAGTGTATGCGTTTTCTGCAGGAAACACAAAAAAGACAACTCTACGTATCAAGGTGCTTATATTATGGGGGAGTGTTGTCGGTGTCTTATTACTTGAGTTCATTGTAAGAGAAAGTGTTAAGTATTATTTATTTTTTCTCTTATGTATGGTTTTTGTCACGAAATTGAGATTGAAAGGTCCATGAGTTCACTCATGTTTTTGTTTGTCAAATTTTGTGTCAAAAGTTAAACTAAAGAAGGTCAATGTAACTTAAGTTAGAGTTAGTGAGTCTCTGTACGCATCGGATTGATGGAAAGACTCCAAGAATCTCAACTCACCACCGAAAAACATCTTAGGATGGTAAGTGACTTAGATGCCTAAGGACCATAGGTGATTAGTTTCTCTTTGACCAAAATTTAGGTTTTTCCATAACTCAAAAGGTTCTAAAAGATAAATTTTCTGAAAAAAAGCTCAGTGGTATCGAAACCGCCTTGATAGTTTCGATACCAACACTCATCTGATTGAACAAATGAGTTTTGGTATCGATACCAACTCTGCGCTTTCGATACCACTTCAAAAGACACTTTTGGTTTCGATACCGCTCTGTTAGTATCGAAACCAACATTGTGGTATCGATAACAAAATTGTCTTTACTAATAGACAACTTTTGATTTCGATACCATACTAGGTGGTATCGATACCAAAACTCTCCTGGGAACAGATGAGTTTTTAGTATCGATACCGGCCCTCACGGTATCGAAACCACTTGCTGGCTTTCTTCAACAGATACTGCACGGTATTGATACCACTATGATGTTATCGATACCGTCGCCTAGATCCGCGAATCTGGGTTGTTATTTTGAGCTGAAAAGTACCTTTATGAGTTATTTTCTCCATTGATGTTTTAGAGAAGAACATGTGTGCGTGGGAAACAACTTCTAGTGGATTGAGAGGCTCAATGGGATGTTCTCTCATCCTCAATAATGTTGTCTAGCATTAAACCCAAAATAACATGTTTATTCCTTGTTTAGAGCTAGACATTTCATTATAAATAGGGTTGATCTCTTCATTGTTCAATCAACCAATCACGTTATACCTTACAAGTTATTGGAGAGCTAAAACTCAAATATCCCTAGTTTCCAAACTTGTTAAACTTGGTTCTATTCTTCCCATTTTAAACTAAAAACTCTGTTTTTTGTGTACCGGTGGAGTTCTAGTGGTTGAGCTTGGAAGTGACAAGCTCGTGGTGAAATATTTGAGGTGTCAAGTATTGGTTCAAGGTGCGGGACATGCGGAGGTCAAGTTGGAGAAACATCAACTTTCACTAAGAGGCAAATTCGTGGAGTTCGAATTTGTGGAAAGACTGTACACCGTAGCTGTTGAAGCGTAGAGGGAGTCGTAATTCATGTCCATCGAGTGGTAAATCAGTTTGTAAGTTTTCATTAACTTTTAGTGGATTCATTTCTAGACTAGGTCCCGGGGTTTTTCCAAGTTTGGGTTTCCTCGTAAACAAAATCTCTTGTGCATGTTTTCATATTTATAACGAGATTGAAATATTCGATTCTTGTTCTTAATTCCGCATGTTACGAATCGAATAAGTCAATACTCTTGATTAGAGATTTTAGTTTTGTTCTTTATAACCAGTTTAATTTTTATTTGGTGATTGTGTAATCCTTAACCATAGTCACATTGACATACGGTTAATCCAACTAAACAGTAGGGCATTTAGACTTTCAGTTTCTCTTTTTTCGAAGTTTGTTGGAGAATTGTAGGTGATGATTTCACTAAGGCGATTTAGAATTTTTTCGCACGCTCTAGGATGCTGGGTGAGGTAAATGCTAATTTTGTAACTTTATTTCCTAAAGTGACTAGTGCCTCCTCTATTCATGATTTCAGGCCAATCTTTTGTTGCAATGTTATATATAATTATATCTCTAAGATCATGGCTCCTAGAATGGAGTTAGTCCCTCAGATCATTAGTCCATGCCAATCTACTTTCATTTCAGGAAGATCTATTTAAGACAACATTATGCTGGCACATAAGTTAGTTCGCAATTATAATCGAGCCAATGGCTAGCCAAGGTGTGTGATTAAAGTTGATCTTGGGAAAGCCTATGATACTATTCGTTGGGAAGCTCTTATTAATATTCTAAAGAAATTTAGATTCCTTGATCAATTTGTGGAATAGATCCAGTTATTTCTTGAAATAGCTAAATTCCGCATCCTTGTGAATGGTAGCCTTTTTGGATACTTTGAGTTTAGGAAAGGTTTGCGGCAAGGCTGCCCTATCTCACCTTATCTTTTTGTTGTGGTGATGGAGGTTGTTAATTCCTTAATGGTCAAGCAGGTAGATGATGGTCAATTCCTAATCCATCCTAGGTGCATTGTAATAACCGTCCCTATTTTTAATTTACTAGTGTTGGCGGCAGCCTTCTTTTGTTTAAGGGCACCACATTTGAGTTTAGAAATTTTGGGAGTTTTTATATAATATAACTAAAAACTCATTTTTTTTATTTCCTTTCTACCCATCGTTATAGAGAAAGGAAGATGAGAATAGTGGAAGGGACAGCTAGGGCAAGGAGAGCCAATTTCAGAGAAGGATCGTGAGGTGTTCTGAAGGCTAGATCGAAGGGAAAAATGGGATCAAAAGAGAGAAAGGGTATTGGATTTCGTTGTAGCAGTATTCTTCATCTTCCTCCTTGCGTTTCAACAACTTTTTCGATTTGAGGCAAGTAGTAACTTGCTATTTTGGTGTAGACTTAGGCCTTCTACTTATTCTTAATGAAACCGAATTAGTTGCATGCATCAAACTTATGTTTTATGGAGTTTTAGTGCATGAAAACCTAGGAAAAAGAAAGATTTCACGAACACGGAAGTTGAAGGGTTTGAATCCTTTTGCTGAAAGTTGGGTTCGAACCCAATTGCTCCAGATGTTGGGTTCGAACCTGACATGTTTAGTTTGGTTTTTGGACCTTTTGCATGCTAGGTTCGAACCCAAGTTAGAACTAGATCATCTTTTGATGTTTCTTCATTTTTCTTTGGCGTGTTTGAGAAATTTTTATGTTATTTCAATGTAGGAATCATGTTATTGGAAATCTTTATAGTTTTAGTTAATCAACTTATGTTAATGAGCACGAAAATGTAGTGTATCCTATGTTAGTAGTAGCATGATTAAAATCATATGGAATATGACATGCTAATATTGTTAAATATGCAAATTTGTGAGAATAATGAAGAAGACTCTCTGGTATATGTTATCTCATGATATTGAATGTTTATGAATTAGTTTACATGAAATGAACCTCCATAATATATTGTGTTGATTAAATAACTTGTTTGGCATGATTTGCAAACTTAGGATAAGTCTTGTATAGGCCTACTCCTGCCCTCTTATGCGAGGTCTTCAGAATCGCCAAGTGAGGTCTACGGAATCACTTGACACAAGGGTAACGCCGGCCGTCAAGGTTACCAGTATTTCTAAGGCATCAGATTTCAAGGTTGTTTACCGGATTTACGGGGTGCACGGCTAGTTGTTTGGTGAGCTACAGAAATGGTTTAAATTGTGCGTGGTTAGTTAGATGACACCACATACTGCGATAACCTAAATATAATTAAAGATCATAAGGCACAATAACCGTGAATCTCGTTTTACTTTCATCTCTAAATTATACATGTTGGTTTGAAACCTTATGACTTATCTTATGCTTTCATACTAAATGTTCTCTCTTTTAAATCTTGTGGTTGGACCCAAGTCTAAGCCAATGGAACAAGTGAAGCTATTGGCTAGGTCTTGACCTAGTAACTTTATTTTTTCAGGTCCAGGGCGACAGGTTAATCCACAGTAGCGACAGAGATCATTTAGGCTCGAATACTTGAATAAATCTACAAACACTTTCTCTTGATCTTTTGAAAACGTGGGACATGTTTAGTTTAGTTCAGATTCTGGTTTGGACAAAGTTTTAGTCCATTAACTTTTATTGGATTATTTCTTTATCCATTTGTTTGGACAACTTATTATTGGATTAATAAAGTCTATTTCAATTTTACTTTATTATTGTCATAAATATGAGTGCATATTGTTTTAGAAGCTTGGTGCAGTGCGTGCATCCAAGAGTTACAGGTGAATGATTCTGCTGAAATGTCTAGTTCTTATTGATTAGGGGTTGCAGACCCAAAATGTGAGGGCGTGGCATTATATGCAAGGACCCTTTAATCACACATCTAAGCATTGCAGATGATCTAATAGTTTTTATAAAAGGCAATGTAGATTCGGCTAAGGCCTTAAAGGTGGTTCTCACTTACTTTAGAGCCTATTCAGGCCTAATGATAAATAGAACTAAGAGTGAGTTTTTCAGTTCGGGTATCACTGAAGATAGTCTTGTGCAGATTAAATACATCATTTCCACCGATAGTGGTTCCTTGCCTATAAGATACTTGGGTTTACCTTTGTATCTTCTAGATTATTTTATCTTGATTGCATTCCGTGGAAGGCTAGGTTTTTCTCTTATGCTAGAAGACTTCTCCTTATCAAAGTTGTTCTTTCAAGCATGCTAATCTTCTGGCAAGCCTGATTTTTTATACCTCAGTTAGCCTTGAAGGAAATTAACTCCATTTTAAGGAAGTTTCTATGGACTGGAAACGATGTCACCAATAAAACTCCTGTTGTTAGTTGGTTTAAAATTTTTCTTCCTTGCAAAGAAGGTGGTCTAGGAATAAGGGATATTAAGTGCATGAACATAGCTGCCAACCTAAGGCATATTTGGGACCTGACTACTAGGAGGAATACTTTGTGGGTGAATTAGACATTGAAGAACCATATCCATGGTAATGATTTTTTATTCCTTAAAGCTGTTATGATTTTAATAAATTGTTGGTAGTGGGGTTTGAACCCTTGACCTACCATGGGGTTTTAATCCTGAAACTTAGTTGGGCTTTTAATACACTAGCTATTTTTAGTCCCACGTTGGAATAGTGTAATACTATTCATATGCCTATATAGTCTTTAGTTATGCTATAAGGGTGGAGCCCTTAGGGAATCCCATATTTGTTCACGGAGAGAACCCATAGCAATTCCTACAACACACACGCNCCGGGCCGGGCCGGGCCAGGTTGGGTTAGGTTGGTGTGGTGTGGTCATCCTTATCTTTTTGTTAAAAACTTATTTTGAATTTCTAAAATAAATTTTACAAGAAAAATATTTTTTACTGTTACGAACTTAGTGTACTTATGACCGTTTTTTCTCCATTTCTGTTTTGGTCGTTTTTGTCTACGACTATTTTCCTTCCACTCAGAATCTGAACGTTAAGACCTAACGTTCAGATCCTTTATTCCTCTATTTAAGGGAAGTTCTTCTGTGGTCGGAATACACAATAGCTGAACTAGTCCTTGTGTTTTGTCTTCCTCAGTTTTATCCAACTGGCAGTGCAATTGTGTGCGTATTTAGTGTTTCTCTGCTAGTGCAGAAACAGAGAGATATAGTTTCAAAAGGCTATTGCATCCTGGGGGCATCACTGTCGTGATCTGCTGCATTGGTCTTAATCGACTGCAGAGACGTGAAACGTCTTAAAGAGAGTGACCTAGTCTGCACCTCAGTCCTCTTACTTCCTCTAATTTGGTTAATTCATTACAGGTAACAAAGTATTATTCCACTCTGCTACAAATTAAACAACAATTTTAAGACGTTTCAGAAATGGAAACAGCTTCTTGTACTATAATGTCTGCACCAACTGATAACAACAAGTGTAGACACCCTAATTTTGCCCACCTTCACTCATGGAATACCTTGAGATTCTCATTAATCACCCACAAAAATAACCCTAAATGGAGTTCAAAATCTAGCCAAAAATAACCCAAAAAAAAAACAAAGCTCAAAACCTTGCTAAAAAAATAGCTCAAAACCTCACCCAAATTAAGCCAAAAAATGGCCCAAAATTATCCAAAAAACAAAGCCCAAAAAAATAGCTCAAAACAGGCCCAAATGGCCCATTTAAGCTATTCAGCCTATTTTTTCTTTTCTTTTCTTTTTCTTTATTTTCTTTTCATCTCTTCACTATTCTACCTTCAATTTTTTTCTCCCATTTGCTTTTTCTTCCTCAAATAATGAGACCTACCCCTAATTTGAGCAAAAGAAAATATTTTTTTTCATTTTCTTTCATTTAAAAAATCCACTTCCGTACTATTCTACATATCTTTACTATTAAGCCTACCATCTCACCCCTTTTATTGAAGGCTATAAAAGGAGCCTTCCACCTCACATTTTAGAAGAGGGCTTGAACTAAAAAAAAAAAGAGTAGTAAGCTCATTCACAAGAGAGGAAGAAGTTCTTGAGAGTTTGAAGAGAAGAAGGTTTGAGAAATCCAAGGAGTTAGAAGATTTTTCTTTTCTTTTAGAATTTAGAGTGTAATTCCTCTCTCAAAGCTCTACTCATTTTAGTCACAACACACTTATAAAACTTAGGAGTGGTGTGTCCTCTTTGGGTTAGAGACTTTCCAAACAACCTCCTTGCAAAGATCAAGAGATTATAAATACAAGAAGAAGCTCTTCCAATTTTTCGTCTCAACACTCTTATTAAATTAGGAGGGGTGTGACCTTCTTTTGGTTAAGAGACTTCAAGTGTCAAATCCTCATTCAAATTGTTCCATTAGTCAAGGTATAGAAATGTTCTAAACTTGGTTAAACTTCAAGATGATCTAAATTAGATTGTCTTAAAGGCCACAATATTTGTGGTCATTTCAAGATGTAAATATTATCCAGACATTTATATATTGTTCCATATATCTTTATTTACATTCCTTATCATTTACTTACAAGTTACTAACATTAACTTTCTAACATTCTTTATTTACATTTCTTGTCATTTACTTATAAGTTACTAACATTAAATCTCTAACATTCTTTATTTACATTTCTTGTCATTTATTTATAAGTTATCAACATTAACTCTCTAATAATCATTATTTACATCCCTTGTCATTTATTTCCAAGTAATTTCTCAATTTCTTTATTTTACATCTTTATTTACATTCCTTGTTACTAACACTAACATTCTAACATTCTTATAAGCATTTATTTCCAATATCCATAATTCTTGCTTAAAGTTATATACTTATTTAATCAAAGAAATCTAAAATTAATTGCTTGGGAACATTTCCCTTCATTAATTTTCGAACTTATTGATATTATCAAGGAAAATTTGGCATTTGTTACAATCTCTAACTCATGTACTAGTGTAATCATTCAAAATGATAATCTCAACACCTCTCCCTTGATGTAAAACTATGGTGATGAATCATTAGGAATGCAATAGTTTGAATTTCTGTCTAAAGTAAAATGCCAAAATGGAAGCCATACACATGAAAATTCCATAGGAAGCAAACATTTGAAAAATGAATATTTTTAAAAGAAATATTTCTTAAAAGGAAAATTTCATCAATAAATATAGAAATCTGTATAATCCCTTCCAGATTCTCAGAATGATAACATTATTGAGAAATTCTAATCTTTCCTTCAAATAAGGGAATATTATCATCCCACATCTAATATTTCCTAAAACATGGAGACAATTCAAAACACGTGCTTAAAAAGAAAGCATGTATTTTATGGTCTACATTTACTTTCAAGGAGAGTATTTGTTCAATTTGATTTCATCTCAAAAAGAGATACACAAATGACCCATTATCTATAGGATAATCAATTGCTCAGATTTTCTGTGCAAAATTTCTTAATCAGTTCTTACAACAAATATAAATTTATCCCCTAATTATGAAGTAGAGACCAATTTTTGATCAGACGGTTGTCAGGTGCCTCACACCTTCCTGACCCGTAATAGAGTTCTCTTACTCAGAATCTCAATCGCAGACCATTCTAAGGAAAACTGCCATTAGAATTTTTCAAAGAAAAATCTAGGAGCAGTTTTCCAACTATAGAGTCCTGATTCCCTAAAAATCAGGTGGCGACTCCAATTTAATCAAAATCACAACTCTCTGAGAGAGAAATAAAATGTATCTCCTTCAGCCAAAAAGTGCAATAGAGAGCTTTCACCTCGTAGCCTTTCAAGTTCTGTGGTCTGCATTTCAAGAGATGGAGACATAAAATGTTCTTCTACCTTACAACAATGCGATGTGCATACGTGTTGTCTGACAAAAGTCCTGAACAGAGAGGGGAGCTTGAACCTGCCCGATCTGCACTTACTCCTGCGTGGGAAGCAGCGGCTTTCAATTGTAAGAATTACATTCTTAATGCTCTTGATGATGATCTGTACAATTACTATATTGGATTTGGAACCGCAAAAGAGGTATGGGATGCTTTAAAGACTAAATTCGATACTGAAGAAGCTGGTACTAAAAAAATATGCAGTAAGTAGGTATTTGAAATTTCAAATGGTTGATGAAAAATCTGTAGTTACTCATGCACATGATCTACAAAAAATAGCTCGTGAAATCATTTCAGAAGGGATGGAAATTGACGAACAGTTTCAAGTTGTTGTTCTCATTGACAAATTACCTCCCTCTTGGAAAGATTTCAGAAACTTCCTTCGTCATAAAACTAAGGAGTTCAAATTAGAGAGCTTAATTGTTAAACTTTGAATTGAGGAAGAGGCTTCTCTACAAGATCAAAAGGAAGAGAATGGCGATGATGCCAAACTCAACTATGTGGTAGGCAACAAAACTAAGGTACATCTGAAACCTCAAAAGAAGAATAAGAAACATAAAAAGAATCAGAACAAAAATGCTCCCCAGAACCAAAACCAGAATTTGAACCAGAATTCGAAGAAACAAAACCAACAACCAACACAGAATGGATGTAGACACCAATTTTCGCCCTTGAACTCTAAACATCGAAAATACGATGTGAAATGAGAGATCAGGCCACAACCACCTCTAATTCAACCCAATCAATCATTGAACCAACTCAATTTAGTCATCCCCCAACTCAATTTTGCCTAATTTGGCCTAAATCGGTCCTAATTTAACGAATTGGGTGAAAATCTCCAAAATTCGGACCGGAATTGACTTTAATTGGACTGCATCAGGGTTTATTGACCCTTGGCTCAACTCAATTAAGTCCCCAGTTAACTCAATTCAACTTCATTGAGTTCAATTTGACTCAAAATTGAGCCTAATTGAAAGACAAAGTGAAAATCCCCAAAATTTTTCTTAACTTGGCCTTAATTTGACCACTTTAGGGTTCCCCAGGCTTGATTAAAACTTAATTAATCCTTAATTGATGTTCAAGATCAAGAAGTTTCAAAAATGTGAGAGAAATTGGACTTAATTTGAGTTTATAATTAAAATCGGAACCAAAATCGGAGTTGGAATGAACCCGGAACCACTTTTCAGAGGGGGATAACCATTGGAATATTCCCTGGAATATGCCAATGGCTCTCCATGAGCCATTTTGGCTGAACCGTTAGATCTGTCCTAATCGACAGATCTAACGGTTGGCAGAAAATGGCTCACAGTTGGCCGTTTTGCTGCTTACCATTAGATCTGATCAGATCTAATGGTGGAGATTAAAAAGGCTATGAAACCCTAATTTTTTACCTTTTTTCCACCCAATTTTTTTAGATCTCTCTCATCCACTCTCACCCCTTAACCCTAATCTTGTTTATACCCCACTAACCCTAGTTTTCTCCTGTAAAGAGATGAGAACTCTAGCAAGTAAGGGGCATTCAATAGTTCTCAAGTAGGGCATTCAAGAGATCTCTTAGGAGCATTCAATAGATCTCAAGTAGGAGGCATTAGATAGATCTCTTGGAGAGCATTGAATAGACCTCTTGATGAGCATTCAATAGATCTCATGAGTTACATTGAGTAGCTTGAGAGCATTCAAGAGTTTGAGAAGGAAAGAAATAGAGTTAGGTGAGAGTAAATTCACTTCCATTAGATCTTAGCCTTACTCTTTACTACCACCATCATCAACCATCATCTACACCACCCATCCTAATATAAACTTTGCACATTCAAACCTCACTCATCATGGGAAGAACTCAAACTAATTGAGTTTTTCTTTCCATTTTGAGGTTGGCTTAGAGAGAGTTAGTGGTAGATCACATCACTTTTCAAAAAAAAACTTTATTTTCTTCATTTATCATCAACAAAAGAGATTATCATGGCTTAATAGATGGTTGATCAATGGGTTTTCATCACTCTCTCATTGGTGGATCTTAAGCAAAATAGGTAGGTGATCATCACCCCCTTTTTACTTGTGGTAGAGATTCCTTTTTTTAAGTGTTGTATAATGTAGTTTAAAAAGAAAGTGAATAAATGTTGTCATTTCATGAATCTCACTTCATTGGTTTATTTTGATATACTAATTAGTTACCTTTTTAAAATAAATATAACATTGTTAGTGATCTTTTTCATCATTTTTTTTAACATATATGAATCTTCAAGTCTCATTTTAGATAAGTACTAGTTTAGTTAATGTTCATATATCATGAAATAAAAAGAGATTTGACAATCTAACGAGATTGGCCTCTTTTGTATATCATCTCATCATAAAATAATGATTTGTTTCTCATGAAATTCATGGTTAGTGCCAAAAATGATATGTTTAGTAAGAATTTTAACCATGTTATCTAGCATTTGGGTGTATGGGGTTGATTTTCAAATCACTACACCATAAAAAGAGGCCAAAAACGTGCTGGAATGTTTTCATACAAGCATGAAATGAAAAATATAAAAATATAATCATGTAGATCATGAAAAAATACACAAAATGGGCTCAAGAATGAGTCAAAAAAGTTGTGAAACGGAGAAGTTATGATAGTTTGAAAGTTCACTTTAAATGTATTCGATGAAATGCCTAAGTGAATGTTTGATGCGTAGAATTCCTTATTTTGCTAATTTCACATTAATACTTTATTTTGTTGGTTTAAATTGAAGTATATCAACCTTAGTTTTAGGTCAAACCCTAGGATTTACATTATAAACTTGTCACTTTTGATAGTGTGCCTTAGAAATCAACCAATAATGAGAATAAAATTTCAAATAAGCTTTATGGCCTTGGTAAGCCCATCTTCAAGCAAGCCCACTCTACTTTTTTGTTGAGTGTTGGGCTTATTTCATGAATTTTAAACTCACATCTTGGAATTGGGCTTTATAAACCCATTTTCTTGTGTGGGCCTAGCAAAAACACATCTTTGCTTTGGCCCACCTTTCTCTTTTGGGCTCAGATATGCCTAAAACCCTAATCCAAAACCCTAACCAATCAAATAAAATTGAACAAGGTTTCTCTCTTTTAGATTAGTTAATATAAGTTAGGCTCCTTAGTTTAAGAAATGCATTAGAAATTAGGGTTGTGTGTTAATTTCGGGATTAGGTTAGAAATTTACCTAAACTCGTCGAAATGTGACCACTATGGACTCGCATTCCTAAGTGTGGCATGTGTGCCTACGCCACGTCGATGGTCTTGCACACTCGATTAGTTGGGTAAATTCTTAGACTAACCCCACCTTTGCAATAATCAAGATTTTCAAAACAAAGAAGAGAAACAACATTTTCTACTAATCAAAGCATTTTGCATTAGATTTTGGATCATGCTTAACGCTAGGGATTAGAAATCCTAGTTAGGACTCTAGATCTTCCCTAAAACACGTCACTTAGTTGAAGCATTTGCATATTAAAATTTGGATCATATTTAATGTTAGGAATTAGAAATTATGGTTAGGACTTCTAGATCTTCCCTAAGACATGTCATTCATTTTTTTCAAAAGAAAGAGCATCTCGTCGCCACGTGTATCCTAGTTTACACGTGTCTCCGAGGAAATCCCAGTTGGGTCACGAGCATAACTGATTTGCGCGTGTCATCATTTTTCAAAATAAAAATACTCATATATCATGAGTGCATACGCGTAGCTTTCCAGTTTAGCCACACGTATTTTTAGCACAGTATTCCCATATACAACTCATGGTCACGTGTATTCCACCTCACGTGTGAATGGTCCAGAGTCCATTTACACTTTGTTGCAGGACTAGTCTTCTGTGCATCTAGGTTTGCATAGTCATGATGAATCCTCTTGTTTTCTCGTTGGTCGTGAAGAGAGGTTCACAACATTGCTTGTATGTGAATAGACGCAAGTCTATTTGCAATTTTGCGACACGTAAATTTGAGTTTACGTGTCAGAATGTGTTTTATTTTTTGCCCCAAAACCTCAATTGTATGAAAATATACTAGAGGGGCTTGAACTTACTTTTTCTTGTACATACTCTTTCTTAGTGTAATTTAATAATTTTTAATCATGAAATTCCATCTAAATACCCTTAGTCGTGAAGTAGAGGCCGATCTCACGATCGGGCGATTGTCGGGTGCTTAACACCTTCCCAACCCGTGCCAGGATTCTCTTACCAAGAATCTCTCTACGCAGACCAGACTAGTCGGAAGATCGCCAAGTTTTCTGCTAAAACAAAACGATTTTCCAAAATTGGGTCCTGATTCCTAGATTAATCAGGTGGCGACTCCATAAGTACATTAGACGATTCCACCCTCAGTTAGGAATACGAGAAATCATTTCTCTTCGGTCGTTCGCGGCCGAGGAGAAAGGTGTTTTTCGCGGATCCTACAGCTGGCGACTCCACTGGGGATAACAGGAATCTGACTCGAAAAACAACTAAGTGTATTTCTTTGGAATTTTATGATCACACACTTCTCGGGTTGACACACACACTGCATGCACCAATCATTTTCACATTTGCATCTCGTTACTCTCTCTTGATCCTATCAGAACTAGTGAAACCCGTGACTGAGTAGATACAGTCTCGACCAAGCGGTCGTATGGGAATAACGGTCGAAAAGCACAACCTTAGTACGTACCAAAGACCAGCTTAGTGCTGCGAGGTATATCGCTAAGTACCCTAACTACCCAACTAGAGTCTAGTTGAGCCTTAAGCATGCATTCATGTAGCCGCGATAGATTGTATCCTTAGGATAACCCAGAGGAATGTATATATACTCCACAAATCCCGAGGCATGACTCACGTAGGACCTTCTTGTGGTTCTGACGAAGTTCTTTTGTCTAAAATAGGTTCTAGGTGCCCTGAGCAGTAGCCACAGGAAAACGCACAAAAAGAGTTTGGACTAGATAGTGAAGAAGGCTGGAACGGGTTGAGAGTTCATCGAGCACAGGGTCAGAATTCAGTCTCAGTGTGCATAATGAAAACATGACGAATCAAATAGATGATGGGGGTAGCATGATAGAAATGTAAAGAATGCTGAGAGTATGTTTAGAGAAGATCCTGAAAGAAAACGTATGGCCGACTATCGAGAGGATAGTGTCTGAGAAAGTAGCCTCCAACAACCAACATCAAGAGAACACGCCTACTCCTTTAGGTCACACTGAGAAAGCCCAAAGCTCGGCTACAAATATGAGAACCGGGGAGGCGACTCGTACGTACTATCAAAAGCCTGGAAAAACTTACCCCGTACATGACTTTACTGACATTCTTCTGAAACCCCCGGTCAAGAAAGCATCTTCTCAACAATATTTGTCAGATGACGAAGAAGAGCTACGAGAAGCGTGGCATGCGAGACAGAGGATAAGGCAATTCCTACCCAGAGAGAAATGGTTGATGTCCAACAGAGGTTGAAGCGCTTGGAAGGAGGGACTACTTATGATATCGACTCTTGGTATCAGTGCCCAGATGAAAAACTCCCACCCGGATTTAAGTACCCAGAAATGAAGCAGTATGATGGGACCAGATCAGCCAAAGCCCACATAATTATGTACATAGGAAACATGAGGCCGTTACAAGTAAGTGACAGCATGATGGCTCATCTCTTCCAAAGGAGTCTGGTTGGAGATGGTTTAGAATGGATAATCGAATTGGACCGATCCAAGTACCCAACATGGGTCCAGTTAGGGGATGCATTCATAAAACACTTCACATATGGGACAGATAGTAGAGTTACCCAAAGGAAGTTAGAAGCTCTGCAGCAATAGCCCGACGAGTCATTCACTAATTTTATGGCAAAATGGAGAATGGAAGTTAGAAGCATGATTGAACGCCCTTCTGAGGGAGAGAAGATTTCCATTCTCAGAAAAAGTTTGAGTCTAAAATATCAAGCTGCTTTGAGTGTTGTTACATCGAAGAGAATTGAGAAATTCATCAAAGCTGCTACAAATGTAGAAGACTCAATAAAGAATGGGTATATGCCAACAATGACTGCAGCCGTAGCTGACTCTAAGGGGAAGAGGAATGGGAAAGAACACGTCAACCATGTCTCCTCTCACAACTCTCACAAGAAGCAACATGTCACAACACAATTCTCCCAAGAGCAAAGGCCGTTTCAGATCGCAGCACAAGGTAACCAGCATGCACAAGGAAATCAACAAGCTCAGGGGAACCATCTTGCTCAAGCCACACGACAGAATCAAGGGGCTCCCAGATGGGGAGAACGCAGGGAGTTTTCAAAATTAACCCACTCCATGAGTGCGCTTTTGCCCAGATTGCTAGATGCAGGTTTGGTGACTCTTATAAGGCCAAAGTCAGTGTCAAATCCACCACCATACTGGTATAACCCGAATGAGCACTATCAATTCCACCAATCACCTGGTTGTTTGATAGATAACTGTCCGGCCCTTCGTCATAAAATTCAAGACTTGCTAGAACAGGGAGTAATCACAATGGCTGGAGTCCAAATACCAGTAAAACCAAATGTCCATACAAATCCCCTACTAATTCATCACTCAGAAGGGCAGCAGATAGTAAACTACATTGAGACAGAGGAATCAAAGAATCCAATTAGTCGAGTTAAAAAGGAGAAATCCATAGAGGTTGCAACGGTCCAAGCTACATATTAGGAGAAGGTCAGCAATGACTCAGCTAAAACATCTAACCAAGCTCCAATCACTTTTCAAGATTTAGTAGCTAGAGGCAAGAAATGGTTAGAGAAGCAATGGCCGATCCAAACTAAGAGATGGCTCAAACCACAGAAAAAAGGCAAACCAGTGAAGTCATGAGGGCAGAGGTAGAGAAGAAAAATCCATTATTCACGATAGTGAAACCCCCACCAAAGAGGTTACCTATAGTAATGGAGGATCTACTCAAACCTCTCATTGACTTACAGGAATGCATCAATATCAGATCGCAGGCTTAATACAAGTTTCTACGGCAATCACACCTGATGAATTAGTAGCAACGGTGGCCCATGTCCGTAGCATTCAGACCATATCATTTTCTGATGAAGACCTCCCAAAAGAAGGGGCAAGACAAAATCGAGCCTTGAACATCACTGTAGGCTGGAACCACTTGGTGGTACCGCTAGTCCTCATCGACAACGGTTCGGGGGTAAATATCTGTACCTTGCAGATGGCAAAACTTATGGGCTTAACTGGTTCAGATATGGCCTTTAATGACGGGACTTTAAGGACGGTAAAATGATTTGACAACAGTCGAAAATCTATCATGGGAGAATTCACTACCTCGATACTAATAGGATGGGTACATATAGATGTACATTTCTTGGTGATGGATATTGATGCAAATTTCAACATGTTACTAGGGCAACCCTGGTTGCACCAGCATAAAGCAGTATCATCAACTCTGCACCAGAAAGTTAATTTTTCGTTCAAGGATCGGATGGTGGTCATCTTCAGGGACAGTGATGAGACTGAAGAGATTGCGAATCGAAATGGCAAGAATATTATCCTAACAATCGAGGCTGAAAAGCAGTTGTGCAACTTTGTTGAAGAGGAGGTCAACAAAATCAAGAAGTACTTGATGAGTCCGCCAATATTGGTCCCTCCAACCTCAGGAAAACCTTTAATCCTTTACATCATAGTGATAGACACATCAATGGGCGCAGTGCTAGGACAATATCATGAGGAAAGTGGTAAGGAAAGAGCCATATACTACATCAGCAAGATGTCGTCAAGATATGAAAAGAACTATTCAGCACTAGAAAAGACATGCTTCACGCTAGTATGGGCTACCCAAAGGTTAAGACATTACATGTTGTCTCATTCTATGCTACTACTTTCAAGGATGGACCCGATCAAATACTTGTTCGAGAATTTGGCACTTTCAGGAAGGACTGCAAGGTGGCAGCTTCTATTGTCTGAATTCGACATCACTTATGTCACCCAAAAGTCCATCAAAGGAAAGGCAATAGCTGACCATCTTGCAGCCCATCCATTATTAGATGAAGGATAAGTAAATGTCGAATTCCTGGACGAACACATCCTGACTACAGAGCCTGTAGATTAAGAAGATGAGCCATGGTAGATGTTCTTCGACGGAGCCAGTAACAAGGAGTAGGGGCAATTTTAATATCTCCGAATGGAATTAGAACCCCAATTGCCATAAAGTTAAATTTTAAGTGCACCAACAACGGGGCAGAGTATGAGGCATGCATAGCCGGGTTAAGAGCAGCTCGGGCCATCTCCATCCGGAGGTTAATGGTCTACGGAGACTCTCTCTTAATTATAAAGCAAATCCAAAGAGAGTGGAAGTTAAAACATGATGAATTAACTCACTACCATGCATGCCTCACAGAATTGACTAAGGAATTCTACCAGGTCGAATTTCACCATGTATATCGAAACAAGAACCAGTGTGCGAATGCTCTTGCGGTATTGGCATCTTGGATAAATGCGCCAGAGGGGGCAACAATTCAACCAATCGAAGTAATTATGAAAGATCAAGCTACCTACTATTATCAGGTGCAAGTAATGAACAAAGAAGATGGATTCGAATCTCGGCATTATGCTATAAAGAAGTACCTCGAGTGCCATGAGTACCCCGAAGGTGCAACTAGAAAGGATCGAAGGTCCATCAGAGAGTGGGCTTCCCATTTTGTGCTATGTGGAGAAATCCTCTTTAAGAAATCTCTAGATGGCACGTTGCTAAGGTGTGTAAATCAAGAAGAATCCAAGAAGATCCTGGAACAAGTCCATGCAGGGGTATGTGGCTCTCACATGAATGGACGAATGCTAGCAAAGAAGAACCTCAGGTACAAATATTTTTGGGCCAGTCAGGTAACGGACTGCTACCGATTCGTGCTAAAATGCCATGAATATTAGGTCCATGCAAATCTTATGCATACTCCCCCATCACAATTGAACACTATGTCATCGCCCTGGCCTTTCTCAACATGGAGAATTGATGTAGTCGGGAAGGTGAAACCATCATCATCTAGCGGTCACATCTTCATTATTGTGGCAATCGACTACTTTACAAAATGGGTAGAAGCTTTTTTCATGCAAAAGCATCAGGGGAGGTCCCACCGCAAGGTTCATTCAAAATCACATCATTTATCGATATAGGGTGCCTTATGAGATCATTACTGATAACGGGACTAACTTCGTCGGATCAAAAGTTCGTTAGTTACTCAACCATTACAAGATTAAGCACCACAATTCATCACCTCATAGGCCACAGACAAATGGAGCAGTAGAGGCTGCCAACAAGTCGTTGGTAAAAATGTTGAAAAAGATGACTATGACCTACAAAGATTGGAGCGAGAAGTTTCCATGTGCATTATGAGCATATCGAACTTCGATACGCACACCAACTGGAGCAACTCCTTATCATAAAGAAGGGGATCTAGTGCTTAAAGAAATTAGGCCGGTCCTACGAACTGATCCCAGGGGCAAGTTCAGGCCAAACTGGGAAGGCCCATTTATCATAAAGAAGAGCCTCCCCGGTAAGGCTGTTCAATTGACAGATCTTGCTGGAATCCAACACCAGAGGCTCACAAACAACGATCAACTCAAGAGATACTACGCTTGAGAAAACTGCTCAACTTCTAAACTAGGGGCAAGTGAAGCCGGCAGTGGCACAAAACTAGGGGCAATTCTTGGCCGACTATATAATCCCAGAAAGGACCCAATAGAAAGCTCACTAGAAGACAATTTGGGCCTGAAACCTTCCTTTGTACATAGAAATTTTCGCCTTCTTAAGAAAAAACACCCCATGCTAGGGGCAGTCCAAAACCCAAAAAAATCAAATAGTCAAAAATCCAAAAAAAATCGGATATCCAAAATTCAAAAAATCAGATAATCCAAAATCCAAAAAATCAAATATCCAAAATTGGAAAAAGTCGAAAAAGTTAGAAAAATCCAAACAAATCGAAAACACAAAAATCCAAGCAAAAAATGTTAAAATCCCAAGTATATAAATAAGGAGTTAATGAATAGACTTTCAAATTTTGTGTCTTTTATCCTTTCTTTCTAGCTTAACCTAAGCCACGCCACAACCTAAAAGCCCCCTAGGAGTCTTGTGAGCAACATGAGTCCTTGGTAGAGAAGAAGAGTAATGGTCTCCAAAAAATGTAGAACATAAAAAATTCAAAAATAGAAAAACGTAGTGAGAAAAATCAAGACTTGAGAAAATTTGATCGTTGTTTGTGGGTTTCATGGTGTCAAGAAGAAGACAAGAGCATAAAATTGGTGCGAGCTATAATATAAGCTTTTGTAACCATCCTGATATGGACGAATCATGCCTTCAAAGACAACAAGGTCAAAGCTACTTCCCAACCTTAGCATAAGTCAGTAACAATCTTGCTAAATGGGCAGAGTTTGACGAGGAAAAGAAACACAAGAAGACTTATCTCATAAAGACGAACGGCCTATCTACTCGAATTTAGCATTCCGGATCAATTATCATCGGCTACGTGTAGGTTGGGCTTTATAATCGGTTTCTTAATAAAAAGAAAAAGAAAATGGTTTCCAAATTTGTTTTCCCAAATGAATTTCAACACCGCCAAAAAATGTTTTGTTTTTGAAAACCTTGTTTTTTGGGGAGCCGATGAGGACAAAACCATAAGATGCTATAGCCATGCTTTACGTGGTCTTAGTTAGGCAGCTGAGGCAAATTCCCTAAGAAACAAGTGTATTTCATTTAAGTAAGTTTAATAATGTCAGAAACAATTATATAAAAGCATCTTTACGCCATTTCCAAAGTAAAAAAGGGGACTTGAGAATCATTCCTTAGGGGGACTCCTCGTGCGCTGACGAGTTCTCTTACTCGATTTACCTCTAGAGCATAAAGCAGTCAGAGTCCCACCATCATCTTCTACGCCATCACCTGCCAGCTCACTCTTGAGGCGATTGTTTTCTTCCGGGAGCCCTGCATTCGTCTGCGTAGAGCTGCGAAGACTAGCCAAGTGGTTAGCATATTCTCTAACCAAATTTGATACAAGTATCTCTAGGATACCCATTCACAGAAGGAGCTTTTGGCAATAAGGGCGGGCCACCAGAATCAGATAATTGTCAATTTGTGAAAAGATGTGTAGAAACATCAGACGTAGAAGAAGTCAAAACTTATAAAAGGGAATTCACTGCCAAGGAATACAAAACAATCAAAAACCGATTGAGGTATCGCAAGAAGGTAGGGTTTGGTACTTTCAGGAAGATCAACCATGAGTTGCCAAGCCCAGCTGCTGGCCAAGGTCTTGGGGGCACTCTGTGTAATACGAGGTGCCAACCTTGCTCATCGGCATAGGAGAACTTGAAGCTCACTCAGATGAACTACTTAGAGCTTCGTTAAGACCTTCCGAGTAGAGAGCCAAAGCTAAATATTTAAAAATAACAATCAGGAAAGTCAAAGCTTAAAGAACCTTTCAAGATGAGAGAGGGTTTTTCTCGCAAAGTCTCTCAGCCTATTAAGGGTCGCAAAGTGAACATGACATAGAACAGATCCTCCTGATCACCAAGCCGACAAAAGATTGTGCAAAAGCTCCAGAGTACAAGTCTAAGTGGGGATAAAGGCGACGATATCAAAGTCTGGTCATTCCCCAATGAGCCAAGTTAAAGCAAAAAGCGACATTCGACTATCAAGAGTCAAGATCAATTAATCAAAGTCAGAATCATCATAAAAAAGCCAAAGTGGTTAATATTAGGAAAGCCAAAATTCAAAATTAGTACAAGAGCAAGCTGTCCATAGCTTTCAAATGAAGACTGAAGAGTTGAATGATTGAGTGGTGTAAACGGTCTCCATTGCAGAAGTGAAGAAAGCCTGGATGATCTCATCTTAAAAACCACCAAAAATCAAATTTGTTTTCAAAATTAATATGCTCACAGTCACACACCCAGTTGTGCACCTGTTGGTGAGTAGACACCCAAGGAAGTGTCTAGTTATGACTTGGGATCTCGTGAGACCCACGTGGCGCTAAGGTCCAATGGAGTATATTTAGTCGACTAAGGTAATCAGTTACCTAGTTAGGTTTCTAATTCGCCAACCACGCCCACTTAATTCCAAAGGAGTGCGTTAGGTGGAAGTCAGAGAAATACACGCTTTCTGCGGAGGCACCCGGGAGCAAAAATTTGGTGCAATAGCTCTGCCATTCGGTTACAAGGACCTTTGCCGAAGAGGGGCAAACCGTAGATAAAACGTTTCGCCCCCGAACTCTAAACATCAAAAATTCGGTGTGAAATGAGAGATCAGACCTCAACCACCTCTAATTCAACCCAATCAATCATTGAACCAACTCAATTTAGTCATCCCCTAACTCAATTTTGCCTAATTTGGCCCAAATCGGTCCTAATTGAACGAATCGGGTGAAAACCCCCAAAATTCAAACCAGAATCGAGTTTAATTGGACCACATCAGGGTTTATTGACCCTTGGCTCAACTCAATTGAGTCCCCCATTAAGTCAATTCAACTTCATTGAGTTCAATTTGACTCAAAATTGAGCCTAATTGAAAGACATAGTGAAAATCTCCAAAATTGTTTTTAACTTGGCCTTAATTTGACCACTTTAGGGTTCCTCGAGCTTAATTAAACTTAATTGATTCTTAATTGATTTTCAAGATCAAGAAATTTCAAAAATGTGAGAGAAATTGGACTTAATTTGTGCTTAGAATTGAAATAAGAATCAAAATCGGAGTCAGAATGGACCCGGAACCACTTTTCAGAAGGGGAGAACCGTTTGAATATTCTCTGGAATATGCCAACGGCTCTCCATGAACCGTTTTGGCTGAACCGTTAGATCTGGACAGATCTAATGATTGGCAGAAAATGGCTCACGGTTGGTCATTTTACTGCATACTGTTAGATCTGATCAGATCTAACAGTGGAGATTAAAAAGGCTATGAAACCCTCATTTTTTACCCTTTTTCCACCCAATTTTTTTGTGATCTCTCTCATCCACTCTCACCCCTTAACCCTAATCTTGTTTACACCCCACCAACCCTAGTTTTCTCCTATAAATAGAGGAGAACTCTAGCAAGTAAGAGGCATTCAATAGTTCTCAAGTAGGGCATTCAAGAGATATCTTAGGAGCATTCAATAGATCTCAAGTAGGAGGCATTAGATAGATCTCTTGGAGAGCATTGAATCGACCTCTTGATGAGCATTCAATAGATCTCATGAGTTACATTGAATAGCTTGAGAGCATTCAAGAGTTTGAGAAGGAAAGAAATAGAGTTAGGTGAGAGTAAATTCACTTCCATTCGATCTTAACCTTACTCTTTACTACCATCATCATCAACCATAATCTACATCTACACCACCCATCCTAATATAAACTTTGCACATTGAAACCTTACTCATCTTTCCATTTTGAGGTTGGTTTAAAGAGAGTTAGTGGTAGATCACATCACTTTTCAAAAGAAAACTTTATTTTCTTTATTTATCATCAACAAAAGAGATTATCATGGCTTAATGGGAGTTGATCAACGGGTTTTCATCACTCTCTAATTGATGGATCTTAAGCAAAATAGGTAGGTGATCATCACCCCCTTTTTACTTGTGGTAGAGATTCCTTTTTTTAAGTGTTGTATGATGTAGTTTAAAAAGAAAGTGAACAAATGTTGTCATTTCATGAATCTCACTTCATGGGTTTATTTTGATGTACTAATTAATTACCTTTTCAAAATAAATATAACATTGTTAGTGATCTTTTTCATCATTCTTTTAACATATATGAATCTTCAAGTATCATTTTAAATAAGTACTAGTTTAGTTAATGTTCATATATCATGAAATAATAAGTTATTTGACAATCTAACAAGATTGGCCTCTTTTGTATATCATCTCATCATAAAATAATAATTTGTTTTTCATGAAATTCATGTTTAGTGCCAAAAATGATATGTTTAGTAAGAATAGCAACCATTTAACCATGGTATCTAGCATTTGGGTGTATGGGGTTGATTTTCAAGTCACTACACCATAAAAAGAGGCCAAAACGTGCTGGAATGTTTTCATACAAGCATGAAATGAAAAATGTAAAAATATAGTCTTCTAGATCATGAAAAAATACACAAAATAGGCTCAAGAATGAGTCAAAAAGGTTGTGAAATGAAGAAGTTATGATAGTTTGAAAGTTCACTTTAAATATGTTTGATGAAATGCCTAAGTGAATGTTTGATGCGTAGAATTCCTTATTTTGCTAATTTCACATTAATACTTTATTTTGTTGGTTTAAATTCAAGTATATCAACCTTAGTTTAAGGTCAAACCCTAGGGTTTACATTAGAAACTTGTCACTTTTGATAGTGTGCCTTAGAAATCAACTAATAATGAGAATAAAATTTCAAATAAGCTTTATGGGCTTGGTAATCCCATCTTCAAGCAAGCCCACTCTACTTTTTTGTTGAGTGTTGGGCTTGTTTTATGAATTTTAAACTCACATCTCTAAATTGGGCTTCATAAACCCATTTTCTTGTGTGGGCCTAGCAAAAAACACATCTTTGCTTAGGTCCACCTTTCTCTTTTGGGCTCGAATATGCCTAAAACCCTAATCCAAAATCCTAACCAATCAAATAAAATTGAACTAGGTTTCTCTCTTTTAGATTAGTTAATCTATGTTAGGCTTCTTAGTTTAGCATTAGAAATTAGGGTTGCGTGTTAATTTCGGGATTAGGTTAGGAATTTACCTAAACTCGTCGAAATGTGACCACTATGGACTGGCACTCCTAAGTATGGCATGCGTGCCTATGCCACATCGATGGTCTTGCGCACTCAATTAGTTGGGTTAATACTTAGACTAACTCCACCTTTGCAATAATCAAGATTTTCAAAACAAAGAAGAGAAACAACGTTTTCTACTAATCAAAGCATTTTGCATTAGATTTTCGATCATGCTTAACGCTAGGGATTAGAAATCCTAGTTAGGACTCTAGATCTTCCCTAAAGCATATCACATAATCATTTTGTATTAGATTTTGGATCATACTTAATGCTAGAGATTAGAAATCCTAGTTAGGACTCTAGATCTTCCCTAAAGCATATCATATAGTCATCATTTTGCATTAGATTTTGAATAATGCTTAACGCTAGGGATTAGAAATCCTAGTTAGGACTCTAGATCTTTCTTAAAGCATATCACATAATCATTATTTTGCATTAGATTTTGGATCATGCTTAACGCTAGGGATTAGAAATCCTAGTTAGGACTCTAGATCTACCCTAAAGCATATCACATAATCATTTTGCATTAGAATTTGGATCATGCTTAACGCTAGGGATTAGAAATCCTAGTTAGGACTCTAGATCTTCCCTAAAGCATGTCACATATGGATTATGCTTAACGCTAGGGATTAAAAATCCTAGTTAGGACTCTAGATCTTCCCTAAAGCATATCACTTAACCAAGGCATTTGCATTAGAATTTGGATCATGCTTAAGGCTAGGGATTAGAAATTCTAGTTAGGACTCTAGATCTTCCCTAAAGCACGTCACTTAGTCTAAGCATTTGCATATTAAAATTTAGATCATGTTTAACGCTAGGGATTAGAAATTCTAGTTAGGACTTCTAGATCTTCCCTAAGACATATCATTTATTTTTTTTCAAAAAAAAGAGCATCTTATTGTAGACGCCAAATTTTCACACACCAGTGAGAAACACCCACCGACACCGATTTTTGTGCAAAATCTAATAAAAATCGGTAATTAAACCCCCCTCCAAATTTCAATTAGAACCAGATCAAGAATGAGAACCAAAGTCTAAGAAATCTTAAATCTGGGTTAGAACCGGTGTAAATTAGGAACCGTAGGAAGTCCTCTTGTTTCTAGGTATTTAGGCATTGACACGTGTTGCATTGGGATTGGCTAGTGCTAGGTTTCAAATTATTTAAGTTTGTTAGAAAATCTGATTTTTAAAAAGATTAGTGGACCCCACTTTAATAAAACAAAATCAGACCTTTTTCTTTGTTTTTGTTTTTAAAAAAAAAAGAAAAAAAAAAAGAAAATAGGAAACCGCACACTGAGTGTGCGGTTTGGCCCCTGCCCATTTTTAACCCACTATTATGTGGGTCATGCTCACCCACACGTGACTTATGCGTTTTTCCTCCTATTTTAGCCAAATTTGCAAACAAGTCCCTGTTTTGTCTTTTTCTAAAATTATTCCTCAGCCTTTACTTTTCAAAAAACCCCCTCCCAAATCTTATCTATCCACATTAGATAGGTTATTTCTAGCCACATATTTTGGGGGGATAAGAAGGAATCTTGGGTTTTTATTACCCACCAGGACACTTGTCTAATTTTGGGTGGAAGCTTGAGACCAACTAATCACAGTGACACATGTGTCCCATTAGAGTTCTATATATAGTAATGGGTAGAGAAATTGAGGGACTTTTTCTCTTTTCCTATTTTGGAGATTCTACCTTTCTTCTTTGGGAGTTCTTCTTTCTTTTGGTTTGGGCTCTCTATTTTTAGGGTTTTAGTTCTCTGAGATTCCTTTTCTTGGGAGAAGAGAAGTCTAATTAGGGTATTGGTAGAGAGAGAAGTTAGTGAAAGAGAGGGGAAGGTGAGAGAAAACACTTCTTCTTCCTGGTTCTTGGGATTTCTTTCCATTTTAGTGAAAGTAGTTGTTTAGGGTTCTTTTTGTTTGAGTTTTTCATCTCCATTTTTTGGGAAAGGAAGGATTAGCAGAGAATTCCAGGAGAAAATAAGAAGGAAACAAAACATCAAACCTCTTCCATTCTCTCCCTTACATCACAAGTGATGTCATAAGTTAGATATTCTTTGATTTTGGTTCTCATTTGTTGGATAAGACAAAGAAATTTGAGTTAAAGAAGAAATCTCTACAATCTACTCTAACAAAAGGGATCCCTGATACATTGAATCTTGGGATCTATGCTTGCTAGGTAAAATCTCTACCCCTCATCCTTTGAATTTTATGCTTAATGCATGTAAAGTGTGAGATAATATATGTAATGATGTATGGGATGATGTAGGGAGTGATATTGTATGATGTAGGGAGTGATATATTTGTTAGTATGTGATGATGTATGACATGGTAATGAAATCATGATGCAATGAAGAATTTAATGCTAAGGTGAAATTTATGCATAATTCAATGATAAATGGATGTAAATTCAAATTTGATGTCTATGTTATGTTATTTAGCATGAAATGCATGGATGTAGATTTTTATATGAGATGTTATTTTTACATGCATGCATATATGTGATGGACCATGCTAAATGAATGTAAATCTTGGCTTTAAATGCTTTTATAATGAATGCTCCATAACCATGATATGTGAATGATATGGATGGAATATGTGATGATATGGTCTCTTTTGATTTCACATGAAGTATGGTATGTTTATTTTTTTTGATATGAGAGTAAATATTATCATGTTTTCATATACATAATATGTTATGAGCATATCATTATTGATAATTTCATGTGGATGAATTTTTCTCCATGCCTTTGTTTGCTTGTCACATAAAAATGAGAGTTAACAAGGCTTTAATTTGTGTTGATTCCATGTTATCTATCTTGATCTTCATGTCATTTTGCTAAATTATGGCTTAATGCATATTATGAACGGTTTGGATCGTTTAAATTCATCTTAAATTTAAAGACTGAAGCTATTTTTGCTCTCTTTTTATTGATGAATGAATATATGACTTAGGTCCATATCTTTGAGGAAGAGATCTCCATGATGTGTGTTTTGCCATAATATGATGGTGCATGCTTGATTATCATGAAAGTGTGTTTTTTGGTCTCTCACCAAAGAGAGCAAGAAGAGTAGGTTTTAATGTTAGAAAGTGAGCATTTGCCTTGATCTTCTTAATAATCTCATGCTTTTTGACATGTTGAACATATTAGACAGTGTGGATCGTCGAATTTGGTTTAAGAATTAAATGTGAGGCCTTAATTGGCTCTTTTTTTCTTATATGTTTAATATCATGCACCTTATGCTTGAAATTCATGTTTATGATGTCATAATGATAAGGCTCGATATGATTGATGTGCTTACACTACGTTTTGGGTTTAAAGCTTTAACATCATGAGCGCAGAGGCAGGTTACTTCATTTTACTTGTTTATTAATTTCGAGTAATTAGTAGTCTTATTTTTCGTGTTTTAACTGCTTTGATAGCTTTAGGTTGAAAACGAATAAACTTTGCAATAAGCTACCTTCGGGCTTTCGGGCCCGTTCTCTTGTGGTGGGCCCAATGGGCCTATCCCTCGTTTGGGCCTTAGGGCCCATCTCTCCTCTTTTGTAGGCCTCAGTGCCTACGCTCTTCCTTTTGGGCTCAAAGCCCTACCTATGGATGTGGGCCCAAAGGCCCACCCATTTTGTTGGACTCATTGCTCCAACTCTTTCTTGCGGGCACATAGCCCATTTCATCTTTCAGGCCGTAAGGGCCTTATCCTTTCATTTGGATCTAAGGATCCGTGTCTCTTCCTATCGAACCTAAGGGATCGATAGATCACCAAACCCTAAAAATAAATAATAATAGAGTTTAAGATCTCTAGTTTAGTTCCCCTCTAGAGTTAGGGCTTGGTGCTTTAGATTCCTAGGTTGCATTAGCCTAGGGTTTCGTGTTATTTTCGAGAGGATTTAGGGTTTCACATGAGCTAAAATTCCTATTTTACTCTCACCTTTGTTTTAAAAGTTTTGAAGTTTTGAAAGAAAATGTTTTTCAAAATTCATCTCATTTAGCTTAGGATTTCATGCATATAGGGTCAAGATCTTCCTAAAACGGATTAGGGATCTTTAGAAACCCTCGTGCGACTTTAGAGAGTAGGGCATGCATACATTGCGTCCTATCAACGTTCGTTTTCTTTCCGGGCACACGTGCATGGTGTGATCCCTTTTTTCCTGGGCACATCCTATTTTGGATTTGATCCCGTCGTGAGATTCACACTCAAGGTGTTATGAGGCTATCTTCTTTTTCGGGCACGTGTCCTGATCACGTGATCCCTTTTGAGGTTCACATCTATGGATGCTATGAACCCTTTCGTCTTTTGGGCATATCCTATGTTGGATGTGATCCCGTTGTGAGATTCACACCTAAGGGTGTTATGAATCTACTTTTTCTCTGGGCATGTCTCATATCAGACATAATCCCTTTTTGGGCACGTGTTTTGATCACGTGATCTCTCTTGAGGTTCACATCTATGGATGCTATGAACCCTTCTCTTCTTTTGGGCATGCAACTACCGTGCATGATCCTTCTCGGGCACGTTTTATGTTGAACGTGATCCCTATTTTATTTGGACACATGTATACAACACATGATTCCATTTTGGCATATGTCTAAGGATATATTTTCCCCTTTTGTGAGAATCGCGTTTAAGGACATGATTTCTCTATTTTGGTGACACACGTATACAACGTGTGAATCGCCTGAGTTTCGTGTTTAAGGATATGACTCTCTCTTCGGCGCACGTGGCATACTGCACGTGATCGCTTCAGTGTATGGTGTATACAGCACTATGTCATATGCTTGAGTGTACATGTGCATATTAAACATATCACACCCTTTGTTTGTGGGTAGATATAGAGCACATCTGCGTCACCTTGCGTTTTGCACACGGGCCTACTGATGGCGCGTGTCGCTTTCTTTTGATGCATTCAACCAGAAGAATGTATGCATTTTTTTCGCCCCAGAACTACCTATCCTGACACGTAGATTTAGGGGGGCTTATTCTTTATTCTTTATTTATTTATTTAGTTCAGTTGTTGTTTATATATAGCATTGTTTAGTTTTAATCATTTATCCCCTAAAAAGCTTTTAATCGTGAAGTAGAGGTCCTTACGGACGGGTGGTTGTTAGGTGCTTAACACCTTCCCAACCCGTACCATGATCCCCTTATCCATTTCTCTGACCGCGGACCTTTCTTTGGGCTATCGCCATGGTTTTCTTGGAAAACTAGTTTTAGGGTGATTTTCCAAACTCTTGGGTCCTGATTCCCATAAATCAGGTGGCGACTCCATACCCCTACCACATTCATTCACACCCGTGTGGGCGAATCCTATTTTGCGTTTCCCACGTGTTCATTCTCTCTCTTCTTCAGAGGTGGAGAGAGTGAGTGCACTGGGAGGTGCTGGATTCCGGCTCTACACTCGTCGCCACGTGTATCCTAGTTTACACGTGTCTCCGAGGAAATCCCAGTTGGATCACGAGCATAACTGATTTGCGCATGTCATCATTTTTCAAAATAAAAATACTCGTATATCATGAGTGTGTACGCGTGGCTTTCCAGTTTAGCCACACGTACTTTGAGCACGTGTGTGGGCCCCAGTATTCCCATATACAACTCATGGTCACGTGTATTCCACCTCATATATGAATGGTCCAGAGTCCATTTACACTTTGTTGCAAGACTAGTCCGTTGTGCATCTAGGTTTGCATAGTCGTGATGAATCCTCTTGTTTTCTCGTTGGCCGTGAAGAGAGGTTCACGACCAGCATTACTTGTATGTGAATAGACGCAAGTCTATTTGCAATTTTGTGACACGTAAATTTGAGTTTACGTGTCAGAGTGTGTTTTACTTTTTGCCCCAAAATCTCAATTGCATGAAACATATAATAGAGGGGCTTGAACTTACTTTTTCTTGTACACACTCTTTCTTAGTGTAATTTAATAGTTCTTAATCATGAAATTCCATCTAAATACCCTTAGTCGTGAAGTAGAGGCCGATCTCAGGATCGGGCGGTTGTCGGGTGTCTAACACCTTCCCGAGCCGTGCCAGGATTCCCTTACCAAGAATCTCTCTATGCAGACTAGACTAGTCGGAAGATTGCCAAGTTTTCTGCTAAAACAAAATGATTTTCCAAAATTGGGTCCTGATTCCCAGATTAATCAGGTGGCGACTCCATAAGTACATTAGACGATTCCACCCCCAATTAGGAATACGAGAAATCGTTTCTCTTCGGTCGTTCGCGGCCGAGGAGAAAGGTTTTTTTCGCGGATCCTACAATGGGAATACCTCCCAAATTATTTGCTATTGCTGCAAAAAGACTGGGCATTATGCTCGGAATTGCTGGAAACGTAAGTCTGAACCTTAGGCAAATGTAAGCGAAGAAGCCCTAGTGGCTATAGTTTCTAAGGTTAACCTCCCCAATGGCTGCGATGGTTGGTGGGCTGACACAGGTGCCTTTATGCATGTTTGTTTCGAGAAGAGTTGGTTCAAAACCTACACTCCATCAATTGATCAAAAAGTTCTGCTTGGAGATTATCATACTATTCAGGTTCTTGGCACTAGAGACATCAAACTTAAGTTTACCTCGGGGAAGATTTTAATTCTGAAAGATGTTCTGCATACCCCCGAGATGAGGAAGAATTCACTTTCAGGTTTTTTGCTTAATAAAGCTAGTTTTCATCAAACCATTGGTTCTGATCAATATGTAATAACTAAGAATGGGTATTTTGTGGGTAAGGGTTATGCATGTGATGGAATGTTTAAATTCAATGTAGTATGTCCTGATATTAATAAAGCTTCTACTTCTTCTGCTTACATGATATCTGAAAGGTCCCTTTGGGTTTGTTAATGTTCATGATGAGACAATGAACTCAAATGTCAGTCCTTACTTGAGTTAGAGTTAGGTTGTATCTTTCGTGCAAACTTACACTTCATCGAAGATCGAAGAGAAAGCACACCATCGGACTCAACTTACCACACGTTGGTAAGTGACCTTGTTTATCATTCATAGGTGGTTAGAATGCATCAGGACTTAGCCACATAAGCTAGGAAGAATTTAGAACCCATTTAGACACATTTTAGAGGCTTTTCTAGCTTATGGGCAGGGTGGTATCGATACCCTCTAAAGGTGGTATCGATACTGACCTAGCCTGTAAGTCAGGCTAGGCTGGTATCGATACTCACCTTGGTAGTCATCTTCTCTAATAGCTAGGGCTTCAAGATCTTGAGAGAGATTGAGCTAACTTCCTCAAGAGATTTGATTTTGTTCTACTCTCATAGGGCTATTCATTTTAGCTAGATCTTGCATATCATTCTAGCATGAGAGCCATAGAGTGTTGAAGAAACACCAAATCTTCAAACACCATTACAGTCACCGGTGGAGTTCTGGTGAGTTCGTCGGTAGAGTTCCGGCGAGGTGCAGGCTCGTAGATTCGAGCATACAAGTACGAGGCTTGGTGGATTCCAAGTTAGAGGTGTACAAGAGGCTTGTGGATTCAAGCTAACAAGTGCGGGGCTTGGTGAATTCCGAGTTGGAGACGCACATATCATTGAAGAGGCGATTCGTGAATTCGGGTCGTGGAGAAGGACCGGTCGAGTTTGCATGAGGGATTCGTGTTATCGATGTGAACGGTTGTAAGATTTCTCATAACTATTAATGGTAATTTCTGGACTAGGTCCCGGGGTTTTTTCGTTAGGTTTTTCTCTGTCAACAAAAATCATTTGTTTTGAATGCTTATATGTGTGAATGATTTTTGTGCAAGATTGAAATATTCAATTCTACCTTATTTCTGCATTTGAGAATCGAATAAGTCAATACTTATTTGTTTCAATTTCTACTTATTATGCTTGCATTGAGAATTAATTTTTAAATAGGTAGATATTGATCCCCCCTTCCATATACACCTAGATTAGTATTTAGTGTTGTAACCTAAACCCAAGAGTAGGTGATATTTTAATATCTCCTATTAATATTTGGCATGCTAGACTATGTCATGTGAATAAGATATATGTGAAGAATGCTAGTAACTTAGGCTTAATTCCTTCTGTAAATAATGTTGATTTTGAGAAATGTCAATTTTGTAGCCAAGCAAAATTAACTAGAACACCTCACAAAAGTGTTGTGAGAAATACTGAATTATTAGAGTTAATACATTTAGATATCTGTGAAATGCGTGGAGTTTTAACTCGCACAGGTTATAGATATTTTATAATATTTATAGATGATTTCTCTAAATTTTCATATGTTTACTTAATGAAAAACAAAAGTGAAGCTTTTGAAGTGTTTAAGTTATTTGTATTAGAAGTTGAAAATCAACATGGTAGAAAAATAAAAAGAGTAAGAACTGATAGAGGTTCTGAATATGATTCAACTCCTTTAACAACCTTCTTAACTTCTTTAGGCATTATTCATGAGACAACTGCATCATATTCACCTCCTATGAATGGAGTAGCAGAGCGTAAGAATAGAACTTATTAATTGCTTACTGCTTAATGTTAGTGCTCCTAAAAACTTTTGGGGAGAAGCTCTATTTACTGTTTGCTATATTTTAAATTGTGTACCTTATTCAAACAGCAAAATTATTCCTTATGAACTTTGGAAAAATAGAAAACCCAATCTGAGTTATTTTTGGGTTTAGGGATGTCTTGCATTTGTAAGACTACCAGACCCTAAATGGACAAAGTTGGGTAGTAGAGCTTGTGAATGTGTATTTTTAGGCTATGCCTCTAAATCTAAAGCATGCAGATTTCTAGACTTGAAAAATAATGTCATAATTGAATTGTTAGATGCAGATTATTATGAAGATAAATTTCCTTTCATTTTTAGAAATAGTGGGGTCCTACTGTTACTTCTCCTAGTAAAGATAATGAACCTAGGACATCTAACTTAGTTAGAACTAGACCTGATTCTAAACCAGAATTAGAAACTCGAAGAATTAAAAGGGCTAAAACTGCCCAAGGACCTTGGACCTGATTTTTTAGTGTACAATGTAGAAGGTGATCCTACAAGTGTAAATGAAGTTCTTTCCTCTCTAGATGCTAGTTTCTGGAGAGAAGCCATTAATAATTAAATGGATTCTCTGATGTTAAATAACACTTGGAGACTTGTAGAATAACCTCCTGGCTGTAAACCTTTAAGATGTAAATGGGTATTGAAAAAGAAATTAAAACCAGATGGTTCTGTAGATAAATACAAAGCAAGGCTAGTAGTTAAAGGTTTTAAACAAAGAGAAAACATTAATTTCTTTGACACTTTTTCTCCTGTTTCTAGAATTACTTCTATAAGAGTATTGATAGTTGTAGCTGCTACTCATAATCTTGTTATTCATCAAATGGATGTTAAAACTGCATTCTTAAATGGTGAATTAGATGAAGAAATTTACATGAGCAACCTGAAGGGTTTATTGATGTTGGCCATGAACATAAAGTTTGCAAACTAGACAAATCTTTATACGGCTTAAAGCAAGCTCCAAAACAATGGCATGAAAAATTTGACCAAGTCATTATTTCTAATGGTTTTAGAATTAATGAGAGCGATAAATGCATATACATTAAATCTCTAGATTATGGTTGTGTTATAATTTGCTTATATATTGATGACATGTTGATCTTTGGTTCTAATCTTATAGTGGTTAAAGAAACTAAAAAGTTTTTGTCTGATAACTTTGACATGAAAGATCTTGGCGAAGCAAATGTTATTCTAGGAATTAAAATTACTAGAACTGCTGATAGTATCATTCTTGATCAATCTCATTATATAGAAAAAAATATTAAAAAAATATGATTTCTATGATTGTAAACCTGTTTGGACTCCTTTCGATTCTAGCATTAAGTTATATGCTAATGATGGTGATAGTGTTAAACAAAAAGAATACGCAATTATAATTGATAGACTTAGATATGCCACAGACTGCACCAGACCAGACATAGCATATGTTGTAGGAGTACTTTGTAGATATACTAGTAAACCTAGTATAGAGCATTGGAATGCTTTGACACGTGTAATGAGATACCTGAAGAGAACTATAAAATTAGGAATTCATTATCAGAGATTTCCAGCTGTACTTGAAGGGTACAATAATGCTGATTGGAATACCCTTTCAGATGACTCTAAAGCCACTAGTGGATATATTTTCAGTATCGGTGGTGGAGTAGTATCTTAGAAATCCAAGAAACAGACCATAATCGCACAATCCACCATGGAATTTGAATTGATAGCTTTAGCTACCGCTAGTGAGGAAGCTAGTTGGCTTAGAGGCTTGCTGGCTGATATTCCATTTGGGATAAATCAGATCCACCTGTATTGATCCACTGTGACAGTACTATTGCCATAGGCAGAGTATAGAACCGATACTATAATGGTAAATCACGACAAATTTGTCGTAAGCACAGTACTATGAGAGAATTTATAGCTAATGATTCTGTTACTGTTGATTTTGTAAGATCAGGTGAAAATCTTGTAGATCCCTTAACCAAAGGTTTATCAAGGGAGAAAGTATGGAATACATCGAAAGGAATGGGACTGAAGACAATAGAAAAGTAAGTCGCTCATGATAGATACCTTACCTAGGGACTGGAGATCCCAAGAACTAGGTTCAAAAGGAAAAACGAGGCATGAAGTGATATTTGTGAGTATACACTGCCTGGAGTTTACTCCATACCCATTCCTATGATGTTAAAGTGTATAATATCTTGTAGCGAGTATAAGGTTGAGTTTTTTCGAACTCCATACCCATTCCTATTGTATGTAAATTATTTGCATACTAAATTGTATGCAGATCTGGATTCGCATTCACTTCGTATTTGAGTTTTCTTCTCTTTTGAATTTGGTATCCATGACTGATCTTGTTTGAAAGATCTTGAAAAATGCTTTACAAATATTAAATTTTGGCTCAAATCTGATTTATATTTTTAAAGTTATAGCTATTTAAATGTTAAAAAAAATTTATCTCTCTCCGCCACGTGTCAAAGGAAAATTCAGTAGAGGGGAGTTTTTTGTATTTTTGCACGTGCTAACGTGCGCCATGGCCTCAACATACCAAAAAAAAAAAGTTGTCATCTTTGTTACTTTTTTCTGGTGTACCATGATGTTAGTTTTTTCAACTCCTTTCAACTTATCAGCGTACACATGTAAGACTTATTTTATTATTAATGGGGATGATGACTCGAGAACAATAATCTTCAAATTTTGACCCAGGATAGCCGAGAGAAACCTAAACCAAAAGAAAAAGAAAAACTGAAATTTTAAAATAAAAATTAAAAAAATAAATAAATAAAAACAAACAAACACACCTTTTAGGGTTTGCCTGGATTGGCCGGGCCTGATAGATATACTGACTTACACCATTTCTCTATCCACGGTGTAGATTTAAATAAAAGCTTTCCAAACCTTATAAAAAGGGATGAAAGTACTATACCAGGAGAAAACGGGGGACTCTTCATCACGGCGTAAGATAGAATCTAGCCGATGACAAATACAACACGTGTCAACCCGGCAGAATCTAACCTTCCTTTGCCCTTACCAGTTTTAACAGGTGAAAAATCTGTAGAATTTTAGTAGCGACTAGTGAGCCCAAAACCTACACGTTTACGTTTCATATGTAACTTGTAAGACGTCTTCAAATAGGTAGGCTATAGAATCGCTTTTCGATGATACTATTGTGGGGCCACTGGTGGTAGCCGGTGAAACATAGGGCAAACAGGAAGAAGAAAAAAAAAACACCATTATTGGAGGTATCTAATCTCTTTCTCAGTCTTGTATTAGGAAATTGAAAACGCAATTTAGAAAGGGTTGTTTTTCTTTTTGGGAAAGTACCATCAAACCCCTCATCATTTAGTGAATGAAATTATTGAAATGAATTCAATGACTAAAATACCCTTCATCCTTTGATGTACATTTTAATTTAATTATTGAAAAAAATATTTAGTCTAATAAAATCGAATATGTTGTGTCTCTCCAAAAATTATACTCAATCAATTTCTCCAAAAAAAAAAAAGAAAAAAAAATTATACTCATCCTTTTACTGCTTCAGCTATGTTTGCAAGAGATTTTAATGGAAATTTTATCAGCTGCTCCACCTCTTTAACTAATGCTACCACCCCTCTTGAAGCTAAAGCGCTGGCTTTTCTCAATGGAGTTCAACTAGCCCACAATCTTCATCTTCAAGAGTGTATCATTGAAGGTGACTCGCAAACAGTTGTGCAAACTCTTCACAGGAGTTCAGCCCTTGCTCCTTGGTGAATTCAAGCCTTGATTTCAAATATTCTCAATTCTAGTAATTTAGTTCATGTTATTTTTTTTGCATTTATTCCAAGAACTGCCAATTATGTGGCTCATAACTTAGCTCATCATGTTTTTGCTTTGCGGATTTCTGATTGATGGATGGATCCATTCCCACCTTAGTGTATTGCCAATTCTATCGACTCCGATAAAGTGGCCTCTTTCCCTACTTAGGGGGTGTTTGTTTTTTTTTTGAAAAGTTGTCTGAATCTGACTCGTGGTCTGAGTGGAGCCCGAGTCAGATTTCAGATTGTTTGTTTTTATTTTTTTGAGAATCTGAATTGATGTGCCACTCAGCAAAATGTCTGAGTGGAGGTTAAAATTTTTCAGTAAAGATTTTGTACTGAAAAGAGGGACAATAGTCTGACTCAGTCTAATTTACAATTTTATCCTTGAAATATTTTAGAAATGACTTAAATACCCTCAATTGTATAAAAGGTTTATAACCCTCTTTTTAACTATTGTGACCCCAAGCTACTTATGAACCACGCCCATCACATGTTCGATAAAATGCCCCAAACAATCAAAGCCTATGACTTGTTAGATTGAAGCACTTTTTTACATCTATGTAATGAAAATATTTATTGCTACTGTTCATGCTACACCTCATCCTGGGCAACAATTATTTATTTGGCATGTTGTGTTATTGGGTTGATTTTTGTTTGGTAGTTCAACTTTGGATAATCATCAATTGTTAATTTTTCTTGATGTGTAATTTTTTTTTCTCTCCAAATTTTAAAAGTTGGCACAAAAAATGAATCCTCATTTTTTTGGGTATGGATAATATTGATCACTTGTCCGGATTGATGAGAGAGTGCAAGAGAGGGAAGAGAAAGAGAAGAGAGAGGAGAGGGAGATGGAGATATAATCAATCCATACAATATAATATAAATTAGGGCAAAAGTGTCAAAATATAAGTCAGACATAATTTAATAAAAGAATTCAGATGAAAAAACAAACAACCTTAAATTCAAACAAGTCAGATCCAGATGAACTCAGATCCAGATGACTCAGGTGGTCTCAGATTCAGATTTCAGATTCAGATTTCAGAAAAAAAAAAAAAAAACCAACGTCACCTTAATAGATTGGCAACTGCCTTCAACAATATCAAAAAAAAAAATACTGCAATCTCGTAATCATTTGATAAGTACAGATGCGCTTGAGTATGATTTTGGTTTTGCTAATCAAAATTTTTAATTCAAACCTTTTCACAAAAAAATTAGTATATAAAATAAAAGAATCAAAATCAAAATTTCTTTTGATAAGATTGCTCAAACCCACATACCGAGTTGTCATATTTCATTTACTGTTCAAATTTTTCAATATGTTCAAAAACTCTTATTTAAATATAACTAAGGAAGAGAGAATGTTAGTTATCTTTTTTTTTTTTTAACTTTAAAATGTTATAACTCTAACTTTAAAATGTTATAACTCTTAAACTAAAAATTATATTTTGACGAATTTTATATATTTGTAAAGATTTGTCGAGATGTTTAAACAAAACTAATCAATAATATATGTTTAAAAAAATATTCTAAATTTTTACAAATTTCTAAATGCGAAAATAAATTGCATACTGCTTTTAGTAACAAATTTTGACAAAATTTATATATTTAGAAAGCATTCGTCGAGAATGTCACTTCTTCGTTTAATGTTATCTGATTTTAAAACTTTTTGGTTTATTTTTGTAAATTTGACATTCAAATTTGCAAATGCAAAAATAAATTTCTATATTATTTTTAGTAACAGTTTTGACAAAATTTATATATTTGGAATGCATTCGTCGAGATCTTTACTTCTTCTTTTGATATTTTTTGGTTTTGAAGCATGTAAATTTAAATTGGATACAATCTAGATAAAAGTAGTTAAAAATATAGTTTAATATTTTGCAAAAACTAAATTTGCATTTTGTGTAAGTTTTTTATTAAATATTTTATTGTTGACTGGTCTCATTTGAAAGACCTCGACAAATATGCTCTCAAAAATATAACTTTTGTGAAAATTAATTTTTATTTTTAAATTTATAACAATTTTTATTTAAGAAACAAAATTAAAAGCAATGAATTAACTCTCCCTCTCTCTCTCTCTTTCTGTGAGCTATACACAACAACAAAAGGAAGTAGATGTTGCTAACATGCACTGACAGTTAAGATTTCCTTTTAGTTAGTTAGAGGACAAATCTGTCCTTAGAGATTTTTCGAATTAAATGGATATGCATATGATATAGTGGAACTTTTGTTTGCAAATATTCTCATCGTGAAATTTTTGTCCCATGCTCTCTTTTCTTATTATATTAGCAATAACCCGTACCTTCGGCATGGCACATAATGTCGCGTATTTTTGTTGTCTAAAATCTCCTCTAGTACATGTTAGTCTGCAATTTCGTGCATTTGGCCGCATGTTGACATGTGTCTTCTGCACCTTGTTCATAATTAATACTTACCAAAAATATTTTATTTTCTCTTTTTAAATTTTGGTATCGGTGACTGGTCTCATTTGAAGATCTTCTCGAATCCTTTTCAAAAATATAAAATTTTTCAAAATTAATTTGTAAATAAAAAGTTGTGCCATTTTTATTTAAAAAATAAATTCGCACATTCTCTCTCCTCCACATGTACACAATCCTTTTGCTCCATTTATGCATACCTTTTTTTTTATCTACAAACTCAGACTAATGGCATATGCCCTTTAAATACTCTTTGTTAACCGAACATGCCATTAATTAAAGAGTTATATGTATTTGTCCCAGTCACCAAGGATAGCTCAGATTTGTAAGAGGACTAATCTTGAGCTTTCTTTGTCCCAAGATCGCTCTGTTTTATTGTGTAGATATACATCAAATTTATCAATAAGAGAGGGGTTATTAAGCCCCACCTTATTTAACCCCATTGAAGTCTCATATTTTATGGGGCCTACATAGAGATAATTTAAGGGATAATTTCAGGTAAGGATGTTATCCTGACCACATAGACCATCAAATTAAAAAATTAACCCATGGTAAACCTTCCACTACCATTAAAAAAAATTATATAAAAAAAACAACGGTAAAAAGAAAATTTAAAAATATGCCAAATTTCTAAGGTCTGGTTCCAAATGTTAGAAGTTTTAGAACGGTCGTGATTTACAGATATGATACTCTGCATGGTGACTTGCATTTGGATCTTCTCTATATAGGCCTCACAAAATGTGGGGATTCAATGGGGTGGAATAAGGTGATGCTTAGTAACCCTTCTCTATCAACAAAGGTCGTAATCACAAGATCACATTAATTGAATAACCTTGTAATCATCCACATCAGTTAAAAATTAGTAGACATGAGCTTTTTTTTTTAATTATTATTATTATGACGAGCATATTGCCCAAATTCAAGTTCAAACATGGGTATAAGCATCGAATAAATCTGAAAAATATTGGAGGGTGTGCATAATCTAAGATCGTTTGAGCTGTACTCCCTATCGTTGATGGTTGATCATCTGATGCTTGCAAGTTGACAGTTTTTTTCTCTCTTCTTCGCATGAGTTCATTGAGCCTTCCCTTAGCTTATTACTGAGATTGTTGAACCACAATGATGGTAAGCAAGCTCAAATGTGGTACGCAAATTAGGGCTGCCCAAAAATAGGCCGAATCGACCAATCCAAACCGAACCGACTGGATATTAACCGATCTAATTAGTAGACTGGATAGGATCGGTTGGTATTCCTTCGTAACCGAGTAAGTTGGGTCGGTTACTGGATTGTTCATTACATAACCGAGTTAATCGATCCATCCAATTATCATATATATATATATAAAAAAAAAAAATTGACCCACACACTGTAATTGTTTAGAGGTAGGTTTGTTCTTATCCAGCAGTCTTTCCTTTTACTTTTTCTTCTCTTCTTTTTTTTAGGGTCTTTTTTTAGGGTTTCTTTCAGCCTACATAGGTGGCAGCAGGGTGGTGGTTGTGGTGGAGGTGGTGGTAGTTACGGCCGCTAGTGTGGTAGACTGGTTGTGGTGGCTATGGGGGAGACGGTGTTGATCGACATTCCTACTGTAGCTGTTGAAGAAGAAACTGTGACTCCTGAAGTTGATGATGTCTCCTAAAAGAGTTCCAAGAACTGATGTTTATGCATCATCCGCTTTTTCTCTCTCATTCTCTAAGTTCTCTTCCTTTACCTTCGTTCTACAAGAAGAAAGTTCACCGGTCCTCGATGATTCGGCAACTAAAGGTTTATGGAGTCTTCTTTGTCTTGATAAAGTTGAGGATGTAAAAGATACAGATCTTAGATCTTGCGCAGATCTAAGATATAAAAATATTTCATCGTTTAGTCTTGAAAAGTGATCTTCCGAAAAATCAAATATGATCTTCTGAGACTTTTTAACACAAAGATGATCTGAAATTTAGGGGGAAGGGAAATATGTGAAGATTAGAAGTTCTATTTATTTTGTTGTAATTTTTTTGGAAGTGTCAGATGTTAAGATTTAGGTTTCTATATGGCCTTCTTCTTTGACAATCTCACTGGTTCTATGTTAATGTTCTTATTGGTAGTTGATGTTAATTTAGGGTAGATTTGGGTCAAACAAAAATTAACAATTATTCCATTTTTACAATAACCAACTATCCAACCCAATCCAAACCGATCTCAATCGGATTGGATGGAAAACCGATCCAATTTAAAGTTGGATAGGATTGGATGTGAATTTTTCATAACCGATCGGTTGCGGATTGATCTAAATAGGTCGATCACCGACCAATGACCACCCCTAACGCAAATTACATTTGAGCTTGCTTAGTATCATTGTAGTTCACCAATACATTATTAAACATCTAACTTGAAACACATATAGGCTTAAAAATGTACAGATGCTCAGAATTCTACAAATTATACTGTGCAAATTATACAGACCATGCAAAATATACAACAATGAAAACTATGCAACTATGCAATAATACAACAATGCACCTTAAAAAGGTGTCTTTTAGGGTTTAGTTCCATTTTTAATTAGCAATTAGGGATTGGTCCCCGTTTTTTTGAATAAGCTGATTTGAGTACCTTTTTGGATGGAATTCGTTATTTATTCGTTTTCTTGTGCATGCTTGTATCACACGTGTGTTTTTGACATAAATGCCCTCACATTTTTGTCACGTGAGTTACGTATGAATTTTTTATTAGAATACCCATTTTACCCTTGAATTGATCTCGACAGCTAGGGTTTTGAATAAAAATCAACTGTTGGTGTTTGCATGCTTCACGTCCAATCAATTGTTACCTAATCCTGTATGCTACCAAAAGTGGAAAAAAGTGATTCGTTAAGTGAGATGATGTTAGGGAGATAAAGAAACCAGGGTTTCTTTCATCTCTTCATTATTTAGTGAAGGAGACGAGATGTTCGGGGAAGAGATTTGAGCAATTTTTTGGGGGTTTAGGGTCTGATCAAAGTGGCAAGCTTGGTTTCGTTCTCCATTTACGATGATTAGAGTTGATTTTGTTATGCATTTCTTAGTTTAAGATTGAACCACAAATTTGGCACTCACAAAGACACTCTAAAAACATAAACCATACCCAAAAACTTAGCCTTAGATCCCTACTATAAATGATAAAATTAGACTTTAGTCCTTCCACGCCATTAATGATGAATCGAAGCTGTAAAAGGGATAAAAACGCATAATGTGCTTCCTCCGATTATAAATGTTTAATTGTAAAAATACTCTTTCCTTGCTGCAAGTATTTGAATCTGGATCACCACCTCTACCCATTGTTAACCACCTTAGTCGAACAACGAACGAAACCCTAATTTGTTTGCAAAAACTTAACAATAGCAGATTTCTCTAAGCAATATGCACTTTGATCTCCTTAAAAGGTAAAGGTTTTTGGATGGGAATGATGGATTGGGAGCTGAACTCTTCTACCCAATTTATACAAACCCTAAAGAGCGGCTAAAGAAGAAGATATGATTGTTGCCAAATGGTCGTATTCTTGGTGGATATGAACATTGGATGAGTGGAGGGATTCTTGCCACGTCTCCATATCGATTCAGGGGTAAAATGGGTATTCTGATAAGAGAATTCATAAGTAACTCACGTGACAAAAACATGAGGGTATTTATGTCAAAAATACACGTGTGTTACAAACGTGCACAAAAAATGGACAAATAACGATTTCCATCCAAAAAGGGATTCAAATCAGCTGTTTCAAAAAAATGGGTACCAACCCCTAATATCATTACTGGAGAGGGACTACAGGTCAAAATTCCCTTAAAAAAGTGTATATGTTCAAAATTTTGCTAATTACAACTATCCTTACAACATTCAAGTTGGTAAGCAAATTCAAATTCGATATGCAAATTTAAAGTTACACATACAGGTTATATTTTTCATTATCGCAAACAGATTTATGAATTGTTGCAATATGCAAGTATGATTATTTCTTTTTTCGATTTTAGTATTCATGTCTAAGCTCGTTTTAAAGTTATTGTAAAATACCTTCAAAGAATATAAGTTTTGTTAAAATATGATTTATATTTTAAAAGTTATGGCTATATATTTTAATGTTAAAATAAATTTAAAAGTTAATTTTTCTCTTTCCACCACGACAATAATTAATAAGGGGCTTTTGATCTTTTTGCTTTGGAATTTTGCACTTGTGTTAGATGGTAGGCGTTAGGGACTCAACGTGAAAAATTGTAATGCTACACCCTCACATTTAAAGTCTGCAGCCCTAACTCAATGAGAACTAGGCATTCCAGCAGAACCATTAACAACCTTTAGCTCTAGGGTGTACACGTTATACTAAGCTACCAAGAAGCTTGCACTCACATTCAATACACAAGTAAAATAAAGCTGAAATAAACTTTATTAACTTAAAGATAAGCTGTCAAATGAACAAACGAATGAACGAATATTCTCAAAGAATAATGGACTAAACATGCATCCAAACTAAACTAAACTTAAATAAAAGAATAACTAATGTCTTCACAAAAATCTAAGAAACTCCGAAGACTTATTCCTGCCTTGCGAACACCACTGCTACTGTGTATTCGCCTGATGACCTGGACCTAAAAAGATTAATGGTGCTAGGTCAAAACCTAGCCAGCAAGTTCACTACTTCCCTTGGCTTAAATTCAAGATAACCATAAGTTTTACATGAGTACATTAACAATATTGCATAAGATTCATCAACATAAAAGATTAAAACAAAGTAAAAAGATGCATAGAATGACGGATGTGGTGTTTTATGGTCTTTAATAATGTAGAGATTTTCGTAAAAAGTTGTGTACTCTAGTTACTACCCACGTTTTACCCGTCCATCTAGTTCACTCGAGACACTAGTCATGCGCCACGTGAATCCGATGAATCACCTCGAAATCCATCCCCCCAACACTGGTAACCCGATCGGCGTTACTTAAGTGTCAAGTGATTCCGTAGACCTTACTTAGCGATTCTAAAGACCTCGCTTGGAGAGAATCAGACCTATACATGACCTAAACTATGTTTGCACACAAGCTAAATAAGTTATTTAAGCATACATCAAGCTTATGAAGGTTTTTTTCATGTTACATGTGTCTACAAGTGGTCATCATCATGATAGTATTCAACTAAGAATATATGCAAGCATTCTTTGCTCATAAATACATATTTTCACATAATATTCATGTTCCATATAATGATATTCATTAAACAAAATTCAAATTTCATTAAGAACACAAAAACAGCTTCAATATTAGTTTGGTTAGTATCTATACCAACCTCAACTGTCATGTCAGGCATGACTAATATCGATACCAGCCATTGGTGGTGTCGATACTTCCCTGGTATCGATACCACCCAAGCCTAGCATCGATACTGGCCTCTCCTGCAGGTCAGGTTTCAGCCAGTATCGATACCCGCCCTGTGGGTATCGATACCCCCTAAGTTTTTCTGTTATTTTGAGTTATCATTCAAACTCCGTGTAAACTTGATTTTCACCCCTCTAAACATTAAGGATTCATATATTCATCACATAAATATAGCTTTAATACCTTTAGGGATTTCATGCACTCTTTCATATAATTCGCATGCAATAACATATAAACAACATGCAAACTAGGTTTTCATGCATTCAATCATTAAGGAAGCATAACAACAACATGAATAACCTAAATCTACACCAAAAGAGTAAGTTAGTACTTACCTCAAAGCAACCGTCTCCCAATCCGCAAGAAGGAAGAAGAAGAAGAAGAATCCATGCGCTCTCTCGTGAACTCAATTCTCTGCAGGCACCCCTTCTCCACGGTTTAGCCTTCACAAAACCCTAGGTTCTTCTTCTAGAGATTGGTTCTCTATCTCTCTCTCCTGCCCTGGTTGTGTGCCTTTTCTCTCTCTCTTTCTCCTCTCTTGGTCGATCACAACAAAAGAAAAGGGTTTAGGGTTTTAGTTTATATTTATATCAATTATAAACCCAAACTTACTAAAACTCTAACAGGGTGACCTTAACAAAAGTTGATGCCCCTAAACATGCTAATTTAAGAAATAAGGGAATTACAATATATCCCCTAAAAGAGGATTTCGTCCTCGAAATCGCACTTACCCCTTCAAAAAGATCCGAGTAACTCGCGCGCATCTCCTCTTCTCTCTCCTATGTGGCCTCACGCTCATCATGATGATGGCACTACACCGTCACCCAAGGTATTAATCTTGGCGTAAGCTTCTGCTCCTTGTAGTCAAGAATCCTATAAGGCTTCTCTAAAAAGGTTGCTCCTAGCTGCAACTCTAACTCGTGAAAATCGACCATTGCTGGTTGATCCTCATCTCTGAGATGCTTTCGAAGCATAGATATATAGAAGACATCATGAACTCCTGCCAACTGATCTGGTAAAGCTAACCGGTACGCCACTTTCCCTACTCTCTCTAAGATAGGAAAAAGGTCCAATAAATCGCGGCGACAACTTTCTTTTCTTGCCGAACCGAAGAACACCCTTCATCGGTGATACCTTCAGTAGCACTTGATCACCTACCTCAAACTCAAGTTCCCTACGCCTCTGATCGGCGTAACTTTTCTGACGACTCTGAGCTGCTCGCATACGCTATTTGATTAGGGCTATTTTCTATGTAGTCTGTTGTACTATTTCTGATCTTAGAAGTTTCGACACTTGGTTAACTCTCTCTATACTGGTTTGGTAACTATTATTATAGGCAAACTCAACAAGCGGTAATGAATCATCCCAATTACTCTTGAAGTCTAGGACTACACAACGGAGCATATCTTCCAACACTTGGTTAACTCTCTCCATCTACCCATCCATTTGAGGATGAAAAGTTGTGCAAAAGTCAAGCTACATTCCCATAGCTTCTTGAAAAGCTCTCCAATATTTCGAGGTAAATGAAGTATCCCAATCCGATACCACTGCGACTGAAACTCCGCGATATCGAACTATCTCCTTTACATACAACGTAGCCAAATGCTCTATATTGTATGTCTTCTTGACTGGCACGAAGTGTGCGCACTTGATTAGTCTGTCCATGATTACCCAAATGGAGTCGTTTTCCTTCCTAGTCTTAGGTAATCTGTCGATGAAATCCATGGATATATTCTCCCATTTCCACTCGGGTATATCTAAGGACTGCAAAGTACCAGCTGGTTTTCGATGCTCTGCCTTTACTTGCTGACAAGTAAAGCATGTACACACAAACTCTGCAACACTACGCTTCATTCCTGACCACCAGAAGTGTCGTTTAAGATCCATACACATCTTATTCTCTCCAAGATGTATTATATACTTACTACGATGTGCCTCGTTCAAGATGTTCCTCCTCAGCTCAAATTTCTCTGGAATACACAAGCGACCCTTGAACCTCAAACCACTATCTTCCCCTACAATCATGTCTGTGATTTTTCCTTATTGCATACTTACAACTTTGTCACGACACCATTGATCATTTCCTTGCTCACTAATGATTTGGCTCACCAGAGTTGGTTGAATGACCACACTACCCAACAATAGTTGTCTCTGCTCGCGGGTTGCCAAATCAAAGTCGTACTCCGAAGCTACCTCCAACAGTCGCCACTGCTGGACCATCATAGAGGCTACTATACCTTAGGCTGCCTACTCAACACGTCTGCCACTATGTTAGCCTTTCCTGGATGATACTGCAACTGAATGTCGTAATCCTTCAGTAGTTCCAACCATCTACGCTGCCTCACATTCAGCTCCTTCTGCGAGAATATGTATTTGAGACTTTTATGATCTGAAAAGAGTTCAAGCCTTTCACCTATCAAGTAGTGTCTCCATATCTTGAGTGCAAATACTATCGCTGCTAACTTGAGGTCATAAGTCATGTAGTTATGCTCATGTATCCTCAGTTGTCTCGAAGCATAAGCAACCACTTGGTTGTTCAGCATCAATACACATCCTAGTCCTTGATGTGATGTATTGGTAAACACCACACATCCAATTCCAATTTTTGGTATAATCAGAACTGGAGTTGTTGTCAACTTTGCCTTCAACTCTTGAAACGCTTGCTCACACTTGTCATCCCACTTGAATAGAAAGTTTTTTTTAGTGAGACTAGTCAAATGACCTACTATCCGCAAAAATCCTTCGATGAACTGCCTATAGTACCCAGCCAAACCTAGGAAACTTCGAACCTCTGTCACTGTAGTAGGTTGTCGCCACTCCAGTACAGCCTGAACCTTGGAGGGATCCACTGTCACTCCCGCTCCTGACGCTACGTGCCCTAAGAACTTCACCTCTTGTTGCCAGAATTCGCATTTCTCAAATTTAGCATCCAATTGGTGCTCTCGTAGAGTCTGAAGCACTCTACGCAAATGAATCTCGTGGTCTTCTTGTGTCTTGGAGTATATTAAAATATCTTCAATAAAGACAATCACGAACTGGTCCAAGAAGTTTCTGAAAACCCAATTCATTAGATCTATAAACACAGCTGGTGCATTGGTAAGCCCAAACGGCATTACCAAGAACTCGTAAGAACTATATCTTGTCAGAAATATTGTCTTAGGAATGTCCTGCTCTCGAACTCTAAGCTAGTGATAACCTGACCTTTAGTTTATCTTAGAGAACCATTGTGCTCCCTTAAGTTGATCAAACAGATCATCTATCCTAGGCAAAGGATACTTATTACTAACTGTAACCTTGTTCAGTTCTCGGTAGTCTATACATAGTCTCATGGATCCATCTTTCTTTTTAACAAAAAGAACTAGTGCACCCCAAGGTGACGAACTACGACGTATGAAACCCAGAGCCAAAAGCTGGTATATCTAATTTTTTAATTCTTGCATCTTTATTGGAGCCATCCGATAAGGTGTCTTAGCAATCGGTTTTGTGCCCTGGACCAGCTCTAAGCAGAAGTCTATCTCTCTATAATCCTGGGACCTCGCCAAATACATCGCGGTATTCGCGCACCACACGAATCGATTCAAGCCCTTTACCTTCAACCGGATGCTCCAACATATCTACAAAGCACAGGTGTGTCCTATCAAGACCACATCCTTGCGACAACGACATCACATATGTTGTTTCCTCTAGTATGGAAAATATTACCATTTTCGCATAACAATCCAACTTCGCATGGTATACTACAAGCCAATCCATGCCTAGTGTCACATCAAAACCCTCTAGACCTAGCACATAAAGATCTGAGGCAAAATCTAGTCTTCCCAAACTAATAACACAACCTTTGCTAACTAGTTCTACTGTTACTGTCCCCCTATAGGTGATGTAACAGAGAAAGGGTAATCACACTTTTCTTGCCTAAGTGTCAAGGTGTCAAAGAATATACGTGATATGAAGGAATGAGAAGCTTCAGAACCAAAACGGATTCAGCCAGGCCGAGTGTGAATTAGGAACGTACCTTCTACCATTCCATTTGGCGCTCTCACATCTTTAGGTACTACAACATAGGCTCTACTCTGAGGCTGTCCCTGTCTTTGTCCCTGCTGCTGTCTCTCCTGGTTAGGCGCTGGTTGTGGTCGAGCTTGACCTTGTCCATTCTGCATCGGTTGTTGATTCAGCCTAGCCCTTTGTGCCCCATTGTCGTGCTGGCAATCTGCTGCTCTGTGTCCTATCTCACCACAGGCATAACAAGATCCCTTAACCACACGATTATTGCCCTCTTCAGCTCTTAGTGCTTCAGGCTGTGCAGGAACTACCACACCGATGTTCTTCTCTTCAGTTTTCTATCTCTTCCAGTTACTCTGGTTGTCATGGTTCTTCCCTTGCTGTCCTTAACCGTTCTTTTGATCATGTTTATCGGCTGACTTAGTTTCAACTTTCTCACTCCTCTTTCGGCGTGCCTCTTGGATTTGCTGATCATAAAGTCGTACGCACTCCACAACTTTAGTAAAAGTATCGAAACTGGGTTGTCCGATCATATACCTAGAGATCTGTCAGTTCAACCCCTTCAAAAACTTATGTATCTTACTTTGCTCATTTGGAATGAGATTCGGTGCATACAAAGCTAGTCTAGAGAACTCCCTCTCATACTCAACCACTGTTTGGTCTTCTTTCTGTCTCAACTCTTAGAAATTCTTCTTCATCGCCATTCGTGCACTCTGAGGGAAGTACTGGTCAAAGAACATCATTTGGAACTGTTGCGAAGTAAAGATGGTAGTATCCAGATCATGAGAACGAGACTCCTACCAATCCAGAGCATCATCAACAAGCTGAAACTTCGCAAACCTCTGTTTATACTCTTTCGAACGCTCAAAAGTCCAAAAAGTCTTCTCCAACTCCTTGATCCACTGATGTGCTACTAAAGGATCCGTAAAACCCCCAAAAGTTCGTGGCTTTAAACTTAAAAAGTGCTTATATAACTCCAGCCATATGAGCGCTCCTGCTCGTACCACTGGTGGTTGTGGCACTTGAACCGGAGCTGGTGCCACTGGACCCTTAGCACCCAAACGTGCATCCAATCTAGCATCCACAACTGCCCCTACTGACTCCATGATCAACTGACGTACATCGTCCACTCCGGCATTTGAGGATTGACACATCCTGCCCGATTCTGACCCGATCTTTGTCCGATCTCTCCCTATTATGGTGGTGGAGGAAACTTAGGTTGTGGTGCATTCACCTCTTCAGTAGGAACATCATCGCAGTTCCCCCGAGCACCCCTACCTCCATGCCGACCACCTCTACCTCTTCCTCGCCTCCCAGAATAGTTCTAAGATACAAGAAAAAGAGGATAAGAAATGGACTAAGTCTATCGCTATCCAAGGCAAGCAGCAAACACAAGCAAGCAATTCATTCAAGTGCACTCTTAGGTTTTGTGCCTATCGTGTCACCAACAACATCCTAACTCATTTTACTCCCTCTAGGACTTTGAACCTGAGGCTCTGATACCAACTGTAATACTCGGCCCTCACATTTCAGGTCCGCAGCCCTTACTTAATGAGAACTAGGCATTCCGGCGGAATCATTTACAACCTGTAGCTCTAGGGTGTACGTGTTACACCAAGCTAACAAGAAGCTTGCACTCACATTCAATAAACAAGTAAAATAAAGCTGAAATAAACTTTATTAACTTAAAGATAAGCTGTCAAATGAACAAATGATTGAATGAATATTCTCAAAGAATAATGGACTAAACATGCGTCAAAACCAAACTAAACCTAATTAAAAGAATAACTAATGTCTTCACGGAAATCTAGGAAACTTCGAAAACTTATTCCTACCTTACAAACACCACCGCTACTGTATATTCGCCTGATGACCTAAACCTGAAAAGATTAATGGTGCTAAGTCGAAACGTAGCTAGCAAGTTCACTAGTTCCCTTGGCTTAGATTCAGAATAACCATGAGTTTTACATGAGTACATTAACAATATTGCATAAGATTCATCAACATAAAAGATTAAAACAAAGTAAAAAGATGCATAGAATGACGGCTGTGGTGTTTTATGGTTTTTAATAATATAGAGATTTTCACAATAAGTGGTGTACTCTAGTTATTATTCATGTTTCACCCATCCATGTAGTTCACTCAAGACACTGGTCGTGCGCCACATAAATCTGATGAACTGCCTTGAAATTCGTCTCCCGAACACTGGTAACCATGTCGGCGTTACTTACGTGACAAGTGATTCCGTAGACCTCACTTGGCGATTCCGTAGACCTCGCTTGGAGAGGACCAAGCCTATACAGGACCTAAACTATGTTTGCACACAAGCCCAATAAGTTATTCAAGCATATGCAGGTTTCTTTCATGGTACATATGTCTACAAGTGGTCATCATCATGATAGTATTCAACTAAGAATATATACAAGCATTCTTTGCTCATAAATGCATATTTTCACATAATATGCAGGTTCCATATCATCACGTTCATTAAACAAAAGCCAAATTTCATTAAGAACACAAAAACAGCTTCAATATGGCATTTTAGTTAGTTGGTATCGATACAAGTTTGGTTAGTATCGATACCAACCTCAACTGTCATGTCAGGCATGACTAATATCGATACCAGCAATTGGTGGTGTCGATACTGCCCTGGTATCGATACCAACCAAGCCTAGCATCGATACTGGCCTCTTCTGCAGGTCAGGTTTTAGCCAGTATCGATACCCGCTCTGTGGGTATCGATACCCCCTGAGTTTTTCTGCGATTTTAAGTTTTGTTCTTCATTTAAACTTCGTGTAAACTTAGTTTTCACCCCTCTAAACATTAAGGATTCATATATTCATCACATAAATATAGCTTCAATGCCTTATAACCATTAAAAACATGTACACCTCATACGTTTAGAGATTTCATGTACTCTTTTATATATTTCGCATGCAACAACATATAAACAACATGCAAACTAGGTTTTCATGCATTCAATCATTAAGGAAGTATAACAACAACATGAATAACCTAAATCTACACCAAAAGAGTAAGTTAGTACTTGCCTCAAAGCAACGGTCTCCCAATCCGCAAGAAAGAAGAAGAAGAAGAATCCATGCACTCTCTCTCGCGAACTCGATTCTCTGCAGGCACCCCTTCTCCACGGTTCAGCCTTCACAAAACCCTAGGTTCTTCTTCTAGAGATTGGTTCTCTATCTCTCTCTTTTGCCCTGGCCGTGTGCCTTCACTCTCTCTTTCTCCTCTCTTGGTCGATCACAATAAAAGAAAAGGGTTTTGGGTTTTAGTTTATATTTATATCAATTATAAACCCAAACTTACAAAAACTCTAACAGGGTGCCCTAAGTGGCTGCCTCTAAACGTTAGTGATTTAAGAAATAGGGGTATTACAAAAACCTTTTCATGTCCATATTTTTTTCGTCATGTAAGGGTATATGGCTGTTTCTATATTATTGTAAATCATGTAACACTAACCCCCCTGATTATCTATATATAGGGGGTGAGACTCACGCAGGGTTGCCTATACATGGCCCAAAAAGGTTCTTCAGGTTCTTTGGGTTGACTAAGTTATAACAAAGTTTGATGGACTCCTTTGATATTAGCTTATTATCAAATAAATATTGTTATAATTAAGTAATGATATTAATGAGACAAAATGTTGGCATTAATTTTTTGAGGCTGAAAAATTATATATGTTAGCTTAGAGGAAGATTATGTTTCATCTTTGGTCTGGATATTCTATGCTATAATCTTTTTGTAAGTATAAATAATATGTGTATATAAATCTGTAGGATCCGTTCCGAAGAAAAAAACTTTTACCCTTCCATCTACGACCACTACACCAAAGTGGCTAATCTGGAACGGTCAAAAAAGAGTGTAGGAACGGTTTAAAACCGTTCCAGTACAGGAATGGCTATAAACCCGTCCCAGTTTTAATTAACATATTTATGTTCTTAATCTGAAACAGAATTGAACCGTTCCAATAGAACGGGTAAGATAAATCCTTTTTGAGCCGTTCCAGCTCCCAAACGTTACCCTTCTCTTCTCTTTTTTTTTTTCCGTTCATTAATCGAGATTTGAGAAGAGTCTCTCCTTCTCTGTTTTTCTCTCCTTCTCAGTCGACGATCTAGAGTTCCTTCTCAGCCGACGATCTAGCTCCACGAAGAAAAGGGTTAAAAATTGAAATCTAGGTCATCGAAGAGCTAAAATTTTTGAAGATTGAAACATAGGCCTTAAAAAGAGCTCAGATCTGAAGGGAGAAATCCTTCAAACCTAAGTTCGAACAACAACGTTAAGGTAAATCTCTATGTGAGTGACCAGAAAAGTGTTCAGCTTTCGACGCTCTCTCTATAGATTTATCACTGATGCTTTCTCTCTGGACTTTCTTTCTCTAGAATTGATGTCTCTCAACTATTCAATCGCCTTGAACTTAGCTACAAAATCCACCTTCGTTTTTATCTTCCTCAGTTCCTCTCACTCTCTCTCTTGATGATCATTTGTGTGGATCTTTAACGGAGATTGCTTGAATCTGTGAGCTAATTATGCTGGTTTTAGAAGCTCAGTTATCTAAGATTACTTCATTAGCAGGTATTATCCTAGAACTCTATCTTCTGCTTTTGCTTTTTTTTTTTCAGTTTTGTTTAAGATCTTTAGGTATTTATAATTTTTTATTTTATTTGATCTAAGATGTGCTAGATCGAGTTGTGTTTTTCGATTTTATTTTCTGGATCAAGAGTTAAAATAGTGGAGAGTTAGGGATTTTTCTCAGTTCCCACTTTCCCCAAATTGATCAACAGAGGAAAAAGAAACAGAGAAAAGAGAAGAGAGAAGAAAAGAAGAGAGGAGAGAAGAGAAGAGGAAGAAAAGAAATTCGCCGTCGTCATCATTAGGTAAGGTTTTTTTCGGTTTTGGATTGTGCTGTGAAATATAGTTCTTAAGTATTAAGTTTGAGACTTGTGGATTTTAAGTATTAATTTTTTTTTGATAAAATGATATATTTTTATTTATTTATAAAACCTGCTGACGATTATAGTCTGATATTTATCCTGATATTTAAAAATATGGCATATCGCTCCTTGAGTGCATGATTTTATTTCTGTATGTCTTTAAGTAGTTCTTACTTTTTATTTTACTTGTTGATTAAGCCCTTCTTACTTAAGTATATTTGATTTTAATCATGTCATACTTTCAATTTGTTCCACTAGTATTACTCTGTACCTTTGAGTGTAGTGTATGATGAGTACAATTTTTCCCTCTTTTTTCTTGTTAGGGTGCTTTTGATCATTACATTCCTTGCTAATGTGCCATATAATTTAGACATGCATTAATTTCTGGTATTTAGTGAGGTAGGCATGTAAAAAAATTAAAAATTGATTTTTTTTTATATATATTTTTTCTTTTACTTGAATCAATATATATATTATGGATTTATATTAGTTATGGAGCAACCGCAGAGCTCTCAAACTTAAAGAACGAAGCTCTTGAAAGCATGACTTATAAAGATGCGGGTGTGGATATCGATGCCGGATCTGGACTTGTCCGAAGAATTGCAAAGATGGCATCAGGAATCGGAGGATTTGGTGGGATTTTCCCTCTTGGTAAGTGGGTTTTTCGTCTGTAAAGACATTTTGGTTTCTTTATTGTTTGGCTTTTTGGAAGTTTTAAGTTCATGAGTATCCGAAAAAGTTGATTTTGAACCCTAATTTGTTCCCTCTCTGCAAATTACTAGACGAGGATTTATGTTATAATGTTATTAAGACAAGTAGGAAACTTGCGAATCGGCTGAAATTTTGCATAAAACTCCTGAAAGTAACGTAACACCTCTGAAGGAAGTCTGGGTTGACTATTCATTGTTGTTGTTGTCCTGCTTATGTACTTTGATCATTTAGTCCTCTTCCTTATCTTTTTAATACAGATAAGAGTCCTCTGCATTCATATTATGTTATTATCTATTTTTGGGCTTGCGTTTAAGGCTAAATAGTGATTAGTTTAAGTGTATTTGCATATGTGTTCAATAGGTTACCTTTAAGGTTAAGAGAACAATTAAGCTCAATAAATTAAGTGGCTACTCGTATCTCTGCCATTGCATGGGATAGACATGAAATTTGGTTGCCACAGCATAAATTTTTCCTTTTCAATGTTTGATATTTGATTCAATTCTTTCACCATGTCTCAGTGAACAGGGGATTCACACCTTGTTGCTGGAACAGATGGTGTTGGAACCAAACTAAAGCTTGCGTTTGAAACTGGAATCCATGAAACTATTGGGATTGATTTGGTATATTTGAACTAGACCTTACCCCATGTGTTTTGGGAATAAGGAATGGCTTTACAATTTGTCTCATTTCCAGGTTGCCATGAGTGTCAATGATATTGTTACTTCTGGAGCCAAGCCTCTATTCTTTCTTGATTACTTTGCTACAAGCCATCTTGATGTTGGTCTTGCTGAAAAGGTAGAGGTCTTTAAGATTGTTCATGAGTTCATTTTCCCAAATTGTGTTGTTTTTTTCCTCTTAATGACATTCATGTAACTTGCTTCCTCGGCTTATTCAGGTTATAAAAGGCATCGTTGATGGATGTCAACAGTCTGACTGTGCTCTTTTAGGAGGGGAGGTAATTTCCATATTTTCTCATTACATGTTTTCTCTTTTAATTTCTTAACCTATGAATATAACATTAGGTTTGAGGAAAGAGTAAACCTTAGTGTTCAGCATTATAGACCGTAATCTAGTCTATAAATGTTGTACATAGGCGAGGTAGTATATGGTGGGTCTCAAGTAAAAGATTTTCTAGGACAAAACTCTGTCCAGCGACACACCACAACCATTTGTTATCTTTTTGGATGTTCAGAGAAGTACTGAAAATTTTCCTAAATATTAGAACCTAGGGTTAAAGTGCTAGATTTGTGTTTGGTTTTGCTTTTAAGTTTTAATTTTTTTCACGTCTCGTTAGTGAGACAACCAAATGACTCTGTTTTGGTTTAGCCATTATTCAATATTGCTATAAGCTATGTAACTAATCGATTTATTATATGAGAAATATCATATTATTTTGATTGATCTCTGGAAACTGATTTCTGCCTTGTAGTCAGCAGAAATGCCAGATTTCTATGCAGATGGGCAATATGATCTCAGTGGTTTTGCAGTTGGCATTGTGAAGAAGGATTTTGTCATTGATGGGAAAAACATTGTGGCAGGAGATGTTAATTACTTGTATTTTTATATTTTTGACAATGTTTGTTACTATGGCTTTAATTACTATGGTTATATATGTTTCCAATCAAATGCATGTTAATTACTTTAAATTTGCAATTTTAAGTTCAAGTTATTTTTCTTGGCTTTGTACAGGTGTCTGTTTCTACTGTTATAATGAATTTTTGTTGTTGGTACAGATTTGCAACGGTTTTTAAACGTTGCTAAGTAGCAGATTTAGCGACGGTTTTAAATCGTTCTAATTGTGTACAGTATAGGGACGTTAAAAAACCGTTACTAAAATTTTGCGACGCCACTTTTAAGAACGGTGTTAAATTGTTCCAATCGATCTTTGCAACGGTTTGAAACCGTTGCTAAATCTCGAATTTGGTGTAGTGGACCGCGAATGATCAAAGAGAGAAATAATGGGGTTTTTTCTCGAGATTCCTAATTGGGGGAGAAATTATTTATGATGTGTAAAGGAGTCGCCACCTAATTAATTTGGGAATCAGGACCCAGTTTTGTAAAATCATTTTATTTCATAAAACATGGCGATCTTCCTGACTTGTCTGGTCTGCGAAGAGAGATTCCTAGTAAGGGAATCCTGGTACTGATCAGGAAGGTGTTAGGCACCCGACAACTGCCCGATCGTGAGATCGACCTCTACTTCACAACTAAGGGGTATTTTACAATTTCTTGATCGAACTACGATTATTCTAAGAAATAGTGTGTACAAAGAAAAGTAAGTTTGCAGCCCACTTGATCTACGTTTCATGCTTATAAAGTTCTAGGGCAAAAATAAAAAAGATGGTACACATGCCCTGTCTAGGAATGACACGTGTATCTCAGTACACATGCACAAAAAGCACATTAGACGTAGGCACAATTTCACGTGTAAACAAAAGAATGTATGGATTCTATTCCATATGTGGCAAACATATTTGTTCACGGGCTCTATCTCATAAACAAATAAGAACGAACAAGTGGGTTCTATACCACGAAGCAAGCAATGGTTATACGTGGATTCAATTCTACGAACAACCAGTTCATACACGGATGATATTCCATATACAAAAAACTGGGCATGAATGGGTTATGTCCCATATGTGGCCCAAGAATTACGAGTGGATGCGATTCCACAAGTAACAAGAATGTACGTGGGCTTAATCCCGTGTACAAGCGGTCATGGTGCACGTGGATGCTATTCCACGAGCGTGCCGTGGAAGACACTTAGGCGCGATCCTCAGTGTTGGCAACCATGATGTCATAGTATGCGATCACTTGGACTCCGCGATATGACACATGCATACTACTGTACACATGGCACGAGAAAAAGTTTGTTGATTTTGAAAATGATTGACATATGCATTGGTACACATGGCCCAATGGGTCTTTATGATGACACATGTTTTTATGATTTTGAAAACAATGGATGAGCTAGGCCTAGAGATTTGGGCAGGAATAATCTAGAAATCCTAGCTCTAGGATGAGCATGATTCAAAGCTAATGCAAGTGATTTGATTAGATAGAAAACTTGTGTTTCTTTTCTTATTCTTTAAAATCTTTGATTATTATAAAGGTGGGATTAGTCTAAGAATTAACACAACTAATCGAGTGTGCAAGAACATCGACATGGTGTAGGCACTCATGCCATACTTAAGTGTGCCAGTCCATGGTGGTCACATTTCGACGAGTTTAGGTGAGTTCATAGCCTAATCCTAAAATTAACACACAAAACTTAAGAAGTAATGCAATTCCTAAACTAAAGAGCCTAACTTAGACTAACTAATCTAAGAAAGAGAATCCTACTTCAATTTTATTAGATTGGTTAGGGTTTTGAATTAGGGTTTAGGCCTTTCCAAGCCCAAAAGAGAAAGGTGGGCCTAAGCCAAGATGCATGCTTGCTCAGTCCACATAAGAAAATGGGTTTATGAAATCCAATTCCAAGAATGATTTTAAAACTCATGAAACAAGCCCAACACTCAACAAAATGTAGAGTGGGTTTGCTTAAGAATGGGCTTGCCAAACCCATAAAGCTTATTTGAAGTTTTATTTTCATTATTGGTTGATTTCTAAGAAACATCATCAAGAGTGACAAGTTTCTAATGTAAACCTTAGGGTTTCATGTAAAACTTAGACGGAAATACTTGAATTTAAACATGCAAAATAATATATTAATGTGAAATTAGCAAAATAAATATTTCTACACATTAAACAATCTCTTAGGCATTTTGTCGAATACATTAAATGTGTACATTCAAACTACCATGACTTCTTTGTTTTACAACCTTAATGACTCATTCTTGAGCCCATTTTGTGTATTTTTTCGTACTTTACAAGACTAAAATATCAGATTTTTTATTTGAAACTTGAATTAAAAGATTCCAGCACATTTTTGCTCACTTTTTATGTTGTAGAAATGTGAAAATCAACCCTTACACACCCATATGTTTGAAAGCATGGCTAAATGATTAATTCTCATACTAAATATGACATCCTTACCATTAAATATGCAATTTATACAAATTAAGATATCATCACATGATGGAACAACATCTAAAATGGGCTAATCTTGCTAGTCCATCTAACTACTCATTATTTCATGTTACATGAAGGCTAAACATGTTTGAATTATTATTTATTTTAAGTGGTATTTAGAGATTTCAACAATAATAAAGATTAATAACAATGCATTCCAACAAAATGACTAACAAGTTATTTATGCACATCAAAATGATATCATAAAGAAAGATTCATAAAATGACACATTTATTTCTTTCTTTCAACTACATCATACAACATTTAGGATGTAATTTCTACTACAAATGAAAAGGGGGTGATGATCACCTACCTATTTTGATTAAGATCCACAATGAAGAGAGTGAAGAAAATCCATTGATCAACCCTCCATTAAGACATGATGATTTGTTGTGTTGATGATAAATGAAGAAAATAAAGTTTTCTTTTAAAAAGTGATGTGATCTACCACTAGCGCTCTCTCTAAACCAACCTCAAAATGGAAAGAAAAACTCAATTAGTTTGAGCTCTTCCAATGATGAATGAGGTTTGAATATGCAAGGTCTAGGCTAGGATGGGTGGTGTAGATGATGATTGATGAAAGGTGAAGGCTAAGATCTAATGAAAATGGGTTTACTCTCACCTAACTCTATTTCTCTCCTTCTCAATCTCTTGAATGCTCTCAAGCTATTCAATGTAACTTATGAGATCTATTGAATGCATCTCCTATGATATCTATTGAATGCTCATCAAGAGATCTATTCAATGTTCTCCAAGAGATCTATTCAATGCTCCTCTAAAGATTTATTGAATGCTCCGCCCTAAAATATTAGAGTTCTCCTCTATTTATAGGAAAAAAATAGGGTTGGTGGGGTGTAAACAAGATTAGGGTTGAGGTATGAGAGTGGATGAGAGAGATCTAAAAAAATTGGTTGGAAAAAGGGTGAAAAAATGGGTTTTTAACAGCAGCCGTTAGATCTGATCGATTTAACGGCTGGTAGAAAATGGCCTCAATTTCAATTCAAACATGGGTTTGATTCACACTCTATGTTTTGAGAAATATTTACCATCCGAAAAGAGGAAAAAATGGAGTCTTTGTCTAAAGAAATGCGTTGAGAAACAACAGATGTATAGAACCCTTCAACGAGATAGTGCTTTTTCAAATCTCTCAAAATGGAATCTGTTCCAAACATATATGCCATGGTTCCTTACTTCGACAGGGTGCAAATATCTAAATTTCACCCTTTTAGATACTTTTTCAGACCTATTGCCGATACATAAAAACTGCTTTTTTTATTAAGAACACTTTCTCTTTGTGGTATTCCGCCTCTTGCTTGCTTTTGGTCAAAAGACAAAATTCTTAAAGATAGTTTGTTATTCACTGAACAAAATAAAAGAAGCTTCACTCCTTTAGATCAAAACGATTAGATCTAACGGCTGACAGAAAATGGCTCACGGTTGGCCATTTTTTGTTGACCGTTAGATCTGATCAGATTTAATGGCTAGCTTAAAACGGCTGATGGGGAGCCGTTGGAATATTCCAACAGTTCGAGCCCTTTAAAAATTGGTTCCTAGTTTGTTTTAAACCCAATTCTTGTTCCGATTTCGATTTCCTTTGATTTTAAACCCAAATTAAGTCCAATTGCTTTTAAATTTTTAAAATTACTTAATCTTAAACATCAATTAAGGTTCAATTAAGTTTTAATTAAGCCCGAGGAATCCTAATGTGATCAAATTATGGTTAAATTAAGGCCAATTTTGGGATTTTTCACCTAATTTCTTCAATTAGGCTCAATTTTGAGTCAAATTGAACTTAATAAAGTCAAATTGAGTTAAGAAGGGACCCAATTGAGTTGATCCAATAGTCAATGAACCCTGATGTGGTCCAATTAAAGCCAAATCGAGTCTGAATTTTGGGGATTTCTACCCGATTCATTCAATTAAGCCCGATTTGGGCCAAATTAAGTCAAATTAAGTCCGATTGAGTTGAGACAAGGTCAATTTGAGCTGAATTAGTGGTTGATTGAGTTAAATTAAGGATGGTTGACGCCTTGATCTCGTAGTGTACTCTCATTTTGGGTGTTTAGTATCCGAGGGCAAAAATTGGTGTCTACAAAATCATATTTATATATAAATAGAAGTTTCTCATATTGGGTAGGTCGCTCAGGTTGGCAATTACTTTTGCCTATTGTTGCCCAAATTTAAATTTGGGTTAGGCGGGTTTCTACTCATATTTGCCCAAATTATCTATTACCCTTCAAATGTTTGCCCAAAGTTTGGGTCTGGTTCGGGTTGGTCAGATAGATTTAACCTACGTTCCAACCCTACCTATATATTAGGGTGAGTTGAATGTAAAAGGAACTATTTTGTTTCTAGTGGAAGACTTGGAATTGAAATACTCCGTGGATGTAGGCCAAAATGGTCGAACCATATAAATGTTGTTTCTTGTTTGCTTTCTTTCTACCAAGATTATCATGGGATGCAGAAAATAACATCTACAGACTTTACCTTACCAAGTAAGATAGCTGACACCTTATTCGTACACTATGCTTACACCTGTCTATAGGGCTATATGGAGATGATGCAAAGGTTAGATTTTTAGGAAGATTATCTTCTCATATCTTGTAGATCAAATTAAATCAACCCTTAGATTATCTCCATGTGGTCCTAATATTTAAATGCAAAATATATTATGGAAATAAGTGAGGTGCTAATAAAGAAAAAGTAATGGTAGAAGTAGAGTCTTCCATTTAAAAATAATAGAGCTACCTACATCAAGAAAAATTACAATAGCGGGCTGACCTATAATATTTGCGCTTTTATTGTACACGCCAAGTGTAAAGAACATGTGCAAATCACGTATACGAACCCTTGTTTTTAATATGGCACCAAATAAGTTGTAAGCAGTTTATTTACATAAAAATGGTAAAAACTATTTATCCAAAGAAGGGTTCAGCCTGACATACACTGCCTTTCTGCACAAGATTTTGTAAACTGCTCACTAGGGCCATATGGAGATGATCCCAAGGGATGATTTTTAGCAAGGATATTCTCCATGGCGAGGATGATCTCCTCACAAAAATCATTCCATTTTAAAACTTCTAACTCAATCATCCGTTGGATGGAAATCAACGGTAATTAAAAATTACCCCATTTTAAAACTTTTTCATTGATTCCAGTAGATGATGGTGTTAGAAGTTTTGGAGTGAGATGACTTTTGATAATGATGATCTCCTCACAATAGAGGTCATCTTTGCAAAAAATCAACCATTGAACTATCTCTATATAGTCCCAAGCGATGCAAAATTAGTGTTTGTCTGATCCCTTCTTTCAATGAAAGCTTGTTCATACTTGTTGTGGAGCAGGTAATCTAGAGTTTGCGTTTTACATGACCTCCTACTTTTTGTAGTTAATTTAACAAATCCTTCCTAGTTAAACTAAAAATTAAACACAACCCCATAAAACCTTGGTTAAATGGTTTGATGAGCGAAAAAATATGAAACGAATCACGTAAATGTCAATTAAAATCAAAATAGCCAAAATAACTTTCATTCTAAGTTTCTAAATTACCCTAGTAAAACTGCATCTCTTCACGTTTTCAATTATGGGCAAAGCTAGAGTATGCGTGCACCTTTTTATAATAATTAGGGGTAATGCATATATGTTGTGTGTTCCTCGTGATGGAATTGTAATAAGAGAAAGCAAACATTTGAGTGCCACTATTAAAGACAGAAAACTTTTATAATTTTAAATTTAATTACTTTTTTATATTATAAATGGACAGTCTCAGTTCACAAATTTATATGGAGTTTGGTGATTTTAGCTTGAGTGCAAAATTCACATTTTTCAAAACTATCTAAAGGCATGTCAAGAATAAATCCTAAACTACACATGTTCTTAACTAGCTTTTGTTAACATGATAGTACACACAATATAAGAAGAAGATGCAATCTTATTTATTTCAACATTCAACTTAAACATTCCATCATATTTATATACTTTGCCTACAGACATTACATTCTTTATAAGAGTAAACTGATCAGACCTTATTGTAGCACCCGCACTTTTGGTCGACCGCTAGGAGGAAACTCTTGCTCTTTTTGCCAAGGGAGATACATTTTTTATATCTCTCTCTCTGGAAGTTGTAATGTGACTTACAGTCACCAATTGATTTTAAGGGAATCAGGAATCTTTAGGAAAACTATTTTTTAGCCTTTTCTTTGAAAATATTAGTGGCGGTCTTCCTTAGATCTGCGTTCGAGATTCTAGGTAAGGGAACTCAATTAATTACGAGTCAGGAAGGTGTGAGGCACTTAAAAACCACCAATCAAATATCAGTCTCTATTTCGTAATTAGGGATATTCTCTGTGATATTTGCTTGTAAGAAATGGTAAAGAAATACTATTATTCTGCCTCGATTTTAGAGCATATTAGGTTGTGTGCATATCTTTTTTTTAAGATAAACAATCGAACAAATACTCTCTTTGAAAGTAAATGTGGGCCATAACATTTGTAAAGGGTGAAAAAGGGTTTCTTTGCTTTTGCAAAGTAGGTATATGCTTGTTTTGAAGCACATATTTATGGTCATTTTCGTGTTTTGGAAAACTGTACAAATTTTATGATCTTGGAATATTTTTGTGAATATCTCTCTTTGAGTGATATGTTTCTTTGAAATATTCCTTATTTGAAGGGTTCTATCCTAGAGGGCCTAAATATTCTATTTTAACAGTCATGTTCTACGTTTGAAAGCATGCTTTGTTTTGTACAAGTTATTTGAGTTTATATCGTGAAATGTTTATCATTGTAAAGAAAAATGTCCCTTGCATCGTAAAATGTGACAGGATAATCTATTTTAGATTTCCTAAAGGATTTGATAAATGGAAATGTAAATAGCTGAATGTAAATAAGAATTGTAAAATAAAGAAATTGAAAATGAAGTGAATGTAAATTACAAGAAATGTAAATAAAAAATGTGTAAAATAAAGAAAGTGAAAATGACTTGAACGTAAATTGCATGGAATGTAAATAAAAAGTGTAAAACAAAAGAAAGTGAAAATAACTTAAAGTAAATTGCAAGGAATGTAAACAAAAAATGTAAAATAAAGAAAGTAAAAATGACTTAAAGTAAATTGTAAGGAATGTAAATAAAAAGTGTAAAATAAAGAAAGTGAAAAATGACTTGAAGTAAATTGTAAGGAATGTAAATAAAAGGTGTAAAAAAAATGTGAAAAAAAATGTGAAAAAAAAGAGTAAAAGGTAGGAAATAAAGATGAATGTGCTCTTGAAGAGCAAATTATATATATGAGTAATATTTACAACTTTCAATGAATACAAATTAGATGGTTCTCAAGATAATCTATAGTAGATAAGAAAATAGATTATCTTGAAGTTAGGCGGGTTTAGGGTTGTTATACTTGTGTTTGTTGGATTTGTTAGAAGGAAATATGCCTTGAAGCTTCTTGCTGAAAAAAGGCCACACCACTCCTAATTTAATAAGAGTATTGTGGCTAGAAATCAGTAGAGTTTCGCCTTTTTTCGATGATTTCCTAGGCTTTGTAGATATGGATTTATGAAAGTCACTACAACAAAGAAGAACATACCACTACTAAATTTTATAAAAGTGTCGTGACTAAAAATGGGTGGACCTTTTGATATCAAGTAGAGAATGGGTCTATACTTGGGCTTTTGGTTTAAAACTCACCTCCAAGTAGTCTTGATTTTCTTCCTTGTTTTTCAAGTCTTTCAAGTCTTCAAATGTGTGTTCTTCTCTCTAAAAATGTGTAGCTCCAAGTTCTCTCCTTTTGGATGTTACTATTTCTCTCCCAAAATCTCTAGCTCTAACCAAAAAAATGTGAAGGGTGAAAGGCTTTATTTATAGCCTTCCATTAAGAGTAGTAATAAGGAAGTAGCTTGGTTAGTGTGAAAAAGGGGGTGATTTGAAAATAAGAGTGGTGGTTGAACATTAAGTGGTGTGATCTTGCTATGGTTTGAGGAGATTTGGCTATCATTAGATGTGCAGGGTGATGGTGTTTAATAAATGGGGTGATTTAAAAAGAAATGTGGTGGTTGAACATTAAATGGTCTGATCTCGCCATGATTTGAGGAGATTTCAGTATAATTAGATGTGAGGGGTGATGATGTTTAATAAATGGTATGATTTGTAAAAGATTTGAGGAGGTTATAAATAGTAAAAATGTGGAAATAGTAAGGAGGTGGAAGAAAAAGGAGTTTCTTAGGGAACATGCTTGGAATGGGTCAGCCCATATGCTGACCCATATTAGGCTCAAGTTGGGGCAGATGTTTGGGTGAGCTTTTGAACCATTTTTTGGCTTGGTTTTTGGGCCAGTTTTGGGCATGGTATTCGAGTGGGGTTTTAAGTCATTTTTTGGTCCATTTGGGGTCATGATTTGTGCAAATCTCGGAGTGCTTAATTAGGGATAGTCAGCAAAATTTAGGTGTCTAAAGATCAATGTTATTAAAACCGGACCGATGATCGAACCGAAATTCTATAAAACTGGTCGAACCTAGGTCTAACCGAGGTTCAATTCGGTTGGACCGATTTTTACATATATATTAATAGTTTTTCAAAATATGGGGTGGAGTAAATTTATTTATGGTTTTATAAAATATAATTATAAAAAAATCCAACTTTTGCAGAGAATTTAATGTGGGATGAGACGTGCTGTCAAGGTGTCACCCTACTCAAATGCAAACCTGCATAGATTACAACAAAGGGTTATTGTAGTCATCCTCTTTCTAGTCCAAGTCAAACTAACCCTAGTTGTCTTCAACAACAACAAAAAAAAGGGTATTTTATTGGTTTGCTTTGAGAAATAGAAAATCTGTTCTACAGAGTTATAGATCTTTGAAGCAGAAGAAGAGAAAAGGGGAAGAGATGGAATAATGGAGGTATTAAGGGTCGTTCCAGAAAAACTAGATCAACAAATCTTCTGAAACTCTTCATCTGTCTCTGATCTCTTTCTCCCAAGCGAAGAAGACGCATTTGCTGATCAATCGCTAGCAAGAGTTATCTTTCTACTCAAGCATAGACCAAGAAGATACTGATTTAAGTTTGTAAAAATCATGGATAAATAAATTGCAAAAGGGGTAGAACGGTTTTTTGCAGAACCGATCTGGTCGGTTGGGCGGTTGGATCGACGGTTCGATTCAAACCGTCGGTTCAGATTTCTAGACCGGTTTGTTATCAACCGGACCGATTTTATGGAATTTCCGGTCGGACCTCGGTTGGACCACCGGTCCGGTCCGGTTTTAATAACATTGCTAAAGATGCTCCTTTTTGGTAGAGGTCTGCTTTGCAGCTTGTGTGCCAAAGTAATGACACCTAATTTTGCACACCAGCAAAAGTCTAGAGAGTTCTTTTTAGAGTTATTTCTCTACCTCGAACGACACACTTTTTCTTATGAAATTTTTATCTAACCTGTAGACCTGATCTTGATTCTCATAAAGATTGAAAGCGCTAGGTATTACTTGGTCTTTCTCAGTTACACAAAATTTGTAGTGCTTTAGAGATATTTGTCCCTTATGGCTTATTATTTGAGTAGCTTTGACTTGATCTGACGATTCATAACCAATCTCTAATTGACACAATCGATATTGGCCTTTCCTTGATGCCTTTGATAAGCTTGAAGATTCAGATAAAGTATTTTTTTACTTACCCTAGATTTGATCGACGAGCTGATGGCAACTTGCTTGATCCCTGATTGATTAATTTGACCAATTATGATGGAGTGAGGTAGCTTTAACCTACTTTCGTCTGGTTTTGGCCTAATTTAGTCTTTGACTGATTCTGTTGAGATGAGGTATCTTTGACCTGCTTTTGAGTAACTATGATAGAGCAAGGTAACTTTGATCTGCTACTAGTTGATCTTAATAGAGCGAGGCAGCTTTGACCTATTGTTTACTGACTTTGGATGGAGTGAGGTGCCTTTGTCCTGCTTTAAACTTATTTTATGAGGTAATTTTGACCTGTTGCAGACTGATTTGGATAGAATGAGGTAATTTTGGTCTCATTCAGTCTTTGACCGATTATGTTGAGTTGAGGTAGCTTTAACCTATTTTTTCCAAACTAAACAACAAATATCGTCTTGGAACACTAGTATTACAGTGTGCCTGCTCGAGTCACAAGTATTTTGATGAGCCTTCTAAAAACAAAAAAAATTGAGGATCGAAGAAACCTCAATTATTAATGGTGCTAATTCTTAAGCCCACCATGAAGCCACATTGAGACCATCTAAGACCCAAAAGAGGCCATGGCCAATGAGTGGGCCCACGATGGAGTTTAGATTGAGCCCATTTTTCAAACATGTGATGGGTCTTTCATCTTTTCTTCATCTTTTTTTCTTACTGGCCCGTTTAATCTGAATTCCTCGAGACGAGAGACACATCTTCATTATCGTCGAATACTTTCAGCAAGCAAGATCGACTATTACATCCACAATCTCATGTAGATCTTCAATCTCCACGATCTTGAGGGTGGATGTTAGAGTAATGATAGGTGTTATACCAATAGAATATCTTCCTTGCAAGATAGTATGATTTAGGTGATTTAGATTACTTCTAATCTTTGCTTAATTTCTATATTAGAATAGATTTTTCTATCTTTAACTAAGGTGACCATCTATATATATGGGCTTATATGTAATAAACATTACCATTGAGTAATAATAAAATTCTCTCATCTCTAAAACTCATCAGAGTAAGGTATTTTTGACCTGCTACTGATTGATTTCGATGGAACAAGGTTGCTTTGACTTACTGTAAACCAAGATATTAAATTTTTGTTTCGGTATAAATTTCAGTCAGCATCTCTGTTTTTGCGTTCGATTTATGTTTTGAATTGTATGTTGCATTTATACTCAGCTTACCGAGGGATAATTTATAGTTGGTATGAAATGTGCAGTTCTTGTTTGGAGTAGCTCTTATCATGAAACAGCCATTATTCTGGAGAACCTGTGAATTAGCTTTCGTGGTATGTGATTCCAGAGGATTTGGCTATATCACCAAACAACAGGCAAGTCGTTGAGATAGTTAAGCTTTCTTTCTTTTTTCTCCACTCATTTCCCTGTTTTAAGAGATTAATGATGTCTGACATTTCACGTCCCTTGGCTTCTTAAAATTCCCTTGGCACAGTTGGGTGATTCTATTCGGCCAGCTATGCCAGACATGAGCAATGAATGGGTTAGTACTAAACAATCCACTTCCCCTTTTGCTGGTTGAAATGAGAATTTTGTTTGCTCACTCTTAACGTTAGTTCAACATAACCCACAACCTTGATTGGTTGTTCTGAACTTAGTGACTAGAACCATTGTGAAAAGGTTTTGCTCCGGAACAACGTTCTAGTGGTTTCCCCCAGAGGCTCTTCGGAGCTTAGGAAAGTTTTTAATTGGAAGGTTTGGTCCTCCTGTTCCCACTCTTGCTCCCTCTAGTTTGGTTCTCATGAAAAAAAAATGAATTAGCGCCATTATAAAAACCAATCGAAGTTGTGGTTTTTGCTCACCCACATTAGGCATGGGTGAACAAAATCAAACTCCATCGAGACTGGCCAAACCAAAACCTGACCCAAAAATGAACACTGATATCCCGTCCACCACCCGATCCAATGGAGGACACGGGTAAAAACCTATTTATTTTCAGATAGGGATATTCTGTTGACACAAATCCATTAACAGCTCCTATAAAATCATCTCCAAGATCCTTGCTAAGAGGATTAAACTTTTGCTTCAAAACATTATCTCTCCCAACCAATTTATTTTTATCCTTGGGAGGCAAATCTCTGATAATGTTATCATTGCTCATGAAATGAGTCATACCATAAAAAGGAAGAATGGGAAGTCTAGGACTCTGGGTCTTAAATTAGAAATGTCCAAAGCTTTTGACAGGGTTGAGTGGGACTACTTGGTGGCAATTATGGTGAAGATGGGGTTTGATTCACATTTTTGTTCTTTGATTTACTAATGTATAAGTGTTTTTTATACTGTTGTGCTTCTCAATGGTGTGCTATATGAGTCATTCAAACCCTCAAAGGGTTTGAGACAAGGTGTGACCCCTTGTCTAATGAAAATATTTCGTGGAAATATTTCGATTAGTATGGAAATAATTACAATTTTATAGAAATGATGGGAATCAATATAGCTTTAGTTCCTTATAAGTTTTAGAACTTATCTCATATTTTAGGGAGGATCTATATGATGAGGAGATCATTCTCGTGAAAATATCATCCCTTGGATCGTATTATGTGGTCCCCACGAGTGAGTGTAAATGGCGTGTAAGTTTTTGAAGTATTAATTTAAATTTTTTAGTGGTCAACAAGTATTGGAGGGTAATTTGTTAATAATTTAATGTTTAGGAGTTTTTTTGTCATATTTAAAAAATAGGGGTAACTAGAAAATCAAATACTTCATAAAGGTACATCAAAAATTGATGTACACAGTTTACAACAAAAAAACTCAAATTAGGATATCTCTCTTCGTTAAGAACTAAAGAGACATTTTTGTTTTTCATATGTCAGAACCGGAACCTAGGGTTTCTTCTCCAGACGAATGCGCCAAAAATTGGTGCAATTTGTTTATAACAAAAAAATGGAGATGAATGGAAAGAATGAAGAATGAATTTGTAACACCCGAGATTTTTCCACATAGACTTAAGCATAGGCTTTAGGCCCATGATCCAAAATAAGTGATAATTGTATAGATACTAAAATAAAAGCAAATTCTAAACCTTAGTGAACAAGGAATGAATCTAGACCATTAGAATATAATTATCTAAAAGTTACCAAATCTAAGCCATTAGAATAGTTTTCAAAACCTAAAACACTTAGGTATCCTTAATTAATTAAAAATTGTAGTATTTAATGTGAACCATTGGATGGTTTAGGGATTTAATCCTAGCCATCTAAATAATTAAAACACTATCCTATAATATAAAAATCGGCCATATAAGAGAAATAAATTAGTTAGTTTAAGATAAATAAAAACAAAAGAAATAAATAGGAGTTAGAGATAGAGTTGGATTAGGGATAAGATTAAGATAGGTTTTTAGAGAACTTAAAGGGGTAGGATTGGGGAGGCCGAACCCTATATAAGGGGGCCTGGTCGTGCTCCCTATTCCACACCAAAAACCTCTTCAACTTCAAAAAAAAAGAAGACAAAGAAGAAGAAAAACCCAACCCTCCTAGCTTAGTCGATTTTTTTTCTCTCTCTCTCTCTTTTCAACTTCTTCAAACCCAAGTTTGAAGAAGATTAAAAACCATTCAAGTTGAAGAAATCTTGGAGTTCTTAAAGTCTAAGGAAAGATAGGAATAATCAAGTCAAAGCCTCGTGGAATTTAAGTGAAAAAAGTAGGGAGAACCACCCTTCAAAAACTTGTTATTTTCAAAATTCCTTATTTTCTTGATTCATATTTACAAAGAGTTGTTTTTATAAAACCATATGTTGCTTTTCAAAAGGTCTTTCTTGCATAAAATAGCATGGTTTTGGGTGTGATTATGAATGTTTAATTTAAAAGCCACTACGAAGTTAAAGTGAAAGATAAGAGGTTTAAAAGAAACCTTGGTTAGTGTGATGATGTTAAGTGAATGTCTTAGTAACGTGACTCCGCAAGAGAGCTAAATCATTATATTAAATATATCTAATTGTCAGTTATCCTAGTGACGTGTTTTTGTCTTAATTGATGTGTTTATGCCCTGGGGGCATCTCCACAAGAGAGGTTTATCTGGATCCGTCCAAAAGTGACGGGAGTTAGCGACCGTAATAGCCATTGGTAGGCTATCGCAATTGCCCTGATGAAAAGTGAAAAGATTTAATAATTATATATTATAATAATGTGAGAATATAGATTGTTGCATTCACTTATATACTATTGCATCTTGTTTATCTCTTTATGGTTGAGAATTGTGCTTTTTTAAAACATAAACCTCTTTTCAAAAGGGCTAACACCAAAGTTGTTTTTAAAAATAAGTGTTTTCAAAAATATGTTTTGAGAGTTCAACCCTAAGTAGTTGGGTAGGTTTTGAAAATAGAGTGTGTGAGGAGTTTGAAGAAAAAGTGGATTTCAATGAGCATTGTTTGGATGGGTTTTGTGGCAAAAAGCTTGTTATTTTATGAAAAAGGTGTTAGTAATTGACCTATGTATTGGTTGTACCTACTGAGCTTTGCTCACCCTATGTTTTTACCCCCTTATAGGAATAAGGAGAAGAACAAGAAGTTTCACTAGAGAACTTGAGAAGAAACAGAAGAACTAGAAGTACGTTCTAAGAAACTTGAGATGAATGAAGAATAGTATTAGAACACATGGGATATGGGATTGTTTTGCTTGGTTTAGTTTTGTTTCTTTTGCTTTATTATGATTACAATGATTTTACGATGATTAGTTAGATGGGATTAAATTGAGATATGATGTGACAAAGTTGCTTGATTTAGAATGAATAGTATGATAGTTTTGATTTAATGTTTTCAATATGATGCATGTGCTAAATAGATGTTATATCTTTTATAATGTTGTAAACTAGATCTTGATGAGTAATTCTAGAAAACTTCATCACATTCCTAACCTAGGAAGTTGACTTTTAGACCACCCTAAGTTGGACCATGGTTGCTAGAAAAATTAGAATTCCTGCAATAGTCTGAATTTAACACAGTTTTTGTGTAAAACCGTAGAGAACTAGCTTCAGGTCAAAACATAGAAGTTTTAGTTTTTCTGTCTAGTTTCCAGAGAATCCGACCTCACCTGAATCCGAGATACAGTTAGAGAGTAATAGCCTGATATTCGCCACTGATGCAATAACTCTGACAACAACTATTTCAAATAGTTTTGGTCCTTGACCATTAGGTTTGAGGACTTAAGTGTTTAAACTCAAGTAGGGTGATTAGTAGAGACTAAGCCCAGAGAATTAAAGGTTTTACATAGTGTTCAACTAGGCATTAGATGTTTCCTTTCCGTCCCCAGTTCACGCTCCGAGGCCTGGATCGTGGATTCGACTCGAAAAGTGGGTCGGACCATTGGAATCCGGGGTTGGGGTGTGACAGAATCGGTGATGAAAATAGAAATCAAACTGGAGATCGGAGGTGCTGAAAATTTTCTACAGATCGAGGCATGCGTCTCTTTCTATCTCCCTCTTCTTCTCTCCTTCTTTCCCTCCCTCTCTATCTCTCTGTTTCTCTGCTTAACAGTGGGAGTTTTTTTTTCTCTTATAGGACCAATGATTACAAATCACTTCAATCACACAAAGAAGTGATTCAGGGAATATACTTCCTTCGTAATAACTTTTTTTTTTCAGTTTTCTCTGAAAAAGTTAGGAGAAAAAATAAAAGTTATGTTTATTTCGTCATTTTGAAAATTTCACCGATTTTTTTTTGCATTTTCTGAAGCAAAATTTCAATGTAAGCTAAATATGTCAAAATTTTTAAAATTGTGACCGAAATAAATACAAACCGACAGTGTAAGCTCTATTTCTTGTCGGTTAGTGATGAAACTGAAATATTTTGATTATTTCGGTCGAAATAAATCAAAATTTAATACCTTGATGTAAACTAATTTTGAAGTAGTATTAACTTCAATTTGTCAGGCATTATGGCACTTCTATAAACTAATTTTGAAGTAGTTTTGACTTCAGTTTGTCAGGCATTATGGCGCTTCTGTAAACTGATTTTGAAGTAGTTTTGTAACGCCCCAATCTCGAAACTCAAAATCTCTAAGAAATTGAGTCGCATCTCGAGGCGTTAAGCTTACTACACGAGGTGACTAATGAGTACTAAATAAACCTAAACAAGGTTTTATGAACCTACATCAGAGTTAAGCTAATCTAGTTCGTCAGAACTTTAATCACCTCTAAATATGG
>MVGT01001734.1:278211-303505 GCA_002174775.1 Macleaya cordata
CCTCACCCCCAAACCTAAACTAAACATTGTCCTCAATGTTTCAAAGGATGTATACGTGGAAATGAGAAAATGAAAAGTAGAGATAAGGAAAGAGATTACCAGATCATGGTGCTCAGAATTAAATGGGTTTCCTCCCAACAAGAGTTAAGTTTTACGTCTTCAGCCAGACCAGCATGGCCCAGATAGATTAATCCTAGTATATAGGATCTTCTAGAAGTATCTCCTCAACTTTTGGGCTTACATACTCAAGGTATGGCTTAAGTCTGTGTCCATTCACTTGAAAAATTTTACCATCCTTGGTATCCAAGACCTCAATAGCACCATATGGGTGAACTTTTTGAATGATAAAAGGTCCGGTCCATCGGGATTTAAGTTTCCCCGGAAACAAATGCAACCTAGAGTTGTAAAGTAGGACTTTCTGGCCGGATTGAAATTCCTTACGAAGGATAATCTTATCGTGCATGGCCTTCATATGATCCTTATACCTTTTCGCTGTATCATAGGCATCGTTTCGAATCTCATCCAGTTCAGATAACTGGAGCTTCCTATGTTTACCAGCCTTATCAAAGTCAAAATTCAGGCGTTTGATTGCCCAATATGCCTTATGTTCTAACTCGACAGGGAGATGGCAGGGCTTTCCATAAACTAACCGATACGGGGACATCCCAATAGGAGTTTTGTAAGCCGTTCGGTATGCCCAAAGTGCATCACTCAACCTGAGTGACCAATCCTTCCGGGTGGTGTTAACCGTTTTCTCAAGGATAGTTTTAATTTCCCGGTTGGAGATCTCAACTTGCCCACTCGTCTGCGGGTGGTAAGAAGTAGAAACTTTGTGGGTGATGAAATATTTTTTCATCAATGCCTCAAAGACACGATTACAAAAGTTTGTGCCCCCATCACTAATAATAGCACGTGGGGTGCCAAAACGAGCAAAAATTGTGTCCTTAAGGAATTGGACAACCACTTTATGATCATTGGTTTTACAAGGTATTGCCATAACCCATTTCGATACATAGTCCACCGTGACTAGGATATAGAGGTATCCAAATGATATAGGAAAAGGGCCCATGAAATCAATTCCCCAAACATCGAAGATCTCAACGATGAGGATTGGATTAAGTGGCATTTCATTCCGTCGGAAAATTTTTCCGAGACGTTGACATCAATCGCATGCCTTGTAATACTCTTGTGCATCTCGAAATAGTGTTGGCCAGTAAAAACCACACTGCAAAGTTTTTGCAGCTGTTTTTTTCCCACTAAAATGATCACCACAAGCTTGGTCTTGGCAAGAAGAGATGATGAGTCGTATATCGTGGTCAGGGACACATCGTCTGATGAACTGATCAGAGCAGTACTTGAATAGATATGGTTCGTCCCAAAAATACTACTTCGCCCTAGCAAGGAAACGAGAGCGTTCCTGCTTATTCCAGCTAGGGGACGTTTGTTCTATAACTAGGTAGTTGACAATGTCAGCATACCTTGGGAGACTAGTATGAGAAACCGTTATAAGTTGTTCATCAGGAAATGTTTTAGATACTGGCTCAACAGATGGCTCGACAATCAGTCTGGACAAGTGGTCAGCTACCACATTTTCTGCTCCTTTCTTATCTCGGATTTCGAGGTCAAATTCTTGAAGTAAGATGACCCAACGAATTAGCCGAGCCTTTGCATCTTTTTTGGCAAAAAGATACCTTAGANAAATTTAGCTAGACATAACTCTAAAATTAATAACAAAATAAGTATTCATTGATGAAAATCTTAAAGAACTTACAAATAATTATTTGATTACTACACTCCCAAAATATCCTCCTTCATACAATTCTCTAACTCTCTACACTACCCCCCTCCTTTCTCCCCTTCTCTTCTTCATTCTCCCCCATTTTATAGAAATCTTCCAACTTTTCTTCTTTAAGTAAAATAAATAAAACTAACAAGTGGGAGGTATTGGATGGTGGGGGTATTTTCTTTGATAATTAATTTTGTATTTGATGATTTGTAAGGCTTATGTGGTTTGACATCATGATGAAGATCATTTTTGCCTTCTTTGTTTCATTAGTGATCTAAACTCCAATCTTTGACCAATCTTGACTGCCTTTGACTGAATTAACTTGGTCATCATGTGCCATTTTGCATGTACTCTCATGGTACATCTGATAGATTTTTCGGGTGCTTTTAATAAATTTGGCTAATTGAACTAAATTTTGCAATTGAAGCATTTGAATTCTATTTATCTGCCAAAAACATAAAAATCATTAAAAATAATATACAATTGAATACTAGCTAATATAAATTGAGGGATAAATATGTAATAATTATGCACTCAACACTATATTTTATAATAGAGATGGTATTGTCAAAATTATTAAGAAAAGGGGACATACCTTTCAAAGGTATGCAAATGCCAGCTAGCATAGTTGGTAAAGTCTGTTGTTGTTGACAACAGAGACTTGGGTTCAAATCTCTCTTGTATCGAATAAACTCTGAAAATGTTGAAGGATTATACAAAATCAATGAGCATTTTGAGTACTCTTTATTACCGATGGTTGATCCTTTGGTGCTTGCAGGTTGTCTGTTTCTCTCTTCTCTATCGTTCATATCGCCTTTTCTCCCCCATTAGTGGTGCATTCTTTCTTACGCCCTTACTTACACTTGTAGTCGGTAATAATCCCATTATAAAAAAAGAAAGAAACAAAAAATATTTAAGAAGCATTACTTTTAGTTTTCGCTAAAACGTTATTTGAGTCTTTATTTTCATTTCAGAGGAAGAGAAGGGCACAGTCAAGTTCATATAAGGAAAAGGGGCTTGTGTATCACACAAACGTACTCGACAATAGTAATGGCTTTAGATATCTACTATTTTTTTTAGATATCTACTATTATAATGCGGTTCTACATCGATATTTAAAAAGAGATACTTCTATTCGTAATTTAAAGAGAGACACTTTTGTAATTTAAGGTGGGGATCTTGTGCATCATACAAACATACTAAATCAAGGTAGCTCTAGATTGAATAAATTTTACCAGATGTATAGCCAGACTATAATATAACTTACCAAATTGAGGTAGTTAGAAATCGAATAATTTTGAGCTGACGTAGAACCGCATTATAACATAACATATCAACTCGAGGTAGATCCAGATCGAATAACTTTGAGTTGATGTGGAGCTGCATTATAATAGTAAATATATAACTTATATCAAACATTTTGATTTAACCAAGGTTGACATCATAAACCCACAAAAGCCCTAATATTCAAACAATCCATCTCATTTTTTTTGTCAACCTTATTTGACCAAGGTCTAAGGGTATAACAATCAAATTTCTGAAAAGTGAAAAACATAGAGAGGGACATGTCAACTAACAATAAAGAGTAAAAAGGGCATGTCTCAAAAAAAAACCCTATAATCTAACGGTGAAGATAATTAGGGTACTGACGTAATTTTAACCGACTTATAAGATGTAGTACTAGTACACTGTTTTTGTATTACAACAAGGAATTCAGATTAGATTTTTAAAAGAATTCTGAAAAAACTCAAAAAAGGAAATAAATATTTTATACAGTCATCACCACTCACCAAACATAAAAAGGGTTTCTCTCTCTAGCCCTCATCTTCTCTTTCTATATTTTCTTCTCTTTGCAGCAGCGAAGAGAGAGAAAAAAAAGAAAGCTAAAGAGATATATACTAGAGAGAGACTGAAAAACGTCTCCCTCTTCGGCTCTCAAATCTCTCTCTCTCTACTTCATCTCTCTCTATTTGTTTCAGAGATATCTCAATATCTGACTCGGCGTTTAGAGTCGCCGATTTAGTTCTGTTTGTTATTTTTTGAACCGACGGCGGAGATTTTTCATCTAGAGAGAGAAAACTGAGGTATGCAGGCAGATCAGACGGTGTTGAGTTTAAGGCCTGGTGGTGGAGGCAATCGAGGAAGCAGACTTCTTGCACCTCGTTTTGAATCCGCTTTTGGTAGTTCTGGTGGTAGTGGTGGTTCTTCGATCTCCTCTTCATCAGATCTTCAGCTCCTTCGTCCTCATGGCGGTGTTGCTTTCTCTACTTCTCTCAAGGTTTGCGAAAAAAAAAAACCTTGTTTTTTTTTACTTGGATCTAGGGTTTCTTTCTGTTTTTGTATTTTCTGTTTGTCGATTTAGTTTTTATTTGAGCTTTGGTACTTAAAGGTTTGACCTTTATTATGATTCTGGATTTAATAATTTATATTTGTGTTGGTTGATTTTTTACAGATGCTTTTATGGTATTATTTGATGGTTTTGATTGTTTGTTACTGTTTTGATGAAGTTATGGATTCGATCTTACACGATTTGATGATATTATGGATTATCTCTATTTGTTGAATCCCCCGTCACTGATTGTAGCAGCAGCTTCAAGCTATCTGATTACTGTTCCTCTTTCTGTATTTATATTATTGACATATTTATTTTATTTTTTTAGATGATTTTTTGCTTCTTCTTTCTTTGTCTTTTTGGGGTTTTATGTGTACTAGAAGATCGGTAAGAGTGTTTGATGTGCCAAAAAGGTTGCCTTTGAATATCAGCAATTGTTGAACAGTAAGATTGAGTGGTGATTGAACAGTTTGATAACCCGAGTAACAAGAACCCGAGTAACAAGAGATGATAAGAATAAAAGGAAACTATTCTGGATGCCCTTTTTCGCATTGGTATTTTCTTTTTCTATTTGATTTGTTCTCTTTAAAACTATCCTTCTTGTGCACGGAATTCTGAGACCTGAGCACGTAGAAGTTTATTAGAGTGAATGTCCTGATTCTTGGCATGGCACATAAAATGTGTACTTGCTGTAAATATGGACAAAGAACGATTCTGTGGACTTTAGGTGGGTATACGGTGAGTATTTGGGTGCCCATAAAGGATCTACATACATGGAGTTGTCAATAGCGTGCACTAGATTGAAAAATTGAAGTTTATTACTATAGATTTATTTTACTTAAAAAACTTCTGGAAAAAACTTTACTGGTACAATATTGGAGATTTGATCTAGGTAGAAGTTTATTAGAGATCAATGTCCTAATTCTTGGCAGGGCATTTAAAAAATATGTTTTGCTGTAAATATGGACAAACAATGATTTGTGCGGGTTTTAGGTGGGCATGCAATGAGTTATTTGGTGCCCATGAAGGATCTACATACATGGAATTGCAATTAGTGCTCAGTTGATGGAAAAATGAGGTTTACTGGGGTAGAATAATAAACAGATGTACACAAGAACAGTATATTTCTGTCAAATAAACATTCATATGCACTTAGCTGTAAAGTGTATTATTGGCTGGAAGTTTGTTACATTTTAATTTTATTGCAATTGTATGAGGATGTTAATGCTCTTGTAGAATCTCTTGTTGTCAAAGAATCTGTATTTCTAATGCACTGATGGTTAACTTCTATGATAACAAACCTTGATTTTGGATTTAGAAGAAAACAGAGAATGATGCAAGCAGCATCTATCTTCTCGAAAAGATACAAGTGGCCTGTAGCGTCATCTAACATAAGCTTGTTTAATTTGCTTAAGGAGATCCTGCAATCATATGACTGATTTGCTTGTGTTTATTCTAATCAATGTGTTAGACACAAGTGGCCTGTAGCGTCATCTAACATAAGCTTGTTTAATTTGCTTAAGGAGATCCTGCAATCATATGACTGATTTGCTTGTGTTTATTCTAATCAATGTGTTAGACACACCATGCTTAGTCCATTACTATTTTTGAAAGAGGCTAAATGAGTCTTTTTATGAGAATGTGTCTCATATTTGGTAAAATTTTTGTTCTGAAGATTGTCTTGTAAGCAACCATGTAATGCTTTAAATTTGTAACTAGAGCTTAGGCAATGGTTGAGTAGGTATTGTACTTTCGTGGTTTTGCTATCCCCCTGTCTAGTCTCATTGGCTTCTCAGGGTCTCTACCTTGGTGTTAGCTTTTTTGTTTTACAATTACATCTCGTTGATCTGATTGATCATTTTTTATACATATTTGTATAGATAATTTATTTATTATAAAAAGGTCTATCTCATTTATCCATCTGTTATTTTATTTATTTACTTTTTTAGGTTCTCCGTTTGTTTATGTTTATAAGAAATTCTTTAGGTTTGGGGTCAAAATGCTTAATTTTTGGAATTTGGAGATGTTTTGACTCTCTTCTATTGCTTGTCTATTATAGACTGGAGATTCACGGTTTGAAGGTCGTGAGCGTGTCAGGTACACCCGGGATCAACTGCTGCAACTTAGGGAGGTAACTATTCAATTCTTTGATCATTGATGCACATGCATGCTATAAAGTTGTGATACTGTGATGCTTCTAATCTAAATTGATTAGATAGGATTGTTTTTCTTGGATTAATTTATTTATTGTCTTATTTGCTGTTGTTATGTGGGAGCTAATTGAGCAAATGAATCATGTTTCCCTAACAGTCCTTTGCCATTTCCTGAATTTTCAATGTGTTTGTATCTATTTCTCCATTCTATATGTTGGAAAGCAAAAATGGAATCTTTTTGTTGTTTGAGATAAAGAGGGATGTGCGTCCAACTCCTGTCTTCCTAGTTCAGATTATCTAGCAAACTTTTCAAAAAACATATTATGTTTCATCATCTTCAAGAGAACACTTCCAGTCTATTCTTTCTAAACATATGGTTGCATCTATATTTCTCTTGCTTCTAAATAATTCTTCGTTTCATTTTATTTTTTGGTTTTTGCAAGGACCTTGTTCTTAGATGTTGTTTTGTCCTTAATTTAATATAAGTCTCACATCTTATGATCTTTCTGGTTTTATTGTTGTATTCTCTCATAGGTTTCCAGTGTCCCCGAGGCTATAGTGAAAATCAAACAAGAAATTGAAGCAGAATTCTTTAGCGAAGATCAGAACTGGGGTCGTGGAGAGGCCAATGTAAGGTTTTTTTTGTCTGATTGTGGGGTTGCTAAGATCTTCTACAAGTGACTTATTAGTAATTATTAATTTATCTTTTGTACTTGGTTTATTTATTTTGGTATGATGGAAGATCTGTTTTTCTAAAAAAAATATGATAGAAGATCTGCTTGTGCATTTTACACCTAGTGCAAGTGGGTTGCACTTTACAGATTGGAAATCATAATAGAGTTTCTCCACCTGATCTCTAATGCTTGGGATAAGGCTTTGTGAACTGATGTGTGGTTTTTGTGGGTGCTTGATTCTATAAGTTTTATGCATAATGAAGGGTTGCGATGGGGATTGTAATTTCAACCCTGGATAGATGGGATAAGAACTGTTGTTGATGATGATGGTACTGTTTAATTTCTAGTTTTTTTGGAACTTGTTTTGACATTTATTTATTCATATTTAGGTTCAGCCCCAAACCCAAAGTCGTTATTCTGAACCAGACAATCGTGATTGGCGTGGACGGTCGGCCCAGTTGCCTGCGTCTGGAGAGGAGAGGTGGGATGCACCGCGAGATAATAAGGACTTCCCTGGTCGGTCAGAGTCAAGACAGCAGGAAGCAAATCAATTTAATCGTCAAGACCAATTAAACTCACAGTTTTCAAGAGCTCAAATCTCTTCCAACCAAGGGGTATTCAGAACTTATTGCATTATTCTAATTGATTTGTGTATGAAACTTTTTTCTCCTTTATACATCATCTGTAAGTTGATATGAGTAGCATGGTGAGTAATACTTATATTTAGTAGTTTGCTGGATCTGCAATCAGTGGTATTGTGTTTGTCTGTCTGGCATCTTTCGGACTTTGTGGGGCATCATGTTGACTTGCTTTTGGTTGACTTATGCATAGTCATACCTCTGGAATATAGGCAAGTGCTAGGTTGCAGTCCATTGCAAATGGGTAGATAGATTCTTAAATTGTAATGTTTTAAGTTCGATTTAAAACATGCAAGACACTACTATCTTGAGTACCCCTTAAGCATTCATTCTTTACCTGCAGTGAACCTTGTGTTTAAAATCTGATTAGTTCTCTTGGAATTTGTATACTGCTATTGCTCAATGGCTTCTTTAGAGATGCATGTGCTAAATCAATAGTTAAAGAGCATCGCATAGGAAATATGTCCAAGCTTGATATAATTTAACCATTCAACTCTTCTATATGTTTCCTAAAACTTTATATTTTTTGAAAGTGGTCTGTTTGTTATTATGGTTAAAAAAGCTTGAGCCGAGTTACTGCATGGAATGATTCATCATGTTGAGTGGTGGATCTTTGTATCCTTACTCTTCTAGAGACTTCTGCAAAGTGCAAAACGGGGAGCAGCCAATTTAAGGGCAAGTATGGTCAAAAGAGGGAACTCAGCTGCATGGTTACCTTCCAGTCGGTCAAGTTATTTCGAGTCATTCTTCACTTGTCCTTTTTCTACATAGACTCGTGAAATTATCTTTTAAGTTGTCTATTTACTTTTTGATTGTTTGCTCTTGATGATGTATATTGTAAATTTTGAACCTGTGGCTGTAGGTCTGACTCCCTTAATATTTCTTACTTCGATCAGGTAGGACCTGTTCCTCCTCTCATCAAGGCTGAGGTGCCATGGTCTGCTCGAAGGGGGAATCTCTCCGAGAAAGACCGTGTGTTGAAGACGGTTAAAGGGTAATCCTGTCAAAATTTCTAGTTCTATTCCTTGATTGTGAATCTAAAGCTTATAGCATTGATACCATTTATTTTCTTTTGTATGATCTGTCAATCTTTTGCTGCCTCTCATCTATTTGGTGTGTATTTAGTGACAAAATATTTATTCTTTTGCAGTATACTGAACAAGTTGACACCAGAGAAGTTCGATCTTCTGAAGGGCCAACTTATTGATTCTGGGATCACAACCCCAGACATTTTAAAGGTTCCTATGTCTTACTGTCCCTAATTACTATTTTTTCCCCGTGGCTGTAATATCCCAGCTTTTCTAGTTGCTAATGAGATTCATAGAAAATATGTTTTTTCAATGCAGGGTGTTATCTCACTGATATTTGAGAAGGCTGTGCTGGAGCCCACATTTTGTCCCATGTATGCTCTTCTATGTTCTGATCTGAATGAAAAGCTCCCTCCGTTCCCTTCTGATGAACCTGGAGGAAAAGAAATCACGTTCAAGCGTATCCTCTTGAATAATTGCCAAGAAGCGTTTGAAGGTGCTGAAAATCTGAGAGCAGAGATCAGGCAGATGACTGCCCCTGATCAAGAATTGGAACGTAGAGATAAGGAGAGAATGGTGAAACTGCGCACTCTTGGAAATATCCGACTTATAGGGGAACTTCTGAAGCAGAAAATGGTGCCTGAGAAGATTGTCCATCACATTGTTCAGGTTCTAACTAGAACACATCCTTAGCTGCTTAGTGCTTCTTTTTCTTATCATATCTGACTACTATTCTAAAGTCACCTAATTACTGTTGTTTATGTGAAACAGGAGCTGCTGGGACATGATGCTAAGACTTGTCCGGATGAGGAGAATGTTGAGGCTATATGTCAGTTCTTCAATACAATTGGTAAGCAGCTAGATGAGAGCCTTAAGTCCCGCCGTTTCAATGATATCTACTTCAACCGACTGAAGGACCTGACAACACATCCCCAATTGGCACCACGGCTGAAGTTCATGGTCCGGGATGTTCTGGATCTTCGGGCAAACAACTGGATTCCCAGACGTGAAGAGGCAAATTTCTAAACCTTATAAGCTATTTTGTCCCTTCTTAGCAATCACCCTTTTAATTGGCGTTTAATGCTCGATTTCTTGTTTTTCTAAAATTCATAAACTCCTGTTTTTCTCAAGCTGCAAAAGTAATTCACTGGTTATATTGTATTATACATGAAGCCCATTTTTTTGATAACTAATCCTAATAACGGTTGAACTTCTTACTGTATGCTAAACAAAATTCTGTTTTCAAAATTTCTGCTTCCGTTCAGTTTGTGTTAATTGTTCTTCCTTGGTTTGCAGGTTAAAGCCAAGACAATTACTGAAATCCATTCAGAGGCAGAGAAGAATCTTGGCCTTCGTCCGGGTGCAACTGCAAATATGAGAAATCGTGGTGCAGGTGCTTTAGGGAATATGGGTCCAGGAGGGTTCCCCATTAACAGACCTGGTGCTGGTGGGATGATGCCTGGAATGCCTGGAACCAGAAAAATGCCTGGGATGCCTGGTATTGATAATGATAACTGGGAAATACCTCGTCAGCGGTCAATGCCAAAAGGTGATGCTATAGCTATGCAATCTGCTGCACGTCTTCAGTCTCCCTTAATGAGCAAATCATCATCCTTGAACTCAAAACTGTTACCTCAAGGTAGCGGTGGAATAATAACTGGTAAGACTAGTGCACTTCTGCAGGGTGCTGGTGCACCTGCAGCCCGTCCTTCCAGTTTCATTCCAGGTGCAGTAGCAGAACCTCTAGTACAAAACCCGGGTCCTGCAAGACCTATTCCTCCGGTAGCTCCCGTGGTTCCTGTCCCCGAGAAAAAATCAGCTCCTGCAACAAAACTGAACATGGCTGATCTTCAAAAGAAGACAGTTTCTCTTTTGAAGGAGTACTTCAGTATTCGCATTCTCGATGAAGCATTACAGTGTGTAGAGGAGCTGAATTCTCCTGAATATCTCCCTGAGGTAGTCAAAGAAGCTATTGCCCTTGCATTGGAGGAGAGCCCACCTTGTGTAGAACCAGTTGCAAAACTTTTGGAGTTCTTATTCAGCAAGAAGGTTTTAACTGCTAGAGTTATTGGAACCGGGTGTCTCCTTTATGGGTCAATGTTGGATGATATCGGCATTGATATACCGAAAGCACCAAGCAATTTTGGTGAGATTATGGGGAAGCTGATTATCGGCGGGTCTCTGGACTTCAAGGTTGTTAAGGAGGTTCTTAAGAAAGTGGAGGATTCCAGGTTCCAGAAAGCTATTTTTGATGGTACAATGAGTAGCGTAAGTTTGAGTCCTTCTGGTCAGGGAGTGTTGGGTGGACAGGGAGCTGATATTCAGGCCTGCCAGGGCTTGCTCTCTTGATTCAAAGTGAGGATCTTCTTTAGTTTGTGATGGGCAGTCTTTTCTACTTCTGTAACCAGGAATTTGAATGTTTTTTCTTGTTCTCTCTTTCTTTCTTCCTTTTTTTTTTTAATCCTTATCATGCCCTTCTTTCTATCTCCCATCATCAACCCTTTCGAGGCGAGCAACTTGTGTTACAATTTATGATAAATGCAGCACTGAGAAGAACAGTTAATTTATTGAGTGTATATTTACTGAGGTCATGAGTGTTTACTGAAGGGAGAGAGCTAAAAAAGGAATGCATAGCTTTCTCTCTCTCTCTCTCATATGCGGCTATCGGACAGTCCGAGATGAACATGGCCTAAATATGATCCAGTTGTTTTTGTGTTAGATCAAATTTTGTTTGTTGAACCTGAGTAATTTTGTTTCTTCTATCAAAATAGTATATCCAATGTTACTTTAAATTATGTTGATATTGTCTGGATGTTTGTTGGATTTAAGTTTCATATTTTGTTTCGTTTCCTTTTTGTGGAATAATGTGGATGGATCATTGAGAAAGAGTACTTTCTCCTTTCTCATTGGAATTGATGTCTTGTTTTTGGTTGTCTTCTGTCTTATTTCCATCTCTTACCCCTTTTGGAATCAAAGAAGAAAGATTAACAGGTTTCATCTTGTAGTGTTTACCCCACTTTTCTCACTGAAGTGTTTGTTCCATATTGAAATCTCTCACTGATCACTTTTAGAGATCTGTTCTCAACCTTCAACCCTAGAGGAGACTATTCTCAGTCATATGACCAGATTTATTGAAGAAATGATCCACTGCTAAGGATATACCCTATGGGTTAATCTTGTTGAAAAGAACTTAACAAATCATGGGTAAAATACCCTGCTGAGGTATAGTAACCAAAACCTTGGTACAAGGGTGATGCTCCCGCTCCGGAACCTCGCGCTTCCGCTCCGAACTACGCTCCGACGCTCCCGCTCCGAAGGTATTTTAGAACTAAGAACATTTTTTAATCGGCCGCTCCGACGCTCCCGCTCCCACTTTCGTTCCCGCTCCGACCCTCGCTCTGATTACTTAGGGATATACCCTATGGGTTAATCTTGTTGAAAGAACTTAACAAATCATGGGTAAAATTGAGCAATACGACCATTTTGGTCTTATTGAATGCTCTTCTTGTGCTCCATTTTAAACGGGGTTTAGGCAGAAGATGATCTTTTTTCCTTTTCATCATTTGCATGGAGGCATTCTTGAAAATCCTAGCTTCTGCTGAGAATAATAACTCTGTCCATGGAATCAAAGTTCCAAATAGGTTTCATGTTGGAAATAGAATTGTAAAATACCTGTAATCGCAAAACCAGATTTTACTGAAAACAAGAGGAACTTGCTGGGATGAGTCGCGGACTAGGTCGCTCTCTTTAAGACGATTCGCGGCTCTGCCCAAATGTGCAAGTAGTTTCTCAGTCACGTCGTTCCCAGGATAAAACAGCCCAGAAAACCTTCTATCTCAATTTCCCTTGCACGGTGGGAAATCGGAATACTAATACACTTCAATTCTTGCTCGGGAACAATTTCAGAAATTCTAGAGTTTTTATCAAGGAAGACGACTTGTCAAGTTTTTCTATTTATTTCAGTATAAGTGTTGTCTATTTATAGACCAACACCCAACTGTCAAAAAACGACCATAAACACTGTAGCACAACAGCTATAAAACGGCCATATAACAACTATAATTTTATTTTTCGAAATTAAACATTATAATAAAAACTAAATAAAAAATCTGCTTCAAATCAGAGGCCCAAAGACCCCAAAGGCCCTAAGGCCCGGCCCGGTCTTTGATTAATATATATATATATACATATATATGTATATATATATATATATCTAGTATAATGGGTGGGAGAAGGTTTAAACACTTGACCTCAAAGAGGGAACCCAAAATCTTAACCACTACTCCAATGTTATTTTGATGAACTATTTGTACAAAATAATATTTTTAAATATAGATCCAATATTTCATTTATTCTATGTTGATGAGTGCACTAAGAGCAAATTTGTTGGAGGGCAGGAATCCAATTAATCTCATAAATAAATTTAGGCTAGACTCCAGACAAATGATAAACTTCCATAAATTTGGAGCTTTTTTCAGCTTAACCTCTCAAACTTTTTAAATTTCGGTTTCGACATAAATTTTGGTTGGCTTGGGAACCTACATAAATATTTGAAGGAAATATTTCGGTTAGTGTGGAAATAATTACAATTTCATCGAAATGATAGAAATATTATGCAAATGTTGAAAATGTAGTGGAAATTTATATTTAACACTTAGCAAACAACAAAAGAAGATTGAAAACACATAACTACGTAAGTACATTTAGAACAATAAATATCAAACTTAGGTCTTAATGGCATAATTGTATGACCTATGTCACATCGTAATACGAATAACAAATATCTAATTTAGGTGTTAGTGATAATTCATACCTTTTCATTTCTTTAATACGAATTTTTTTAATCATACAAAATAAAAACTACTTTTTCGTATTTTTATCACTATTTCGATGGAAATTTACTTTTTATTCCGATTATTTCGTATATGTTTCAAATATTCCGATCTACTTTCTTGTATTTTTGTTATTATTTCGATGTAAATTTACTGTTTATTTCGATTATTTCGAATTCGACTGAAAAATTGACAGAATGACACTGAGTTATATTTCGTGTTTCCCTATGTGGAAATCGATATATTTCGAACATTTCGCACTGTAAGATCATTCTCAAAATTCTCGAAGTTAAAAATCAATATTTTCTACGAGTATCTAGGCATTCCACTCTTCATAGATGTTAAAAGCTATTGACAATCGTGGGGCCAGCCCACTTATGTTGACTTAATTGCTTAACTGTAGTGTAGGGTCAACCCACTCAACCAAGAAGAAAACTCCTATTTTTTATAGAAGTAATGCTATTTAACCCTTCAAATGCCAGAATTAGTGCCAAATGCATAGTTGGGGATAGTTCGGTCCCAGTATCAAATCAATTGAAAAAAACCTCAAATCACTTTTTAGGATGGGAACCACATCAGATTCTAACATCAATTATTACACTTAATCTGTCCAAAAATCATTTTCCTTTTTATAGCTAGGATTATGATGACTAGACTACCGGTTAAGAAAAGTAAAAATCACAGTGGATAAAAAGAAAAGGAAAATGTTTTCATCTTTCTCTAGTTTTATAAACATAGAGTACCTTAAATAATGTGAAACTGATTATAAAGTTCTCAAATCCAATCATTTTTTTGCTAGTCGGGTATTGGAGTCCTCTTAGAGTACACGCTTAATCTCTGGTCCACACCTCCAATTTATACTACTAATCAAAAAATATTACCGTTCACAAAAACCAATCAAATACATTGTTTTTGATCAGTAGAATTGCATGCAAATGGATTTTAACCTACCTAGGTCGCATGTACCATCTCCTAGCGACTACCACTCTAATTAACATAGTATTGATCAGAAGGCATAAGCATCATCGAGTCCAATAAGAATCAAACCTACCTGATTCGATCCCTTTGGAGGAGGAAAGAACGAAGAGGGTAGAAGAAGAAAGGCAAAAGATGGGGTTGCAGAGGTTAAGTTAGGTGTTGGGTGCAGAGCCGTCTTTGAGAATTGGAGGCCCGAGGCGAACTAATAGAGATGGGCCCCCTGAGAAATGGATATTGATCCAAAATCTTCCCAATGAATTGAAACTGGCAAGTTTAGGGTTTCTACTAACTTAGTAGCAATGATTCACTACACCAAAGTTGCTGATTTGGAACGGTCAAAAAATAGTGTAGGAACGGTTTTAAACCGTTCCAGTACAGGAACGGCTTCTTACCCGTCCCAGTTTGAATTAATCACATTTCTGTCCTTATTCTGAAACAGAATTGAACCGTTCCAATGGAACGGATAAGATAAATCCGTTTTGGGCCGTTCCAGCTCCCAAACGTTACCCTTCTTTTCTCTCTCTCTTATTTTTTTTCTTTTTCGATTTGAGAAGAGACTTCTCTGTTTTCCTCTCCTTCTCAGTCTAGGCTTCCTGCTCAGTCGACGATCTAGGGTTTCGAAATCTTGGTAACTTCAAATACATTCCCACCGATCTTCTGGGCCGCAGAGGAAAACCTACCAACGAACAATCAGATCATCGTAAGCGAGGATTGCAGGATCTACCGGAGCATCATCAATACCATCCGGAGAACTCAGAGAAACAGTCCCACCACCACCGTCGTGCACATCCCCATTGCCTCTACAGGTAACCCTATCTCTCTCTACTCTTTTTCTCTCGAGACCTCTCTCAACTCTCTTCTCTCTCTCTCAAATCTCTCTGCTTTCTCTCGATCTACTCTCAAATCCCTCTCTCTTCTCTCTCGATCTACTCTCTCTCCCTACTCTCTCTATCTACCACAGACTCTCAACTCTCTTAACACTCACGATCTATCTCCCTCTCCCTGCTTTCTCTCTCGTTCTCCCTGCTCTATTTACGCCTCCACCTCTCCCTACCCTCGATCTTTCTCCATCTCCCTGCTTTCACTCTCGATCGATCTCTCTCTCCCTGCTCTCTCGATTTATCTCCCTCTCCCTGCTTTATCTCTCGGTCTCTATCACCTCCGCCACCATCAGATTTCAGATCTCGATCTGGTCAAAGCCTCAAGAGGTGTTTTAAGTTTTTTTTTTTTTTGCTAACTGAAACAAATTTTGATTTCAGAAACCCTAATTCAATCTTCTAATATTCTCTTGTTTGGTTGTTGTGATTTGATCATCCCAACAGATCCGATTTATATTGCTACAGAACAAGCAAGGCAAGACCCGTCTTGCCAAGCAATATATTCCTCTCGAGGAATCTGAGAAGCACAAGGTTGAGGTCGGTCAGCTCTTATCCTATAATCTTACTTTGTTTTGATTTTGAATTTTTTTTTTGTTGGAGTCTCCTCTGTTAATGCAATGAAATTAATCTAATAAAGTGTTTGTTTTCATTTGAACTCCTGTGCAGGTTCATCGTTTTGTGGTTAATAGGGATCCCAAATTTATGAACTTTGTTGAGGTTTGTAGCCCTTGTATCCTTTTTTTTCTTCTTTTTTTTTTATTAAAGTTTTGTTAGCACTGATTCAAAACTTCCTACTGTCCCACTCAATATTTGTATAATGTAACAAAAAGTTGAATGAGTTGTATAATATATTTACAGGGGTTTCAATTTTGCTTAAATTTTAGCTCTTGTTATCCATGTGTTCTTCTCTAAGGGGCTTCAAATTTGCTTAAATTTTAGCTTTAGTTATACTTGTGCTTGCAAAATAAAAGTTAATACCTTTATCAAAAAAAAAAATTTTAAGACTGAGTTTGTGGAATGTGTGAAATGTGTCCAGGCCATGCTGCTTTAATCCTTCCTTGGATGTATGAGGCTCACCATTGATAACCTTGTTTGAATTATCTTTTGGCATTGTTGTATTTGAAGGTTCTCTTCTTTGTTTACAAGTTTCTCCTACCTAGTATATAAGATTAATTAGAAACTGCGACTTATTTTGCAGACCATAAAAAGTTAGCAAGCCGTAAAAGAACCAATGAAGTTGAAAGAGTGAATGTCACTGGTTGGTTCACAGTTATCATCATTCATCAGTTATGCATGCTATTCAACTTTCAAAACCTTTTCCTATATGCTTGTCATTTATCTATCATCTTACTTGTTTAGAACATTACATGTACTTCAGGAATGAGAAATTGTATCAGTCTTGCATTTTCCCTTGTTTAAAATCTTAGTCTCATCTTCGTCAGTGTAGAAACTAGAAACCACATTGCATTGTATGGGGCAGTTAAAATGGTAAGATGCAGTGGAAGGTTCAAAATGTGCTGTTTTAACAGTACAGATTCACTCGTCATAAAAAAAATAGTACAGATTCACTATAAACTAAAACTTCAATAAAGCTTTTGGATTTTGATCATAGAGATTCTTTTTTCTGTTTTCAACAAGTAATTGATCACCTGAACAGCTGTGTTTGATTGAAAGCTTTAGGAGAGGAAAAAGTAAAGACAATGGAATCAGCTATTAATGGACTACTACTTCAAGCTATGCTTGGTCTTTTAACTCTATTGATTGCTTCGTTTCCGGCCCTGAGTTAGCATGTTTGATCCTTAGCTTTTGTATGTAAGAAAAAAAAATTGGTGGATCTACATTTGTTTAAACTGGTATACAAAAATACAAATAAGGGGGAACTTATTAATATCCTAATACTCAGAGTGAACACTTTCAAGAACTGACACTAGGTATTGGTGAATCATAACTTCGCACCTCAGCACTCAATCCATCATGCGAGCAATGTTGGCTGAGAATAGACACTAAAGACTATACATCAGTTGAGTTCAGAAAATAAAGATTATACATCTGTCATAATAGACAGGTTTTTTGTTCTATACTTGAATCATTTTGAGCACTTTTATACTTTTATGCATATATTCATGCCTTTGTTTGTATGGTATTGGCTACATAATGATGGCAGTGAAAGTTCAATATCTCAAGGTGCCAAGAAAAATGTGGTTATATATTTGTTACTGGTCAAGGATCTACATGCATATATGCATTTCTTTCATCTCATGCAAACAAGATGGAAGTTTTTTTTAAACACTGTTAAATTTATGTAGGGAGGGACTAGTATGAAAGTCAAAAATTTAACACTTAATGAAAAATTACACTAAGAAATTATAAGGAGTCCTCTATATATAAAATGAGGAGGCTTTATATAGAATTTCATATTTGAAGGGTTTTTTTTTTGAAGGAGACTAATGCTCAAGATACATTTATAAGAAGGCATAGATACATCATGAAAGACGTGTGAGAAGCGTAAAGACACTGCTATATTAACAACCACCATAGGGCTATTATAACCGCCACCGAAGGGCTATCACAACCACCACCGAAGGGCTATCTTCATAAATGGTATTTTTCCTTCATATGCCATTGGATGCTGTTATCTGAAACAGTGATGTACTCTACTCTTTATATAACTGATGTATGCAATTACATCTTGCCTTTTTACATCCAACAATTAACTTTCTAGAATTGCTAATTGGCTAGTGTTCCAATGCTCAGAACTGATGTTTCTTTCTTTTTTCTGCCAGGCAGTTCTGTACTGGAGAATACAGGTAGTTTCGACACTCATCTATGAGCCATTTGTAAGTTAACAAATTTTGATGAATGGGATATGTTCCTGGAGTTGTAGCATTTATAAGCCATTAAGCTTCATTCTACTATCATAGTAATGAAGAAAGTGAGCAATAAAATGGAGGTGCTTACTTGTGAGTTTTGACCATACACCTTTTTCAAAAATTGACATGTTTCTGCAAAATATATCAAAGACCTAGGGGTTTATGCAGAAGTTGGACAACATCACTTGGTTTTACCTAAATAGAGAATGAGTTTGGGAAAAATGAGCATGTGAGTATTTCTAAAATATCACAGAATTGGTCATTGATTTAGGCAACTACTTGTTAATTAGGTTTCTTAGTGAATTCTGTCTCAATGGTTCTTGGAATTGGGGCTTGTTTTTATACAGATTTACTTCTATTGTTACAGCTATTTTCTGTTTTCTCACTTAACTGTCCGTATGTTGTTTTCTCATTTTACAATTTTATTTTAATATTTAGCAAAATCACTACTTATTTGATATTCAACTTTGTGGACATGCCTAGCTATCGGGTACTTTGAAGGCACTTTGCCACTACTTATTTCAACCAAACAAGAAAGAAGACACTTTGTCACACACGTTGTTTCTGATGTTCTAATTCAGACTAACATGTGTCTGTCTCATTGTTTAATAGGTTCATTTTATTTGAAGATCTCCCTTTTTTTTTGTTTTTAACTTAATTTGTAGAAAAGTAGGAATACCAGTTGGGTACAAAGGGTGTCAGTTTCATAGGGTGATTAAGGATTTTATGATTCAAGCTGGTGATTTTATTAAGGTTAGTACCGTCCCCAAAAATTACGGTTGTTTAATCATCTACCATGGCTTATGCTCCGAACTCTGACTTGTTCTATTTTGCATCCTTTATTTTTACCTTTTGTGTTTGAGGGTGTTTTCATGGTGTGTGAGCCTCTGCTTTTTCTTGTTGTTTACTATGTGTTAAAATTAAGCTAATCTTTTGCTTTAATTATGTATATTTTTTCACTGAAATTGTTATTCGTCTTGATTCGTAACATGATTAGTTTGGATCAATAGAGCAGATCCAANTCTGTGACAAGAGTATACCTTCAAGGTGTAGAGTTCAACTCTAAAATTTGTAAATCTTCAAAGTACATCTCATTAATTAATTTTGTGCACAAGTATATAACCCATGAAAATTACAATAATACTCGCTGACTCATTGGGCTGAGTCACGGGGTCGATTTACAGGGTCCCACATGAAAGTTTAGGAATAAATCCTAACATGCTCATATTCTTAACTAGTTTTTTGTTAACGTGACAGAGTCTAGCATGCCAGACATTAAAGGTGTAAACAATATAAGAAGAAGGTGCAACTTTATTCATCTCAACATTGAGTTTAAACATGCCATCANGGTAGGGCCAAAATAATTTTGTTCCCTAGCATCCCTGCCTATTCTATTAATACATATTCCATCAGTTCTTTTAGTTATTGGTGTTTGTGATTATAACTTTTTATACTTAATGTTGGTTATTTGCTGAATTATTTATTTGCCTCATGTTATTGTTACTTATGCATAGTTTTTATTCTATAACTTCTGCATTGTGTCTTATATTTGCTTCTGCTTTCAAGGCAATGTGTCAAACAATCTTGAACAATCAAACCAATATTATTCAGACACAATCTACCCCAGCTACATAACAACTCGGTAGGGAATCAACAAGGAGAGAAAGGAAGTGCAACTTAATTGATTGGCGTCGAAATATTATACTAAGCGACGAAGACTGCCGAGTTATCTTGGATGCGATCAACTAGCCAAATACTCCATTGTCCATTAGTACTAGCTTTGCTGAAACTCTCGGGGATGTCGGTGTGGNAGTAGCATAACCCTTTCCTACAAACATTGAATTTTTAGTAATAATATACTGATCTGATCCTATAGTCTGAGTAAAACCAGCCTTGTTGAGGAGATAGCCAGAAACCAGATTCTTTCGTATTTCTGGAGTATGAAGGACGTCTTTCAGAATGACAGTCCTTCCAGAAGTAAACTTCAGTTCCACCTCTCCAGTTCCGAGAACATCAGTGGTATGAGAGTCTCCCAACAACACTTTCTTGTCATCAGATTCAGCATAATTTTTGAATAGGGACCGATCATAGCAGACATGACGAGAAGCGCCAGTATCTGCCCACCATCCTTCGGATCCACTTATCAGATTGATTTCTGATATCATAGCCACAAGTGGCTCTTCAGTTACGTTGGCCTGTGGAGCAGGACAACGTTTGTTACTTCTACAATTACGGGCCATATAGCCTAGTTTGTTGCAGTTGTAACACATAGACTGAGCAGAATTGGAATTCTGTCCATTTCTTGAAGGGGGTTGATTCTGGTTCTTGTTCTGATTGGGCTTTTGGAAGTTCTTTCGGTTCTGGTTCGGCTTTGTGTTCTTTTTGATTGGTTTCAGACTAGCTGGAGTCTGACTTTTATTGTTTGAAACAATAAGTATCTCTTCTTTCAGGTCTTGTTTCCGTGCATCCTCCTCAACCCTCAACTTGGTGATCAGACTTTCAAGAGGAATTTTCTGTTATGTGACGTAGGGTACTTTTAAATTCCTTCCAACTTGGTGGTAATTTGTCTATCATAACAGCTACCTGAAATTGCTCATCTATGTTCATCTTATCAGCAAGAATTTCATTAACTATTTTTTGTAACTCATGAGCCTGGGTGACAACGGATTTTTCATCCACCATCTGAAATTTCAGATAGCGGCTGACAGCATATTTTTTAGACCCAGCCTCTTCAGTATCATATTTTCTCTGAAGTGCATCCCAAACATCTTTAGCAGAGTCAAAAGTAGAATAATATTCATACAAATCATCAGATAATGCATTCAGAATATAATTTTTGCAGTCAAAATCGTCATCCATCCATTTGTCGATTGCTTTCAAGTTTTCATCAGTAGAAGGTTCAACTTCTTCTAGTTTTGTCGAATTTAAGACAACATATAATTTTTTCAGTTTGGGATAGAAGAACATCTTTGTTTCCACCATTTGAAATGAAGTCCTTCGAATTTGAAGGGATTATTGTTATCAGCGGAAACAATAGATTTCTTTTCATCTTCCATAGCAGAACTATGATCGTCTTAAAATTGTTGGAAATACAATTGTAAAATACCTGTAATCGCAAAACTAGATTTTACTGAAAATAAGAGGAACTTGCTGGGATGAGTCGCGGACTAGGTCGCTCTCTTTAAGATGATTCGTGGCTCTGCCCAAATGTACAAGCAATTTCTCAGTCACGTCGTCCCCAGGATAAAATAGCCTAGAAAACCTTCTGTCTTAATTTCCCTTGCACGGTGGGAAATCGTAATACTAATACACTTCAATTCTTGCTCGGGAACAATTTCAGAAATTCTAGAGTTTTTATCAAGGAGGAAGACTTGTCAAGTTTTTTTATTTGTTTCAGTATAAGTGTTGTCTATTTATAGATCAACACCCAACTATCAAAAAACGGCCATAAACACTGTAGCACAACAGCTATAAAACGGCCATATAGCAGCTATAATTTTATTTTTCGAAATTAAAAATTATAATAAAAACTAAATAAAAAATTTGTTTAAAATCAGAGGCCCAAATACCCCAAAGGCCCGGCCCAGTTTTGATTAATATATATATATATCTAGTATAATGGGTGGGAGAGGGTTTGAACCCTTGACCTCAAAGAGGGAACCTAAAATCTTAACCACTACTCCAATGATGTTTTGATGAACTATTTGTACAAAATAATATTTTTAAATATATATCCAACAATCCCCCACTTATATATTTTAAAAACCTCGAGCAAGAACANGCTGAGGATTTAGTCCATCCCTAAATTTTCTTATCTTGTCTGCCTCTTTATTGACGATCGTAGGGGCAAAGCGAGATAAGTTAGTGAACCTAGCCACATACTGATCCACGATCATACTTCCCTGTCTCAGGCCCATGAACTCATAATATTTCCTTTCCTTCACTGCCACAGAGAAATACCTATCTAAAAATAAATTTTGAAACTCGTCCCAAGTGATTGGACCTATTCCTTCCGAAGTGCTTTTCCACCAGTCCTATGCATCGTCAACTAGCATATAAGTAGCCATCCTAACTTTCAGCTCATCAGTGCATCTAATTAAGTCAAATATCTTCTCAATATCCCAAATCACTTTTCAGCTTTTGCTGGATCCGGTGTTCCATCATAAGAAGTGGGTCCCCAACTCTTGAAGTCCTTCAGAATCGCATTATCGTCATGTAGTCCAGGGTTCCCAACCATAGGTGGAGCAGGTTGGGGATGTGGTGGTGGTGGGGGTACCACCCCTTGTGGAGCTCCTTGATTCGCTCTAACCTCTTGTCTCAACTGGGCCACTTCAGTAACTAACAAGTTGACCGTTTGGAGAATGCCGACTAGTCCAGGTTCGGCGGGTTGTGGTTGTGGTTGCAGCGGGGGAATAGGTGCATGAGGCGGTGATGGCGGTGGTTGAGGTGGCGGTTGTCGTCTAGGCCGCCCCCTCGGCATTGTTCACTGGCAAGAGTCATAGAAGTAACAAATTTAGCTTCATACTCCACCAAAACTTGTAAAGCTATTAAATAACATAAACCACTTGAAAGCATTTAAGTCAACAAAAATATCAAAGTACAGTAATAAGGTTTTTAGATTTTGGTGACTTTTAGTTCCTTAAAGCTTTTAGCTTTTAAAATATTTTCCTACTCTTGGTGGGTTTTATCTTGTTATTTGATCTACTTAGAGCTAACAATGCTCTGATACAATCTATAACGCCCTGTAACCCAAAACATGGGACATTACCATCAGTCTACAACGAGACTCAAATCCGGCAGAGTCTCCCCTATAAACTGGACCTTTTGTCACTTGATAAATACAGTTCATATAATAATATACACAACGGAAGCAAAAGAAGCTAAAAGTATGCACAAAATTGCCACCCATTTTTTTTCTTTCAACTAAAATCCTAACAACATGGGATTTAGAGAGACCTGTCTAGAGAACACTGTCTCAATTTATACCATCCTCTAAGTCACTTGCAATATAACTATGACATTCAATATTTCACTTAACATGGATACATATGTGATATAATATATAGTTATGTTTGTTGTTTCCTGTCAAAATATATATAGCGAGAAAAAGATAAAGTAAAGTCGCATTCATATAAACAAAAGTAACATAAGGCTCACAACCAAGCCATAAAACATAAGTCTCAAAGTAAAAGAAATAGAGGTAGAAAATCATCCACTGTGACTGAAGAGAGGGAGACCTACATCCACCACAAAATAAGGAATCCCTCGCCCAGTAAACCACGTTATAGTACCACTAAGGACCCTAACTCGATCCTCAAACGTCAACTGTAAAACCACGAGAATAATTGGGTGAGAAACTCAGTAGGTAGATCAACCATCCTAATACCATCACATGCAACGATTAATCCGATAACAGCTCAAAAGCATTTATAAAAGCAATGCATATTATATAGTTGATTGAAACATCAAAGAAAATCTGGCATATAATACAAATAATAGTAGTGTACTTCTGCTAGCATAGCCAAGGAACACGACCGGGTTACCACAGTCAGAGTTACTTCAAAATTAGATACCAAGTGCGCACAATTTGATGACTGCAGACTAGACAAGGGCCCCCAACTAATCCAGAGAAGGTTCCCCGAAAACCCTCCCTCGCGTCTAACACCCATCGGGCAGGCATGCGAACCTCAACTAAATTAGTTACTCGACACCACCAACAAACATGGTTTACCAGGAAATAATCGTGACTTCCTAGACTTCCCTAGATGTACCTGTCTCCCTGACGTCCCATATCGCCCCGAAGACAAAAACACCTAGCAAAGCCTCAGATGGTGTACCACATCCGGATAAGCATGATCCACCATCCTTGTAGAAAGTTTCCAACCTTTCACAAGCTTATCTTAGTGATAATATATAGTAGTATATATATAGGTTGTGTGTCTTTTAAGTTAAAGTTCGAAAACTATTTTGGAAAAAACTCTTTTGAAAATTAATGTCCTTTTTATAGAAATCCCCTTCTAAAATTCATCTCTTTTGAAATCCACATACAAGAAGTGTAACTGGTCCTAAGGGTGAGGAACTATGGCAAGCCAACTCACCCACTCTCATAAGGGTGAGGATCCCTAGTAAGGTAACTCGCTCACCTGCGTAGGTCGTGGAACCATGGCAAGCCAACTCGCTCACCTACGTAGGTCGCAGAACCATAGCAAAATAACACCCCCATCCTCGTAAGGATGAGAGAACCTTGTCAAGCTAACTCGCACACCAAGTCTGTGGAACCATGACATGCCAACGCACAGATCGCCGGGCATGATCCGTGGAACCATGACATGCCAACTCACAGATCACTCGGGCGGGAATCCGAGTGGAAGTAACACAGGCACCAGCCCACCTAAGGCATACACGGTTCTCCGTGTCTTCGTGAACCCTATCAAGCCCGGTAGTGAGATGCTACTACCGTCTTTAGGCGATCACAGACTGAAATTCATTTTTGTCACATTTTCCAAAGCTGGGTTTCATATCGAGAAAACACTCGATAAAACAGATTCTCGTCTCTTCCAAAGGTTTTCAATATATCAAACATGGTTTTCCAAACATAACCATCATTTCATCCACATAAATCGTGATAGTAAGATTGAAGTCACATTTGTTCACAATCCAGGAGAAATATTTCATAAACATAATATATAATCAAGCATGCATTTTTTAATATTGAAATCAGTTTCTCAATGCTTTCTTCATAACATAAGTTTGTTGTTATTTATAAATCACATGCCATGCCGTGTATACAAAGAAAATACATACATATTAGTTTGAAACATACATTTAAAATGGTTGGGTGCTATTAAGATGAATTGACCACCTACCTCTAGCGGTACAAAAACTGATCCTCTTCACCCAGAGAGTCAGCAACACCCAGCTCACCAGTTGGAGAAGAAAAACAAAAGAGACGAAAATAAGGTTCTAGTACTTAGAACCAACAAGTCGAATAAATAAAAGAGGACAATAAAATTAAAATTAAGAAACACCAATGATTGAGTACATCTCTAACCCTCACAAGTTAGTAGAATTCGAACTACTCCTACTTCAAGAGTCTCCAACCATCCCTTTTCTATCAAAAGACAA
>MVGT01001734.1:305567-330338 GCA_002174775.1 Macleaya cordata
AATCCCCCACTTATATATTTTAAAAACCTCGAGCAAGAACAGATAGAGATGTGCATAAGTAGAGGTATTTGTCAATTTGAACCTTTACTTAGTGATGAGGCTCTCAAAGTATAAGAATGTAGAGTGACATTAGTCTTGAACTCTAATTCGAGTAAATATACTTCAGTTGCCAAAACACACACAATTCTACTAGTGTAAAGTTCTAAAGCCAGCACTTTACGACCATGTGCTACTATCTCGGTCGTAATGAATGCTCTAGAGAATTTGCCTAGAATTCTCATAGGAAGCGGCCACACTTCCACATTCATATAGGTGAGTCTATCAAGAGTACTCCTGTAGCTAGGTACTCCACTCAAAAAGAGATATAGTCCTTATTAAAAGTTAATAACTCAACCTTAGCCAACTTTAGGATGTCATGCTAAAGGATGGAATCTTATATTAGCATGATTCTTTCTATATCATCAAGTGACTTGTTTTTCTCTTTGAACCTATTTCTTGGGATCTCCAGTCTGTAGGTAGGGTATCTATCACAAATGACTCAATTCTCAATGGGCCTAAGTCCCATCCCCTTCAAGGTGTTCCACACCTTTTCCCGTGCTAGTCCTTCGTTAAAGAATCAGCCAGGTTCACATCAGTCCTTACATAATCCACTCTAACAACACCAGTTTTGAGAAGTTCTCTAACTGTGCTGTGCTTACGACGTATTTGTCGTCTCTTGCCATTGTAATAATGGTTCTGAACTCTAGCAATAGCCGCGGTACTATCGAAGTGGATTAAAATGGCTGGTATCTACCTATCCCATAAAAAAATGTCTGACGTTAGGTTTCTCAACCAGCCTGCCTCTTCACTAGCTGCTGCTAATGCTATTAACTTTGACTCCATAGTAGATTGAGCTAAAATTGTCTATTTCTTGGATTTCTAAGAAACTGCACCGCCAACTATGTTAAAGACATAACCGTTGGTGGCTTTGGAGTCTTCAGAAAGGGTGTTCCAGTCGGCGTCACTATATCCTTCAAGGACAACGGGAAACTTCTGATAGTGTAATCCTAGATTAACAGTTCTTTTCAGATACTGCATCACTCTCTCTATAGCACACCAATGCTCTATGCTAGGAAAACTAGTAAACATACACAAAACCCCCACTGCATAAGCAATGTCAGGCCTAGTACAATCAGTAGCATAACGAAGACTACCAATAATACTAGCATATTCGGTTTGTCTAATACTATCACTAGTGTTCTTAAATAATTTGACACTTGGGACAAAAGGAGTGCATAAAGGTTTACAGTCAAAGTAGTTGTATTTCTTCAAGATCTTTACAATATAGTGAGATTGATCTAGAGAAATTCCAGTTCTTATCCTAGTAATTTTAATTCCTAAAATTACACTAGCTTCACCCAAATCTTTCATGTAAAAGTTCTAACTAAGTAGTTTCTTAGTATCATCAACAACAGATAAGTAGGAACCAAGAATCAATAAACCATCCACATACAGACAAATAATAGTGCATATATTATTTTCATATTTATAGTAGATGCATTTATCACTTTCATTAATTCTAAAACCATTTGAAATAACTAAGTTATCAAATTTCTCATGCCACTGTTTTGGTGCTTGTTTGAGACCATACAATGACTTGTCCAACTTACAAACCTTGTGTTCTTGTTCATTAACTACAAAACCTTCTGGTTGGTCCATATAGATTTCTTCTTCTAATTCACCATTTAAGAAAGTGGTTTTAACATCCATCTGATGTAAAACTAGATCATGCACTGCAGCTATGGCAATTAAAACACGAATAGAAGTAATTCTAGTCATAGGAGAATAAGTATCAAAGAAATCTATGTTTTCTTTTTGCCTATATCCTTTAGCTACTAGCCTCGCTTTGTATTTATCTATGGAATCGTCAGGTTTCAATTTTCGTTTGAGAATCCATTTGCAACCTATTGTTTTGCAGCCAGGAGGTAAATCTACTAAGTGCCAAGTTTTGTTAGATTCAAGAGAGTCAATTTTATCATTTATTGCTTCTTGCCAAAGATCAGCTTCTGAAGAACTAAAAGCCTCATTTAAAGAAGATGGATCTCCTTCTAGAGTAAAGACACAAAAATCAGGACCAAAGTTCTTCTCAGTCTTAGCTCTCTTGCTTCGTTTAGGTTCAGAATTAGTGTCCCTAGATTCTTCTTCTCTAGGTTCTTCTATTTTAAGTTCTTTGGTGGTTACATTACTAGGTAAGTAACCCCCACTATTCTTAGATTTAAATGGAAATTTGTCTTCGAAAAAATCAACATTAAGAGATTCAATTATTACTTTATTATTAAGATCATAAAACTTATATGCTTTACTACTCTGGGAGTAACCAATAAAAACAAACTCATAAGCTCTGCTAGCTAACTTTGATCTTTTAGGATCAGGAATCCTAACATAGGCTAAACAGCCCCAAATTTTAAAATAAGAAACATTTGATTTTCTATTTTTTTAAAGTTCAAGAGGAGAAATTTTTGTTTTTGAGTTAGGAACTCGATTCAAAACATAACAAACAGTTAATAGTATTTCTCCCCACCAATGAGGAGCTGCCCCAGAACTGAGCAAAATAGCAACAACAAGTTCAGTGTAAGTTCGATTTTTTCCTTTCAGCTTTCCCATTCATTTCTGGTGAATAAGGCACTGTAATCTCATGTATGATTCCAGTGGAATTGTATAATTCTAGGAATTCTCCAGAATTATACTCCGTACCTCTATCACTAAGAAATCTCTTTATCTTTCGATTGAATTTATTTTCAACTTCAGCAATAAAGATCTTAAACATTTCTACAGCTTCACTTTTATGTCTCATCAAATAAACATAAGTAAAATTCGAACAATCATCTATAAAGGTAATGAAATACCTTTTTCCATTTCTAGTTAAAATACTTTCATACTCACAAATGTCAGAATGAATCAGATCTAATGGTTCTGATTCTCTAACTATGGATTTGTGAGGAGTTTTAGTAATTTTTGCTTGACTACAAAATTCACATTTTTTAAAGTTTTCTAAGGAAAGTTCAGGAATAAATCCTAACATGCTCATATTCTTAACTAGTTTTTTGTTAACGTGACAGAGTCTAGCATGCCAAACATTAAAGGTGCAAACAATATAAGAAGAAGGTGCAACTTTATTCATCTCAATATTGAGTTTAAACATGCCATCAATAGCATAACCCTTTTCTACAAGCATTGAAAAGGGCCCCATATGAGGGGGTGTTATATGGGGGCGTTCTATGAGGGGGTGCAATAACCTCCCTTTATATATATATTTCCAGGCAAGGGCGGAGCCACCTTATGACCAAAGGTGGCCATAGCCACTCCTGGCATTTTGAAACCTCCTTTATCATTTATTTATGGGGTACACTTTCTTAAGTATATTAAATAAACTAATATTTGATTCGTTTAATTTATACTATTAATGGCCACCTCTTTTGATACAAACCACTTAGGCCCAGCCCACCCCTAACCAATGTTTAAAAAATCGTCTGTTATAACAGTAGCGGCCATAGTTATATCATTATGATGTCATTATATGATAATGATCGTTTTTACCACTATAACGATTATAACGGAAACCATAAAAAACTATTTTGGGCTCTCTAACTTTTTTCTAAAAATTAAAAAACTTTTATTTTATGTTATAACGACCGTTATTTTTACGTTATTTTCTATTATTAAGGTGTTTTTTTCTAATTTAACACAAATATCGGTTTAAGGCTAGAAACTGTTATAATAGTAATGATCCCCTACCGTTACACCATTATAATGGTGGTTTTCAAACATTGCCCCTAACTAAATAAGTTTTCACTATTAATTTACAATAACTTATTTGTATAACAGTTTATTTTATTTTTATTTTTGTTATAGTACTTGCGCTAATCCATGTTTTCAACGCAGTCTAGAATTTATTGCAGTCTTTTTTCGTATAAAATCTACTCTAGCATATGTCAGTCTGCTATTTTGTGCATTCGATGCATGTCGACTGGGTATCGCCTGAACCCCATCTATTCTTAAGACCCATTTTTTTCTTTTTAAATTTTGGTATTGGTGAGCGGCCAATTTCATTTTAAGGATCTTCGCAAATGCTTTTACCACATTGAAGAAGATGAAAATTGCAATAAAGTAATGCGTCAATGAAATTTTCTGACTACGAATAGTTTGACCCGATTGACTCTATTTTACCACATTAATTTATTCAAAATTTATTTATTATGGGATATGATCAGTAGACTTGCAGGCCCTAAGCCCCTAAATCAATTTATTTGTTGTGTGGATATGAAGTATCCCACTAGACTTGCTAGCTTTAATGACATTACGAGATTTAGAAAAATTTGTGAGGATTGTCTACTTGATGAGGAGATCATCCTCACAAAGAAATCAACTTATATCATTTCTACATGGGCCCACAAGCAAGATGTTAGCACAGTGTAAATAGAAGTTGGGTGTACATTTAAAATTTTGGGGTAGAATATATGGCCCCCCTTAAGTTCAAATCTTGGCTCCGCCCCTGTTTCCAGGTCATCTCCTTTCTTTCTCTCTCTTTCTCTCACCTTTATCTTTCTAGATCTGATTTTTTTTTCAATCTGGCAAAAAAAGGAAAAAATATATTTCCAAGTCATCTCTTCCCCCTCTCCCTCTCCTTCTCATCTTTCTCTCTAGTCTCTTTCTCTAGCCTCTCTCTCATCTTTACCTCTCCAGATATGAAAAAAAAATTCTTTCTCGCTCTTTGTCCTCCCTCTTACTCTCTAATATGTATGATGGCGGTGGAGTGGGGTGGTGGTGGTGACAGTGGAAAGATGATGGTGGTGGTGGTGGTGGCAAAGAGAGAGGTGTTTAGACAGGTGGTCGAGGTGGAGGTAGTGTGGCCGGAGGTGTATTAGAAGTGAAGGTGGTGAAGATAATAGGTGATGGTAAGGGTGGGGTGTATTATTTAACTTTGGTGGGGTGTTAAAAAAGTGGATAACCACCGTTTTAGTAAGGGTGTTGTTAAAGGAGTTCCTCAAAATGTTGAGGGAATGGATAAGATGGGAGGTGGATTAGATTGTTTAAATTAGTTGGGGAGATGAATTTAGTTTCACTTAGGGGATGGTCATCTAAAAATGGGCTGATATTTTTTCACCCAATCCCCGAAAAACACCTCAACCGTTAAAAATACCCTAACAAAAATATACACCCACCATCCCCACCTCCGGTCACCACCACTCCACCGTCGGCCACCACCACCACCACCACCACCACCACCTCTGACCACTACCACTACTTCTTCTTCTTCTTCAAGGTCTCTATCCCCCTCTCTCGTCCCTTTTTCTCTATGTCCCCTCTTTCTAGCATATCTCTCTCTCCCTCTATCTCTTTATTTCTCTCCCTCTTTCACCTTTACCTTTCCAGATCTAAAAAAAGCTTCAGATCTGAATTTTTTTTATTTTTTTATTCCTTTTTAGGTGGCTAGCGGCGGTGGAGAAAGAAGAAGAAGAAAGAAGAAGAAGAAGAAGAAGAAGAAGTGACCATCAGTGGAGGAGTGGTGAAGATGAAGATGATGGTGATGTTTATAGTGGTTGGTGTACTGTTTAATTTTATTGGGGTGAAGATAGAAAGTGGGTATAAGATTAGTTTTCCCCCACACCACCTTCTAGTAAAAATGAGTAATAATTTAGATGAGGATTTTAGGCTAAAAACCCATTTAACTTGTCCATCCCCCAAATATTTTGAGGAACTCCTTTAACAACACCCTTTAGTAAAATGAGTTTTAAGTTTAACGGGGGATTTTGGGCTCTCAAGCACATTTAACCTTGCCACCCCAACCATTTTGAATCCTTTATTAACATCATCCAAACGAAAAAGAAAAACGCGATCCAAAGATTCCAAACGCGCACTTAAAAGAGCCAAGTAAAACCCCTTCTAATGGCAGGTCTAGGGGAATCATCCTTATTTGGGATGATGCTCAACTAAAAAAAGAAAAGGAAATTATAGGAGATCATTCCATCTCGGTTGAATTGTCGAATGTGGGGGATGGATTCAATTGGATTCTTTCTACTACCTACTCTCCTAATTCGATATCCGAGAAGGGTTTTTTGGGGAGAATTAGAATCAATCAAATTATGATCTCAGGCTCTATGGTGTATAGCGGCCGATTTCAATGCGACTAGATATATATGACAATGTAAGGAGTATGCCTGGGCGATGCAAAATTAATCGAAAGGCGCTTAATAAGTTCATCTCAAAATGTAATCTTCTAGATCTTCTTTTGGCTGGAGGTAGATTTACATGAACAGATATGAAGGAGATGCCTTTAATGTGTCGGTTAGATAGATTTTTTATTAGCCATGATTGGGAGCAAAAATACCCGAAGCTGTTGCAGATTCGCAAGGGGAGAATCACTTCCCAATACTGCTAAATGCTAACGGCATAAATAGAGGTAAACCTCCTTTTCGGTTTGAGAATTTTTGGCTTACAAATGATAATTTTGTAGACACTTTCAAGGTTTGGTGGGCTAACATTTATTATAAAGTTAGATCGAGCCATGTTTTTTCAGAAAAACTTCAGGACCTGAAATTCGTGATAAAAAGGTGGAGTAAGGAATATTTTGGTGGTGATAACAACAAAGTGGTTACTCTAACCGAGTTAATTGCTGAGTTTGATAAAAAAGAGGAAGCAAATAATTTATCACCATAGGAGTTGAATGATAAGGAGATGTCAAAAAATCAGCTCAACCCTCTACTCCTCAACCGAGAAAGAAAATTACGACAGAGAGCAAAGGTAAAAGGTATAAAGGAACTGGATTAAAATACTAAATATTTTCACATGATTGCAAATGCAAGAAGAATAACAAACTTTATTGTGCAGGTGAATGTGGGAGGTACAGTCATTGAAGACCAATCCCAAATTAAAGAAGCTTTCCGCAACCATTTTATAGAATTGTTCTCTGAAAAAATAGATTGGAGGCCAAAGTTGGAGAACATCAACTTGCCAAGAATATCTGTTGAGGAAGCAGTCTGGTTGGAGAGAAAGTTTGAAGAGGAAGAAGTGTTCAACTCTCTCAAATCCTTAGGGAGTAATAAAGCCCCGGGACCTGATGGATTTACACCTGAGTTTTTTGTAGCGGTTTGGGAAGTAATCAAAGGGGATGTAACGGAGGTAGTGAATGAATTTTGGGAAGAAGAAAGGCTAGATTGGAGACTAAATCTTTCTAATATCAGTCTCATCCCTAAGAAGATGGATGTTAAGACACCTAAAGACTATAGACCCATCAGTCTGGTTGGAGGTTTCTACAAAATACTTTCTAGAATGCTCTCAGACAGGCTCAAAACAATATGCATAAAATTATTTCCCATTTTCAAGGAGTTTTTATTCACGGGAGGCATATCTTAGATGGAGTCCTTGTGGCGAATGAATGTTTGGACTCTAGGATGAAGTCAAAGGAACCAGGAATCATTTGTAAGGTGGATATTAAGAAGGCCTACAACCATGTGAATTGCGATGTAGTTGTTCATCTTCTACAACTTTATGGTTATGGCGAGAAGTGGAGGAACTGGATTTATTGGTGCATGTCTTCAATTCAGCACTCAGTCTACGTCAATGGGGATACGACAGAAAAATTTAAACCTAAGAGAGGAATAAGACAAGATGACCCTTTGTCTCCTTTCTTGTTCCTTTTAATTGCTGAGGTGTTACCTTTATTAATGGATAAAGTAGTTCAGAAGGGGTTGGATAAAGGGCTTTAGAGTGGGTTCCCAGAATCTGGAGATAACACATCTACAATTTGCAGATGATGTGATCTTCTTTTTGGAAGCTAAAACTAAACAGATTCTTGCTCTAAAAGCGATTTTCATCTTATTTGAAGCATGTACAGGGCTGAAGGTGAATCTGGAGAAGTCTACAATTACGGCTGTTGGGGAAAATATCAGTGCTGAAATCTTTGCAAACATTATGGAGTGTTCTGTAGATTACCTTCCTTTTCAATATTTGGGATTACCTATTGGTGCTGTGGCTAATTCTAAAAAAAATATGGCAACCAATTATTGAGAAAATGGAGAAGAAACTGAGCTTGTGGAAACGAAATTTTCTCTCCAAAGGTGGTAGGGTGGTACTCATTAAAAGTACCCTAGCCAATCTCCATATCTACTATTGTCTCTTTTTCTTCTCCCTAAGATAGTAGAGAAGAAGATGGTGAGCATTATGAGGAAATTCTTATGGGGTTTCTCAGGCAGTAAGAAGAAGATCTGTTGGGTTGCCTAGGAAAAAAATTCCAAGCCTAAGAAGAATGGAGGGTTAGGTATTAGAGATCTCTCTAAAATAATCTTAGCTCTCTTATCTAAATGGGTCTTGAGATACTTTACTGAAAACAGGCTTTATGGAGGAAAGTTATACATGCCAAGTATGGAGACAACCAAGGGAACTTACTTCCATGTAACACCAAAAACCCCTATGGGACTGGAGTGTGGAGACACATTCTAAAGCAAAAATAGTTTGTGCTCGACAACTCGGAGATCAAGGTCAGAAATGGGAGCTCCATTTTATTTTGGACGGACAAATGGATTGGAGTGACTACATTAATGGAGAAGTTCCCACAACTGTACAACATTGCTAAGTACAAGAAAGCCACAATTGCTGAAGTTATAACTGATGGTAATGGCTTAGACTTTGATTTAAGACAAATTCTCGACAGTGGTGAGAGAAGACTACTACTACAGCTCGTTGGGGTTTTAGAACAGGCTATCCCTTTGGAGCATGGTGAAGATGACACCTCTTGGTAAGTTTGCTAAAGGCAATCTATTTTCAACAAAGGAATGTTATCTAGCCTCAGCTGAAGTAGGAGATGAAGTTTGGGAGGATAAGATCTTTTGGAAGAAAGAGATACCCTCTAAAGTGTCCTTTATGATTTGGTATGCAGCAAGAAATGTAATGCCCACCATTGACAACCTTCGAAGAAGGGGAATGGTCTTCATCAATAGTTGTTTTCTCTACAACAAGGAAGAGGAGACAGTAAAGCACTTACTTCTACACTGCCACATCTCATGCGCTGTTTGGAATTACTTTGCTGATTCAATGGGTTTAAAATGGGTGCAAGGTAATGACATTATAGGAGTGATGGAAGCTTGGGAAGCCTGTAAGCTTCGAGGTAAAGCAAAGGAAGCTTGGACAATGATACCACACGCGATATGCTGGACTCTGTGGTTGAGTCGAAATGACACTGCTTTTAACTCCAAAGATATCACACTGGAATACTTGATCTGTAAAATTAAGAGTTTATTGTTTCTTTCGGGTTTGAGGGGGGAGATATTTTAAGGATATTGTTTTACTGTTCTTTTGATCAGATGGGAGGCTCTTATGTCTGTGTAAGTCCTCTCTTGTATGTTTGCTCTGTTTTCTTCTTTTCCTCTTTCATTAATAAGATTTCAACCTTTCCCCCACAAAAAAAAGGCAAGTAGAAACTATAAACTAGAGGGATATTTTCGTCATTGTGTGTCTATAAATCGGTACTCCTTTCAAATTGATTGAGCTGTGGCGCGTTAATACTAGACACACGGTGGATGGACTCGAATCCGTCGTTGAAATTTGCTTTAGCAATCGCTCTTCTCCGATCGAAACTACTCAAGAATTCTTCAAATCCCTCTTCTTCCTCCTCTTCGTCTGAATCAGATGCTCAACGTTGGAAAAAAAAGGTTCTCTTTCTCTCTCTCTTATCTCTCACAGCTGCAACTTGATCAGAAACAAAAACCTAATTTCATTTTCATTTCTGAATCTTCAGGCGAAGGAGAGAAAACAAGAGATTCTGAGACTCAAACAAGAACTTAAGGAACTTGAAGGTATTTACTTAGCAATTTACTTTTTCTTTCACATTCTCACTATTTCGAGTGGAGACTGTAAAAAGAGGGAAACCATCGAATTTTGTTCGAATTTTTTGTTGCAGATGGAACGCAGTACAATCTGTTCCCTCAAATTGCTTCTTGCAAGTGTTATTTCTTCGATAATCTCGGGAAATTAAGCCCTAGAAGAGTTAATTTGGGAGATGACCGCGACAGCGGGTTCAATGACGTTCTACGCCGTAGATTCCTTCGACAAGGTATTTTTTTACCCTTTTGTTTTTCTTCTTGTATCCCTGACACGTTTGTTTCAGAAACTTGTTTACATGATGGCTTCTTTCAGTACGTTTGAAGGAAAGAAGGAAAAGACCAGGTGAATCTGTAAGGCGACCACATGTTTTAGGTAAGTTAACCTAAATATATTAACTATGAACTTCTAATTAATTCAAAGTTCTGATATCAAAGCAACTAGGGCTCGTTTTTTATAGTTCATTGTAGTTTAAGTGAGGCTCCTCAAGTTTAATTAGAGAAGCTAGTAACTAGTTCTCCCTTGGGCATTTTTCTTGCTTAAGTTTTAGTTATTACAATTCTAACAAATTTTTAATTACAGAGAGATATGGATATTGGAGATTTAAGCAAGTGTCCTAAGATGTATAGCAGGATCCGAAAACATTTGGAGAAATTTTTTCCTATTATTAGATTTCTTATGTATTTTTCAATTGTATGGCAGAGTTAAACGTTGAAGATCAGATAGAGCAACTTAGTACTTCTGTTGATTTCTTGGTGGATCAATGCAAGACCTTTGCTCCTGTGAGAGCGCATCACTTTCGTCTTGGTTCTCCATACAATACGTATAATTTCTTCTTTTTCTGTTTTTGCGCTTAATTTTTTAATGTTATATGTTTTACTTTCTAGGTGGCGAATGATACTTCTTTTACCAATTGGTCACACCAAGCTGTAGACTTCATTTTAGGTAATATCCATTTCCCTGATTTTGTGAACTTTTGATCTTGCCTTTCAATTTTTAATTTATACTTTATTCTGTTCTGTTCATGTGCGCAAAATACTTGTAAATCAAGATAAAGATGATCAAGTTTATTTGCATAAATATGGACGTAGTCAAAAGAAAATTTTATGCCTAAACGGCGGGGATTTCTTTAGATGAGACAATGAATATGGAATAATGTACTTATTTTATAGGAGTATAGGAAATCAAATAATAAATAAAAAGATATCGAAGGAGAAAACAATAAACCACATAGATTCAAAACCCCCCAGAGTGGAAACATGAGAGCAAAGCTAACTGTTTGGTGCTAAAGAAGTGCATGCTAAATAAAAGAAAAATCAAGATACTCTAGTGGATCGGTGTCACAGCTAACCAAGAACAATAAAGAAATTGGAAGTCTCTAGTTCCCCTAATCTCTATTATGCAACATCTTGACAATCAATTATTTAAATGGTTTCATGCCTTGGTACCATTGTGGAATATCATGATCTATATCATCTAATTTGATTCAATTTGATCCTTTGTAGGCCAACAACTCTAGCAATTTTAGTCACTCTTAAATAAATGGATGTGTTTTTTATTACACCAGTGTTAGGTATGTGGACCCATGATGAGGGCATACCTGGTATAGTTGTGGGGTATAATTCTGGCTTGAAAGTACAGCGTAAAGTAGACTTTGCTCGGTTCCTTTTTCGTCTTGACAAAGCGGAAAAGAATCATATTGAAAACGAGGTCAAACCTTCATGAGTTAGTGGGACCCAAAGAATATGGAAGCTGAAGAAATTTCCTGTGTGACACAAACCATTGAGATAAGCAACCCAGAGTAAATGATTTTTCTACACTAATATATGGTACAGGATGGGGATGCCAATTCATGGTTTTGTACATGAATTTGTAAGGTTCAAGCAAATCTAAAAGGTGTAAAATATTATATGATGCAACTCTTGCTTTGCATGATAAAATTTCATTATAGATGGCATGATTTAAATACCAAAAATGATGCTTATCTTAGTAAAATGAACGAGTAAACAATTTTATTATTATATTGGAGATAGAGGAGTGCTGGAGACTGTTAGCAAGCACAGTCGATAGCTTCTCCTTGGTACAGGTGGTACCAAGTAGTCGGTGGAAAGTAACCCCCTGTACACATGGCACCAGAAGCTAGTGATTGTGCTAGCATTCTTCTTGGAGACATCCGTATTTGTGTCAGTGTCCTTGATTTTGGAAAACGAGGAATAGCATTCCCATATCCTTTACCAATACCCACATCTTGGCATTTTAAAATTATTTTCTGAAGTCTTTCTCAACCATATTGCCAAGAAATTAAAATGACTTGTTTAGCACAGTTTGTTCAAATTTGTGGATTACAACTTCAATTCAACTATTTAATTAGCTTTACTCATTCCCTGGTTTGAATTATGAAACAGATTCTACCTCTTGCATGTACTTTTTTTATTTTCTTATTTTTCTTATCGCAGGAATTGTTATTGCTGCTCTTAGTCACTTATGAAGTCTAAGAGAAGAATGTAATGAATCAACAATTTCTAATTTTCTTTCTTCCCTTTCAGAGAGCTGCCTTTGAATCCATACAAGAACATGCTTGTACTTTTATATCTATATGCTCATACACTTCGTTTTAATCCATTAGTTTCTTCTTTGTTGTTGACTCATATTTAAATTATTTGAAGCTTCGTTGAAGAATTTGCTTGCGAAGGAAAAGAACCAAGAACTTGTTGAAGGGATTGTCAGTAGGTTGATTACACGATTGGTTGGAACAATGTGCATTCCTTCACAAAAAGATGGTAAATAGCTGATTCAACAATTACATGAAATGTCACCCATTAAAGAAAGATGTTATAGTCTGCAGGTGCTTCTTGTTCTTGAACATGGCAACTTGAGGTTCAAATTTTGTTTTATAAATCTAGTTGCATTGTTCTTTCTGCTAGTACAAACATTATAATAAGCTATGATTCTATGAAACTGTTATGACAGGGACTGATTCATTAATAACTTTGCATAAATACAAAGTCCAACATTCTTTTCCCATATGTGGTGCTTACTTTGTGGAGTGGTACTGAAAATTTGTGATTGTGTGCATGTATATTTCATGTCTCGTGCTCTGGTTTGGATTCTGTAGTGGCTATACTGAAAACCTGATGTATCTAAGATGATGCAAGTGATGTGAGCCTATAACGATAAATGCCTAATATATATCGTTAAATATGAAAGAGACAAGTTCAATATGAATGACCGATATGCATAGCAATTTTTTTTAATTCCTGAACGTATGTTAATAATGTCTGAGGTGATCTATATGATACTCTGGAAACTATAAAAACAGGAAAAAGCCCAATACAATTTATACAAACTGATGTGAACAGAAATCCACCAAGAATCATCACACACATGTAAACTGTTTCAATCCATTCTGAACAGATATCTTGGAAGAACTTTTGGTCTCTGCTGTGATGTGGGATGACAGACTTTTGTTAAGAAACAAGTGAACAATCATTTCTTGTGAGCACTAGGCAAACAATAGTTTGATACTTTGATCCATCTTCAGAAGCATTCCTTGATGGGGTGCCCGTAGGTTTCTGGTAAAGCCTCCATGAATGGTGATTGGATTCAAATTAGTTGTTATAGAATTGGCTCTCCTTGGTTTTAAAACTTGGGATGACTGTTGCTTTTGTATTTCATATGATTATCTTCAATATATGCTCCTTGGAAACCATGTAGACAATTAAATATTGTTCTGTTATTTTTCATATTTGTAGATTTCAAGTGGCTTTCATGCTATCATCCTTTTGAGCAAGTTTTAGTGGAGTTTATGTAAGGCTACTTGAGAAACTTGGTTATCACAACTTGGAGGATGTCATCAATGTTCAATACTTTTACACAAAAGTAATGAGAAAGTGAAGTTCTCTGTTGAATATCAGCAACAAGTGCTTCTTATTTTTTCTTTTTTCTCTTTCCAGCTTCCCTAGCTAAATCTTGTAAATCAAGATATTGCTCTTTAATCTCTATAGCAAAAATATGTTGGGTTTGCTTATTTAGAAATTCTCGGTGCTCATTCACTCTTAACACAAGTTTTCATCCATTCGTTAAAGCATGCTACATAGCTTGTGGAGACATCTTTTGTTTCTTGCATCTAATTTCTTTCTTCTCTTAAATTTCTTTCTTCCCAGATTCGTTTCTTGTTTTCTGTTACAGAATCATCTTCTTCGGGTTATGATGTCGAATTCTATGTGCAACACTTAATTCGTCAGCTGGGAAGTGATCCATATATTGGCCAACGCACAATGCTTGCTGTTTCTCAAAGAATTTCTGTATTAGCAGAGAGTTTACTTTTTATGGATCCATTTGATGATGCTTTTCCCAATACGCATAGCTGCATGTTTGTGTTGTAAGTAAAAACACAACATTTTGCAAGCATGGATTTATATGATCAGTTATTTGGATGCTCAGATCTTCTTTTCAAGTTAAATCTTTTAGAGTAGGAGACCATAGGCAAATAATGTGCTTTACTTGCTACTACTGAAACCAAAAAAAAAAGTGCTTTGCTTGCTTACTGGCGTAGTAGCTCAATTAAGAAAGACAAACTGTTATCTGTTTTTGAGTTTCATAGTTGCGTAATCCTTTTTACTCAATAACCAGACTGTTTAACACTGTTAACTCTGAAACCTTGATGCGAGCATGTATAATTTTTTTTATTTATTTATAAGTGGAGCATCTTTTATTTCCATTCTTCAGCAATTAGTTGTTTGGTATTTATTTATAGAACTACGAGAATCCTAAGGCTGTAAAGTGAAAATTCTGTTCGTTTTAGTGTTCATCAATTTTCTAGGATGAATGGATCTTACACAGAAGGGATCTAATCTGTGAATCCCACTTCGTTACTGTTTTCCAACTGTTGTATAATTGGGGGTTGCGGATTGCCTCCATATTCAAACTTCACTTCTTTAATTTGTATCAATGTAAGCAGTTCAAACGACCTGCATTAAAGTGAACATATTGTAGTCAGCATTGTGCCTGACCAAACAGTGTCAGTACTGCAGTTGTGATTGATGACTTATCCTTCTGTATGCTCTTTTTACGAACATAAGAAACATTAGTTTCAAAATATTATCTTAAATACAAAGAAAAGTGAACCTTTTTTCCTAATTATTGTACCAAAATATGTTGCTGGCTTCTGTGACTGATAAAATCGAGTATTTTTGTACTGATTTAAGTGAGCATTTATCAACTTTGATAGTATCAATAGGTTAGATAATACGGAATTGGAGGTCTCATGAGGGATTTATTTTATTCCCGTAGAGGTATATCGTAGTCTTATAGTTGGTTGTTTAAATGCTTTCCATTATGACATGGAAGTGAACCCCTATTTATGTCTAGGTATTCTAGTACGACTTTATTTTGTATGAGTTAATAATGCATTCCAATTTTGTAACATTTTTTTATTTTTATTTTTATTTTTAAGATTGTGACTGTGGATAGACATTAAGATCTGATGGTGTTTGGTTTCAAGGTTAGCATTCTTTACTTGAGTAAATTTGTGATGGCAGGATCCAGCTTATTGAGTTTTTGATATCAGATTATACACAAACTTGGACAAGCAATGAAGGTTTTGAAAGAAGTAAGTATTGTCATTTCTCTCTGTTATGTCGTTAACAATTTCATATCAAACTTCTATGAGCTTACCCTAAATGATCACATCCATATGTCATGAATCTTCTCCACATATTCAGTGTCGTTCGTTCTATAATATTCAAATAACCAAACATTTTGATAGTCGATTATCCTCAACTGTAGACGATTCTTACAAAAAATCAGATGATTCTAAAACTAACCCTATCAAAAGTTGGTTGAAATTTAACTAAAAGCCTTCGCAAATTATATGGACAGAGAAGACACACCTAGGTTTATAACTTAGAAGCAGTTGTTCATGGACCTTATCTGCATTGACTATCAAGATGGTTAAACAGTGTAAACGGATCCTGACACTAATGTAAATACTATGTGAAAATCGATCTTAGACCAAGTTAGCTTACATAAGAACTAAAAACACCACATGAGATGAATTATTATTGATTATGATGATGGTTGATGGTGATGCAGTGCTTTTTGAAGAGTGGGTGAGATCGGTTCTTCAAGCAAGGAAGTCATTAGGCCTCTTAGAATGCAGGAATGGACTCTATGTTTTGTACATGGACCGCGTAACAGGGGAGTTGGCTAACAAAGTCAGCGAGGTTTCATGTCTCCCAACACTCAGCCCAGATATCCTTGAGAATCTGTTCCACTGACCTATTCTCTTCCCAACAACCAGCTAGGTATGTCAGCACTCAGCACTTAAACTTGCTCTATCCTATATTAAACTTCAAATTACATCATATTTTAGTAGAAGTTTTCGAGCAATCTCGTCTCACATGAACAAGAAAATTGATTGCTGTTTTTCATCCAGATTTCTCACTTTTTGGATCATGTTTTCTTTCGGATCCAACTAGAATTGTTCATAATTAAGAATAAACTGGTATAGTTCATAAAACATTAAAACTCCTTTCATGAGTATAAATGCTATCCCTCTGCTGTATATAACTAGTGGGCAGTATGTGCTTTCTGCACATGATGCTACTTTATTGTTGTGATCTATAAATACGTAAAAATACTGTTCTTGATCTCCATAATGCTCTCTCTCTCTCTCTCTCTCATATTTATTTATGTTAAAAAATTGTTTTATGTAATAAAAGATTTTTGGGTTTAAAGTTTAATTATGTAAATTGCTCAATCGGTCGTGGATTTTTACGAATGATTGTTAGGAACTGGCTCTACGTAGTAAGATAGATATTGAGAAACCGTTTAATTCTTTTCTCAAGTTGGTGTTTGTCTTTTGGACCTTAAGTTTATACTGTTTAACTATTTCTAGTATCTCATCTTTAGAAGAAGATAAACTATGCAATATCAAGTTCAAGCATCAATAAATGTTACAAAATATTTTTCCCCTCCTCAAGTAGGAACATATATATCGCATAAGTAAATTCTAGTTCAACATGATTTTAGAGCAAACGATCCAAAGAGGTGAAGGGTTCAAGTCTCATCGCTAAAGCGAAGAGTTAAAAAAGTTAAAAAAACCCAGGATTAACATTGAGGGGGAGTATTGGGGATAATGGACCCACCTCTAGATCTGTATAAATATAATATCGATAATTCTCTTTACAAGCTTGAATTTTTAGAGAAAGTTGTTCAAGCACATATCTCACATTTGAGGAATCATTCCTAAATTCATCAATTGAACTATTATTAATATGTCCTAAATCCTAATCTTAGCAGAAGATGCAGTTTGATAGTTCATATCAAAAGATAATTAAAAGTTTAAAGAGTAGACATTTGTCTGAATGAAACTCCATTTTGAATCAAATTTTCTGTATGTCCTATACATGAACTAGATCATATGGACTATGGAGTAAGAAGTTTGCTAGACGTGAATCAAATTTTAAGTCCACCTTTGATTTTCCAATCGTCAAGAATGTGGATTAGTTCCTCGTATAAAAATTTCCTTCTTAACAAAATAACTCGATTCCAACTCATTTAAAACTTGGCCGAGTTAGCTGTAACTCAGTCAAAGTATCAGCGTCTCAATGGTTCAACATGGTTTTGAAACTTCGTTTTGCTAACCACAGGCTTGCTACGGTGGTTGTTACTCCTTCGCTTTGAGAGTAGGTCTTGGGTTCGAGTCTCTATGAAGTGCGTAATTAGACTTTTCTCTTTGCGATGTGTCTTCAAAAGTTGATTGAAACTTAAAACGGATCAAATGGAGGGTTCACACAGTTTAAAATTTCAATCAGATCATGGGTAGATCATCCAAAAACAAAGCATCGGCCTTTGGAATACGAATATCTCTATTTAGGCACTTCAAATAGGTGTAAGAAGAATGTACGAATAATTTAGGTGTACATCTTAATTATATAAGAGGCTTCCTTGGATGAATAGTGCGGCTCCAGCTAGCCGCTTGAACCAAGCCAAATAACAAAAAAAGGAGAGAGAAAGTGAGAAAGGGGAAGGGGTGGGCCAAGCCATTTTGGGGAGCTGGTTTACAATGCGGTTCATTCAAAGCATCAACGTGCCCTTTTTCTATTCCGATAGTGACCAGCTATAATTTGTTAAATTCCAATCATATCTTACAATATTCTTTCTATAGTAATTACACTCGGATTATAATAATGACACTCGGATTACACCTAATAGTGGGTGCTATATGGAGTTGATCCAAATGCTAATTTTTTGTATCGAGGATCTCTTCACCTAAGTAACCAGAGCGTGGAGCGGGAGCGAGAGCGGGAGCGGGAGCGAGAGCGTCGGAGCGTCTAATTTAAAAATATTCAAGGTTCGGAGCGCCGAGCGCCGTAAACAAAAATAGCTAACAGGCCATTGTATAAACAAGATGTTGGGCGTAAATAATAGGTTCCCTAATATATTTTTTCTATTTTTATATTAATCACGGGCATCAATTTGATGCACCTAGAATGTATTGAAGAGTTTTTTTTTGTAAGGCTTAGGTGCATCAAATATTAATCACATGTCAACACCAAAACATTTTTTTTCAAATAAAACCCCCAAAATAGTCTTTCCTCTTCATCGTTTCCTATAAAAGAAACTTATGAAACCCTAAAAAGTAACAACTAAAGCAGGAGACGACGACGGCGTTTCTTCTTCTCTCTCTCCTCTCAGATTGCTGGATTCATTCTCATTCCTCTCTTTTTTACTTTCTCTCTCCTAAAGGAGACGACAATAGATCAGACAAACAAGTAAGGGCTTTTAATTGGTAAAAAACCAGCTAGTAGTGGAACCACGGATCTACAAATGTGGAAGCGCGGATCGACAAATGTGGGAGCGCGGATTGAAGGCGAATCCGCTCCCAATCCGCAACTTCGCGGATTGGGAGCGGGAGCGTTCTAACTGTTGCACGTTTTTGGTTACTAAGTATCATCATATTAAAAAATTATATTTTAAAATATTTAATCTAACTAAAAGTTTGATTCTTTTAATTAAAGAACAAATGCTTAAAATTAACATATTTTTAAAAATTTATTTTTAATAGATCGTTTTCACCAAAAAAAATTAATAATTAGATCATCTTTATTAATATAAATGAGTCATTAAGAGATGGGCCATATTTTTTTTTTTGATAGACGCAGGAGCCGTGATTAGATGACTAGAGTCTTTTGAAAGCAAATCGTAAACATAGGAAGGGGGATCAGTAGATGTGATTTCGGTTGATAGTGCTTTAGCCTTGGATGCTAAAGCATCATCAACCGAATTTGCTGATCTCGAACATAAAGAAAACGAGCAGAAAATAAAAGCAAAGGTTAGGTTGATCGCATCAGTGATATAAACCTTGGTGCGCCAACCAATATTACAATAACTAGAGTTTAGGGATGAAATAATAAACTGAGCATCTCCCTCAAAAGTGATAGCTATGTATCCTAATTCACGAGCCTATTTAACTGTTGACAGAGCTGCTAAACCTTCCGCTTCTTCAGCTAACTGAAATCTTGAAGGAATCAATCTAACCGCCCTGCAAACACCATAGGTGTCACGTAGCACAATTCCAATACCAATATTTTCAGATTTAGAGACGAAAGAAGCATCGAAATTCATTTTAAAATGATCACAAGGAGAATGGACCCAACAAGTACATATAGGTATCCTGGACTGAACAGTATTGGTCCTAATATTCATCGGATTTATAGTATAAATCTGGATATATCTAGTAATAGAGTTGAAGGTTTGAAGGGGTTTAGCTATATGGTTCTCGTAAATGACATTGCACCTAGTTTTTCAGATAAACCAACAGTAAGTTGCACAAGTTGCAGTCCATTTTCTCATTTCATTAGTGATCCAGCCACTCGAGGAGAGAACCATGTAGATATCCACTCCATAAGAGAGGGAGGGGTAGGATGGGCCATCTGATCCCTTCTGAAAAAGGAAAATGAATTAAGGACCGAAAGTCCTCTATCCACATGGAGGTGATTCTTTCTCAATCGAGGCTCTCCAAAGTTCGAAACTTTTTTCTACGTGTGTGCGTGTGCAATCCCTTCGACAAACTCACCACAACTACCACCTAATTGTTGGGTTTATGCCCTAAAACAATTAAAACGACATTTTATGTGTTAATAAATAGTTTATTAATTTCGCATGCTTGATAATAATAATGAGTTTACGTAGATGAACTAGTTGCATGCAAATGTTGCATGTGGGAGATATAGTTCATTAATACTTCGTTCGTAGTTTATTAGATCACGGTTCTGTTGACGATAAACTATAATGCATTGGTTAATCGTGTGATATATCTCCGTCACCGGAGTATTGACTCCTAAGTCCAATGCATTGATGTAACAAGTTTACATCGAACTGGTCAGCATGGAATTCTGTTATTTCATGTCACTGAATAACTAAAATTCAATGGAGAGCATTGTTGCATTAAACCTCAATTCTGAGAATTAAAATATACCTTGCGTGTATATTATGTTCATTTTGTTTTGTCAATCAGTGAGGTCAGAAACGTAAACATGATCCAATATTCTGGACAAGATGGATGGACATAATTACAGCGTGAGAATATTTTGGTTCAATATGAAATCCACATTCAGTTTGATATTCCCTTGTTCATCTGTGGGAATTATTATTCTAGACTGGCTAGTGATCTCTTTGAGATTATTAGAATAATAATTAGTCTGCACAGAATGAGGCACAAGGATTAAGAAATAATGATCCTTGAGGATGTGACTGGTAGTAAAATACTAACCTAGGGATTATTATGAATATCGGTTTACAGTGGAGGGTTTGAATGCATGTACAGTGGAGGAAGGGTTTATTTATAAATACTACAACTATCAGAGTTTTCAGTCACAAAAGTGTGGTGGACTAATTTGTGATTATTTTATTTAGTATTTAATTATGTGAGACATAAGGACTAAATATTAAATAAAATTTTAGCTGAAAGTTGTGGGACCCCNTTGTATGTGGATGACATCCTACTAATCGGGAATGATGTAGGAGATCTTTCATCAGTTAAGTTGTGGCTTTCCAACCATTTCAGTATGAAGGACTTGGGAGAAGCCAGTTACATTCTAGGGATCAAACTTCTGAGAAATCGAAAGTCTAGGATGATAGGCATATCTCAAACAACCTATATTGAAAGCATGTTGAAAAGATTTTCCATGCAAGATTCCAAGAAAGGATTCTTGCCCTTTAGACATGGCATTTATCTATCCAAGNATAAAATTTTAGCTGAAAGTTGTGGGACCCTAAGACTTAATTAGACTAGGATTCTAGAAAGAGTAGGAGACCTCCCTATATATACTAATAGGGAGGGGCGGCACACACAAGGATCACCCCTATTGTGTGCCGCCACTTTCTCTCTCCTCTCCTTCTCTTTCTAGTTCTAGTTCTAATTAGTAACTGGTGGAGAAAATCCTAGCCTCCATTCTAGTTCTAGGTTTTCTGATCTTCAGGTTGCAAGAAGAAGAAGAAAGCTTGGTGATCTATAGTAGGAGGATTGGAGCAACTAGTTGAAGCCTTCTAATATTCAAGTTTGTTGGATTAAGTGTTGAAGGTAAGCAACTAAATTATTTTAAAGATCCCTATTAACAGTTGAAAGATCCTGCATGAATCAGAGATTAATTTTTTTAAACCCTATTATGTTTTCCGCTGTGTACATATAATCTCTGGTTTGTGGGAAGTAACCCATCATTGGTATCAGAGCCCAGGTTTCAACTTGTTAATAGGGTCTTTTGTTTGATGGAGACCAATATGATTACTAGGTTGAACAAGGAAATTTGTGGGATGTTTATGGTCTTTTGAATCATAATTTTATTTAATTAGATTAAATAAAAAAATTAGTACCCACAAGTTTCTTGTTATGTTGTTGTATTAATTTGATTAATTGGGTTAAGTTTGATTAATGCCTGTATGCACCAAAATTAGTCCCATAAGTTTTCAATTACAATGAATTAAATTGATAGGCACCTTTTTGGGTACTACTAAAAGGTTTCAATTTAATTAAATTTTCTGGGTTATGTTTTTTTTCAAAGTTTCTAATTAATTGAAGCATGCATGTAATAGTAATTTTGGTTTAGAATTATTATTTGGAAGAGTTTTTAATTAAAATTTTCATCAAAATTTTTCAAAAGGTTTCTAAATCTACTGTTACTGTTTCAATTAGAAACTAGGTTGAAAATTAGGGTTTGGGGTGGTAGTTTGGGTCGGCTAGGGTTAGGGTGTTGATTGTGTCGGCTAGGTTTAGGGTTGGTTTGGACTTAGGGTTAAGGTTTAATAGGTTAGGGTTATTAATGTTTTAAAAAGGTTATGGGCTCTGGTAACAAGCCCAAAGTTTTAATACTTAAAACAAAAATAAACTATTATTAACCCTAATGGGCTTATGGAGATAAGCCCGATACAGGAAGCCCAAACAGGTAGGGTTAAGGGAGACGGGTTGGTCAGCCCTGCTGACTTGACCCATCAGCCCTAACCCAGACCGCGGGCCAACCCGCGTACCGACCCTACCTGACCCGACCCGTTGACCCGCGACTCATAACCCGCCGTCCCGACCCAAATCGAGACGAGTCAGACCGAGTCAGATCGTCTGACTCAGCTGACTAAAGTCAGTGGTCTGACTCGGTTCAGACCAGACCGGTTCGGTTTGACCTGAACCAAACCAGACCGGTCAGGGACTGAACCTAAATAATTTCTTTTCTTAAAACTTTCTGAAAATTCAGATTTAGTCCCTGGTTTGAAGTTTCTTATGACAGAAGGGTCAGAATGTAATTTTAAGCTTTTGGGAGGGTTTTAAGCTTGAAAAATGTGATTTTTCTTGTCTTAATTTTTGTGCATACAACATTAGTTCATTCTTTAGTATCCTAATTGATCAAATGGTATACAATTCTTATAGAATTCTTGTGCATTTGATGTATGAGAATTAAATACACTTATTTAAAAGAAACCCCTTGTCATAAAATATTAAGTGGGAGAGGGATTTAATCAAATCCCATAGCCTTCCATCATCGATCCATGTGATAATAATGGATCAGTGACTCCCCAAGGAGCATGGGTCCATTAATATCTGTTTGGATTGCTTAGAGCTAAGGGTTAGACTAGAACCATCAGTTTGAACCTCCCCAAGGAGGGCATTCTGATTTCTAGCATTCTAATACCGAGATGATGGGTCACACTTAACTGAAAGTGAGCGTCATGATTCCCCAAGGAACAAGCGACACTCATGAGTAAGAGGCTAAAGATAATCGGATGTCGAATTAACTTGGACATGAGATGTCTGGAAAGTAATTCGATTGAGATGATCACCTATTTGGGTGCACTTCTTCATATCCCCAAGGATAGTTGAATGTGTATGCTGATTAGGATCCGATATTTATGGTAACTAAGGGGTGTTACAATAAATAAAAGTTCTTATTAAAAATCAATTATGATATCTCATTGTTATTATGTTTATTTGCATGCTTAGATGTCTACATTCAACCCATTGCATATTATCTTGAAAGAGAATCAGTTGAGCGGACCAAACTATGTTAACTGGAAAAGAAATTTGGATATTGTGCTGACTGCCCAAGAGTACAAATTTGTCCTAGAAGGGGATAGTCCCTCACTCCCTGGTCCTAATGACTCTCAGGAAGACCATGATCATTATCATAAGTGGGTCAAAGCGAATGATATGGCCAAGTGCTATATCTTAGCTTCCCTATCAGATGTTCTGCAACATCAGTTCGCGGAGTATGCTCATGCTTCAGATATCATCAAGGAACTGAAAGAGATGTTTACTGTTCATAGTCGCCCTGCCAAGCAGGATGCGATCAGAAAGCTCATTAATACTAAGATGTCCGAAGGAACTCCAGTACGTGATCATATTCTCATTATGATGGGATTGTTCAATGTATTGGATACCTTAGGATCCAAGATGGACGATGAGTTCAAAGAGGATGTGATCCTTGCTTCTCTCCCGCCATCGTTTTCCCAGTTCATAATGACTTTCAATATGAACAAGATGAAAACGACTCTTCCCGAGTTAATGAATCAGCTTACGGTGGCGGAAGGGATAATCAAGGGACACAAATCTGGTAGTATTAATGTGGCTGAAGGTTCTTCTGGATCTAAACCGAAAGGTCGAAATTCCAAGAAGAAAGGAAAGAAAACATCGGGAACGCAGAACAACCTGAGTGTCAATAAGGATAAGGGAGTTGCAAAGCCAAAGGGAAAGTGTTTCCATTGCGGTAAAACTGGACACTGGAAACAGAACTGCCAGGACTATCTTGCAAAGAAGAAATCTGCAGGTATGCTTGAATCTTTAGTTGTCGAGGCAAATATTGCCAATAATACACCAAACACATGGTGTGTTGATTCCNAAGTCAAGCAAGTTGGAATCAAAATCAGAAGTATGCATGTTTGTAGGATACCCTAAAGGAACGAAAGGCTATCTGTTCTATAATCCGAAAGAACAAAAGGTGTTTGTTAACACAAATACAGTTTTTCTTGAGGAAGATTATATGATGGATTACAAGCCTTCCAGCAAAGTTGTACTTAAGGAGATAACAGATGCTTCTTCAGTGGGAGTAGAACGTGCGATGGATCCACTTCCAGTGGGAGGTTCATAGTATGGTCTGCCCATGTTGATGCAACTAGGTGATCCAGTAGTTATTCTTCGTTAGCAAGGACAAACCAGTAGGCAAGTGGCAGAGGCACAAAGACTATCCAATAATTCACATATGGTAATACAGGGTGCTGAACACCAAGCACCAATGCAGGAGGAGCAATGTCCAATGGTTCAGGAGGACCACCAGGTCCAAGAAGAACCACTAGAGCACGTTCAACAGGATCAGCAAGAACCCCTGGTTCAAGCTGAACCGTTGGCTCAACCAGAACAATTTGGACAAC
>MVGT01001726.1:20515-44944 GCA_002174775.1 Macleaya cordata
CAAAGAAGAAATCTGCAGGTATGCTTGAATCTTTAGTTGTCGAGGCAAATGTTGCCAATAATACACCAAACACATGGTGTGTTGATTCCGGAGCCACTAATCATATATGCAATTCATTGCAGGGGTTCCAGATGGTAAGATAGCTAAATGATGGAGAGATTTACATGAGCCTAGGATCTGAGGCAAGAGCTGCTGCCGTAGCCATAGGAGTTGTTCGTCTTCTTTCTAGTAGTGGTAGTAGTAGGAATGAAAGTTTAGTTTTAAACAATTGTCTTTATGTGCCGGATATTAGGCAAAACTTAATTTCAGTTTCTTGTCTTATCAAAGATGGTTATAATGTTGAGTTTAACTCATTTAATATTTTTATTAAAAGAAATAGTTTTACTATTATATCTGGCATGTTAATGGATGGTTTATATCTAATCTCTTCTCCTAGTAATGTTGCTTCCAGACGGTTACCCTGTACTTTTTTATAAGAAATTTTGGCCAATTTTGGGTGATGATGTTACAGTTTTGTTACAACATTTGTTTCGTACTGCTGAACTGCTAGAGAATTTGAATAAAACATATGTTGCTTTAATCCCCAAAATTACCAATCCTTCTTCTCCTGTGGATTTTCGACCTATCTCCTTGTGTAATGTGCTCTATAAGATTATCACAAAAATTTTGGCCAATCGTTTGAAAGTTTTCTTAAATGAGTTTATTTCAAATACTCAGAATGCTTTTGTTAATGGTCGTCAAATCACTGATAATTTAATTGTGGCTCAGGAACTTATTCATTCTATGAAACTTTCAACTGCTCGTACTGGCTCTTTTGCTTTAAAATTTGATATTTCAAAAGCCTATGACAGAGTAGATTAGAATTTTTTAGAAGTGTCCTTCATAATTTTGGCATTCAGGGTAAGAGTCATAAGCTTATTATGAATTGTGTAACATCTGCCACTTTTTCTGTTTTAATCAACGGCCGCCCCAAGGGCAACTTTATTAGTGAGCAAGGTTTACGCCAAGGATGTCCTTTGTCTCCTTACCTCTTTATTCTTTGTACTGAAGGTTTAACTTGGTTAATCAATTTTCATGTCAATGCTGGTCTGTACCAAGGTCTTAAGATTAATAGGTATGCTCCTGTTATTTCCCATTTAATGTTTGCAGATGATTTGCTTTTATTTGGGATTGCATCTGATCAGAATATTCAAACTTTGCAGGACATTCTAGAGATTTATTCTTCGTGGTCAGGCCAACGCACTAATTTTGCCAAATCTACAATTCATTTCAGTAAATCTGTGTCTTAGGGGAGAGGTAATGGTATTGCAAATCAGATAGGCGTGAGACGAATGACTTTGGATGAGAAATATTTTGGAACTAAACTTCTTTCGCCCAAGTCTCGGTGTTCATCTAGTGCTTTTCTTTTTGATCGAGTTCGATCCAAATTGAGTGGTTGGAAGAGGAATGTTCTCTCACATGCCGGTAGACTCACATTAGTCCAATCCTCTCTTGCTTCTGTTTCAATCTTTTTTATGTCCACACACTTATTACCTAAAGCCACTCTCCAGCAATTAACTGGGATCCAGATAGATTTTTGGTGGGGACATGACACAAATGTTAAAGAGTTACACCTTTTAAATTGGTCTGAATTTTGTGAACCCAAGTCCAAAGGAGGATTAGGTATTAGATCTCTAGAGTTGGTTAATCGTTCCCTTATTGCCAAACAGATTTGGAATTTTATTCAGAACCCTCAATCTCTTTTGGTTCGTTTGATGACTTCCAAATATCTTAAGACTTCTTCTCTCTGTGATTGCCCTCGAATCACAAATTGTTCTCCAACTTGGAGAGCATTTTTATCTGTTAGGGACGATTTTTTCCCTCATATATGTTGGCTAATTGGGGATGGTACCTCTATTTATATTTGGTCTGATCTTTGGATCCCCACTATACCAGGTTTTGTTCCTTCTGGGCGTGCACAATCTACACATTTAGGCCTTAGAGTCTGTGATCTTTTTGTCTCGGGTACCACTACATGGAATATTTTTCTCTTACAGACTCTATTTGATGACCTAGGATGTCGTGAAATTTTAAAAATTAGGGTCCCATGTGAACTTCAGAAGGATCGTGATAGAACCTAACCTAATCTATGATGGTGGGGTTCACATGGAGAAAGGAGATGATAGTACTCAACTTGGAGGAGAAGTCTAACATGGAGTTTCTATTTTAGTAATTGCTATTATGTAGGAATCCTTTTTAATTCAGTAGTTGTTATTTCCTTAGTAGTTGCTATTTCTTAGTTCACATTCTTAGTTGCTGTTTTCTTAGAATTCTATTTCCATTATAATTAGAAGTTGCTGTTAGATGAGTCTCTTGTAAACCTATATAAACCCATTATGGGTCGATCATTAATCAAGAGAGAAATTATATTTTATTTTACTGTTTGTTTTGATCGGTTCATGCTGGCCTTTGGTTAAGAACATTCTTGTTCTTATCAATTGGTATCAGAGCCGTGATTTCTACCCTACCACCTTCACCGCCGGCCATCCTCATTCTACAGATCTCCACCTCCATCTACGCCACGCCAAGCTCGTCCCATTGCATGACCTTAACTCGAGCCCATAAGAAAATCATCATGGAGCAGCAGATTAAGGATATTAATCTTCAAATCGATGAACTGAAGTTAGAGAATACCCAACTAAAGTTGAAGATGGAAATAATGGAGAAGGAGACGAATGGATCCACACCTGGTACTGCACCCTTCTTTCGACATCAGCAATTCGACGGTAATCGAACAGGTAAGCTACTATTTCCCCGTTTTGATGGAACCAATCCTCAGGATTGGTTATATCAAGCAGAAATTTATTTTGAATATAACCGCACTCCGCCCGATCAACAAGTTAAATTAGCAGGGTTCCATCTTGATGGTAAAGCCCTTCAATGGAACAAATGGTTGAGGTCGGTGGTACCATCATTATCATGGCCAGATTGGTCGGTAGCATTGTTGAAGCGTTTTGGCGGAAATAAATTTGAAGATCATACAGCCTCCTTAGCCAAGCTTCGACAAATTGGAACCTTGAATGCTTATCAAGAAGAATTTGAACGACTATCGAACCATGTGACGGGACTCAACGAGGAATTTATGATAAGCTGTTTTGTAGGAGGACTAAAGGATGATCTTCGTCTGGAAACTCAATCGTTTCAGCCACAGACATTGGTTGATGCTATTGGCATTGCTCGTTTACAGGATGAAAAGTTGAATTTGCGACGACAATTGGTGAGAAACCCACCTCGGTTTACACCACCAGCAGTTACATCAACCTCTCGACCCTCCACTACCATGCAATCAGTTCCTACAACCCCAACCATTAGACGTTTGACACCTGCAGAGGCTGAAGCAAGACGGCAACAACAGCTATGTTATAACTGTGATGAGAAGTGGTTTCGTGGGCATCGATGCAAAACCCAAACACTATTTCTTATTGAAGGAGAAGACTTAGATGAGGATGAACATCTTGAACCCGAACCTGAAGAGGAATCTGCAGAGATATCGGTACATGCATTAGCTGGGGCGTGCGCCCCTCAAACTATGCGAGTTCAAGGGGAAATCAAAAGGGCAAAGGTAACTATACTCATTGATTCGGGTAGTACCCACAACTTCATTGATCAGAATATTACGAAAAAATTAGGCCTTGAAGTTGAAAAAGATAATAGGTTTGAAGTTATGGTGGCTAATGGGAGTCGAATAACATGTACTGGTCGATGTTTCAATTTAGGGTTTCGTTTACAAGATTATTTTTTCACTAATGATTTTCATGTATTACCTTTGGGTGGGTGTGATATGGTGCTTGGAGCACAATGGTTACAAACCTTAGGACCCATTAGTTGGGACTTTAGAAAATTGACAATGGAGTTCTCCGTACGTGGTTATCCCATTAAATTGGTGGGAACTAATGTGGGGAAGATTAAAATTGCTTCCAGCCATACTATGGAACGTTTACTTCATCATGGTGCTATCGGAGCCCTTTGCCACATCAACAACGTGGTTGAGAGTACGAAGATCGAACCTATACCTCAGGATATACAAGCTATAGTCTCTCAATTTCCAGAAGTAATTGCTGCCCCTACAACCTTGCCACCACGCCGATCGCATGATCATCAAATAAATCTGATTCCGGGAGCACCACCAGTTAACGTACGGCCTTATCGATATGCACACTTCCAGAAAGATGAAATCGAAAGGTTAGTGAAGGAGTTACTCGACTCCGGACTGATTCGACCAAGTAGCAGTCCATTCTCTTCACCCGTGCTGTTGGTAAAAAAGAAAGATGGATCTTGGCGAATGTGCATTGACTATAGAGCCCTCAATCAAGTAACGGTAAAAGATAAATTTCCTATTCCTGTTATTGATGAGTTACTTGATGAGTTGCATGGTGCTTGCTATTTTTCGAAGTTGGATTTACGTGCTGGTTATCATCAGATTCGAGTGAAGGATGTTGACATTCCAAAAACAGCATTCAGGACTCATGATGGTCACTATGAGTTCTTAGTAATGCCATTTGGATTAACCAATGCCCCATCTACTTTTCAACATCTCATGAATGACATCTTTCGCTCTTGCTTGAGGCGATTCATATTGGTTTTCTTCGACGATATTCTCGTCTATAGTAGGACATGGTCTGATCACATGAAGCACCTCACATTCACCTTCAAAATATTACAGCAACACCACCTTGTCGTAAAACTTAGTAAGTGCACTTTTGGGCGTGAGGAGACTGAGTACCTCGGCCATATTATCACATCAAAGGGAGTAGCAGCCGATCCAGCTAAGATTCAATGCATGGTGGACTGGCCAACTCCTACTACAATCAAGGCGTTACGAGGTTTTCTTGGACTTACAGGATATTATCGTAAGTTCGTCAAGGACTATGGTAAGATAGCTCATCCACTTACCTCTCTTTTAAAGAAGGGTAATTTTGGGTGGTCTCAAGATGCAGATGATGCTTTCAAGACATTGAAGGTTGCTATGACTACTACCCCTGTCCTAGCATTACCAGATTTCTCCAAGACCTTTATTTTGGAGAGTGATGCAAGTGGAGTAGGTATTGGGGCTGTGCTGATGCAGGAGGGACGCCCCATTGCTTATACAAGCAAGACATTGGCTCCCAGGCATTTGGGCCTATCAACATATGAAAAGGAGTTACTTGCAGTGGTTCATGCAGTCACCAAGTGGAGATCTTATCTCATAGGACAGAAATTTATCATATATGTTGATCAACAAAGCTTGAAATACTTGTTAGAAACCCGTGTGGCCACTCCTTCACAGCAAAAGTGGATCACAAAATTGCTTGGTTATGATTATGAGTTGGTATACAAGAAGGGCATAGAAAACAAAGCAGCTGATGCCTTGTCACGATTACATGAAGGAGATGCAGCTCAACTTGGCGCTATTTCCTTTTCAAGTTGTGATTGGTTGGAAGAATTAAAGAACGATTTGAAGTCAGATCCATGGGTGTTAGATCGACTTAAAGCACTCAATCACACAGCTTATGGAGCCAAGAATTATTCTGTTGAAGATGGCTTGATCAAAAAACAAAATCAGATCGTGCTTAGCCCCAGTTCAAAGTGGAAACCCGTGATTTTGGAGGAGTTTCACTCTTCACCAGTCGCGGGTCATTCAGGTTATCTCAAAACTATGAAAAGAATTTCTAACTTATTTTTTTGGCAGGGAATGAGACAAGATATAAAAGATTACATAGCACAATGCGAAACTTGCCAACGAAACAAGTATGAAACTTTGTCTCCAGCGGGGTTGTTACAACCATTACCACTCCCTACTACTATTTGGACTGATATTGCAATGGATTTTATTGACAGTTTACCAAACTCCTATGGTAAAACTGTAATAATGGTAGTAGTAGATCGACTCTCTAAATATGCTCATTTTGTCGCACTTCGGCACCCTTACACAGCTACATCCGTTGCCCAGAAATTTGTGGAGAATATTGTTCGGTTGCATGGATTTCCATTATCAATTGTGTCGGATAGAGATGTTGTTTTCACAAGTAAATTTTGGCAAGCCTTGTTCACCTTGCAGGGTACTCAACTTAAGATGAGTTCTTCGTATCATCCCCAAACTGATGGTCAATCTGAGGTAGTGAATAGATGCTTGGAGACCTATCTTCGATGTTTCATTGGTGAAAAGCCAAAGAGCTGGTCTAAATGGTTACATTGGGCTGAATATTGGTACAACACTACGTACCATTCTTCCATAAAGATGACCCCATTTGAGGCAGTTTATGGCACCCGTCCTCCCACTTTAAATCACTTTATTCCTGGCGAAGCCCAACCAATCCAATTGGGTGAAGCATTGGCTCAGCGAGATCATGTCCTTTCTCGACTCAAGGAGAACCTCAGAGTGGCACAAAACAGAATGAAGCAACAAGCTGATCAACATCGAATGGAACGAGAATTTGCTGTTGGAGATTATGTGTACCTCAAACTACAGCCATATCGGCAAGATACTGTAGTTCGTCGAGTTTCCCAAAAATTATCACCACGTTATTATGGGCCTTATCGTGTTTTGGAAAAGATTGGTAAGGTTGCTTACCGACTTGAATTACCAGCTGACTCTCGCATTCATCCAGTGGTGCATGTCTCATGTTTGAAGCCTGTTGTTGTTCCTCACATTCAAGTATCAACCAGCTTACCTACTGATTTGATTGATGATGATCCATTGGCAGTTGTCTTACAAATCAACCTTGAGGACAAGGTTTCAGTTAAGGGAGGAGGAATGATAGAACCTAACCTAATCTATGATGGTGGGGTTCACATGGAGACAGGGGATGCTAGTACTCAACTTGGAGGAGAAGTCTAACATGGAGTTTCTATTTTAGTAATTGCTATTATGTAGGAATCCTTTTTAATTCAGTAGTTGTTATTTCCTTAGTAGTTGCTATTTCTTAGTTCACATTCTTAGTTGCTGTTTTCTTAGAATTCTATTTCCATTATAATTAGAAGTTGCTGTTAGATGAGTCTCTTGTAAACCTATATAAACCCATTATGGGTCGATCATTAATCAGGAGAGAAATTATATTTTATTTTACTGTTTGTTTTGATCGGTTCATGCTGGCCTTTGGTTAAGAACATTCTTGTTATTATCAGATCGACTCATTTGGGTTCACACCCCATCAGGTATGTTCACTACTAAGTCTTTTTATAAGGCCATGCAAAACTTGAGACCATCTTATCATCTCGATCAGGTATGTTTTCTGATTTCCCTTGGAAGAAACTTTGGTCTATAAAAACTCTTGCTCCAAGGGTTAAATTATTTGTTTGGAGATTGCTTCGAGGGGTGCTAGCTGTTAGGACTAAGGTTGGTAGGGTGATTTCTAATATAAATCAAGTATGTCCTCTTTGTGGCAATTTTTTAGAAACCATTGACCACCTTTTTGTTCATTGTGATATTACTAAATCTATACTGTTAGCATCGTCCCTTGACTATCGAGTCTCTGACCCAAATCTTACTATTACATCCCTTCTTTCTGAGTGGTTTTCTGGCCCTCAAGGATTGGATGGGTTTTGTTTGGGTGTGAATATTCTGTGGTCTTTATGGAAGGCTAGAAATGCTGCTATTTTTCAAAACCATGATTTTATTCCTGCAAATGTTATTCGTAATACAATCCGTCTCCATTCTGATTACTCTTTTGCTGTTGTAGGTGCTGGTGAATCGCTGACCAATGATGTACCTTCATCTGAATTGGTTACTAGTTGGGTTGCTCCACATCATTCAAATCTAAAAATTAATGTGGATGGAGCAATTGGTGCCTTTACATCTGCTTCTGCAGCAGTTCTTAGAGATTTTCAAGGTTGTTTTCAAGGGGGTAGAACCAGAAGCCATCATCATTCCTCTCCAGATGAAATAGAGGCCCACGCTTTTCTTCTTGGTGTTGAACTGGCTCGTAAGTTTGATCTTCGACAATGCACCATTGAAGGCGACTCATCCAACATTATCAAATGTATTAAATTGGATGTTAGAGCTATTCCACGAAGATTGCGCGCAATCATTCTGGACATTCATTCACTGAGTTCTGGTTTTAATTCTACTTTTTCTCATGTAAGACGATAAGCAAATCAAGTTGCTCATGACTTTGCTAAGTTTGCTTTAGATTTAGGAATTTATGACTGGTGGTTGTCTTCTTCTCCTCCAATTTGTCTTGTAAACTCTCTCTCTGCTGATGTTTCAGCAGTGTCTTAATGTTATTTCTGTGTTTCCTATCGAAAAAAAAGGGGGAGATTCATTGGGGACACATCGCCTCATTATCAGTAGATATGAAGACTGATTAGTGACTACATATAAAGACATAATAAAAAACTGTCTTTTTTCTTCTCTTTTTCAAATAAAGGGTACCCTTTGAAATTTTAAAAAATATTTAACTTCAATATTAATTAATTATATAATAATTGACACTGTGGGTTAACGTAATTATTTTCTCTTAGGTGTGGGTTAAAAAAAACTCGCACCTCTCAAGCTCCTGCCCCTCTCAAATTTCTTCTACGATTCTCCTAAAATCTTTTCTACGATTTCCTCCCACACCCTCATACTCTTCTAAAATATCTCTAAGAAATCTCTTTAATTTTACACACACATCTAATTATTATTTCATAATTACTCTTTTGAATTTTCTCCTAGGTTTAATTATATATAATTTTTTTTTATTTTAACCAAATATTAATCCTAATTACAATCTCCCACCAAAGGAATATTATTATGATCTTTCCTTCTCTTTTCCTTCTGAAAATGTGTACCCATTAATATATTTCCTAAATATTAGTATCTTTCCTTAAACATGAAAGATTAAAATTGGTTGCCAATTAAATTAAATAGTAATCTAATTACTATTTTTAATTAAAAAAATAATCAACTTTAAGTTTTAGATAAAAATAAAAAAATAAGCAGGTGCATTAGCACGGGCAATAAATACTTGTTCCCGTAGAGTTTCCTCGAATGAGAAATTCTATATATTCAAGTTTCAAACAATTAAGTGCAGCAGTCTAAAACACATCACTATAGAAATTATATATACGATCCCCCACAAAATCACTTTGCCTTTCCACACACTTCATACGTGTATGAGTTGGCAAATAATGAGGTGCATTATTTGGTTAATTCCTTAACAAACTCAGTTTGCTAAAAAACCATTTCGGTCAATTGAAAGGTGTAATGAGCCTTTAGGTCTAATACACACTGATATATGTGACTTTAAGTCACTTCCAACTTGTAGTGGTAAAAAGTATTTTATCACATTTATTGGCGATTGTACTCATTACTTCTATGTGTAGTTACTAAATAGTAAAGGTGAAGCGATAAATATGCATGTTAAGAACAGAAGTTGAAAATCAATTGGATAAGAAAATCAAGATTCTTAAATATGATAGAGGGGGTGAATATGAATCATTGTTTGCCCAAATATATGCAGAATTTAGAATAATCCACCAAACATCTGCACCCTACACACTGCAACAAAATAGTATTGCAGAGAGGAAGAATAAAACTTTAAAAGAAGTGATGAACATCATGCTTATAAATTTTGGTATACCAGATTACTTGTGGGGGATGCTCTATTAATGTCAAATCATATTTTAAATAGAGTTCCACACAATAAAACAGATTATATTCCATATCAGTTTTGGAAAAACAGACAACCTAACTACAAATACTCGAAGTATGAGGGTTGTTTAGCCAAAGTTTCCGTTTTACCACCAAAGAGAATTGACAAAACTTAGACAAAAAACTGTTGACTGTTATTTCATTGGATATGCAGAAAATAGTAGTGCTTTTAGATTCTTGTTATTTAAATCTCAAATAAATGGCATTCATGTAACTACTATTTTAGAGTCACGTGATGTTGTGTTTTTGAAATGTATTTCCACATAGAAAGGATCATGTTGACACTTCACAAAAAAGGACATATGACATGTCTACGTACATAAAGTGATCAACATAAACTTTTTAGTCGAAGAAGAACCAAGGAGCAAAAAGACTAGAATTTCTAAATCTTTTGGTCTAGACTTCCTGACTTATATATTAAAAAGTGAGTCTCAAACTTTTAATGAAGCAATATCTACACTTGAAGCACTTTTTGGAAGGAAGCAGTAGACATGAGATAGAATCCATTTTAAGCAATCATACTTGGGAGTTGGTAAGTCCTTCAGCTCCTGAAAATAAACCAATAGAAATGGATTTTAAAAAAGAAAATAAAACCCAATGGTTCTATTGACAAATATAAAGCTAGACTAGTAGCTAAAGGATATCATCAAAAGGAGGGCCTATATTATTTTGACACTTACTCACAGGTGACTAGGATAACATCAAGCACAATGTTAATAGCCATAGCCGCTATATATAATCTAGAAATACATCAAATGGATGTAAAAACCGTGTTCTTAAATTATGAGTTAAACGAAGAAATCTCTATGGAGCAACCAGAAGGGTTTCAAGTTAAGGGACATGAACATAAAGTTTGTAAACTTGTCAAATCCCTCTATGGACTCAAACAAGCTCCAAAACAATGGCTCAAGAAATTTGATGGTGTTATGATGAAGAATAGTTTTCATATCAATGAATGTGCCTGCCTATTACAAAAAAAAAAATAGAAAAAACTTGTGTAATTGTTTATTTATATGTAGATGACATGCTTATATTTGGGACTAATATAGAAGTTATTAAGTCCACATAAAATGACACTTACAAATAATTTTAATATGAAAGATCTAAGTGTGACAGATGTTATTTTGGGCATTAAATAACTAGAACATCAGATGAGACTGTGTTATCTTAATCACACTACATTGAGAAAGTGATAGAAAGGTTTAAAGAACATGCATGGAATTAAAGGAACATCTAATCTTTTTATTATGTTCCTTTTATTGCATAAGAATACTAGTCCTACTATATCCAAATTAGAGTATTATTTCGTATTATAGGCAGTTTAATGTATATCACGATTTATGCAAGACCAAATATCGCCTATTATGTCAACAAGTTGATAGATATAAAAGTAACTTTGAAAAGAGTCATTGGGAAGTTCTAGTTAGAGTATTAGGGTATTTAAAAAATACCACTAAATAATATGCATTACACCATAAAAAAATATTATTGTGATACTTGAGGGATATAGGGATGCAAATTAGATATTTGACTAAAAAATACCACTAAAATATTGTTGTGTACTTGAGGGATATTAGGAGGTGTTGCGGTCTTGTGGACGTTTGAAGAAAAAGTAAGGTAAAAGGGTGAAGGTACAAAAAGAAAAAAGAAAAAGAAACAACCCGAATTTAGGGGTCCCTGAAACCTTTTGATAATTGATTTTCTTCTTAGTTAATCTTTAATTAGCTTTTTAAGAGATTGCTCAAGGAAAAAAGAAAAGATGATGAAGAAGAACCAAAAACCCTACGAAAATTAATTTATATATGTGATAAGCAAATCAAGACTGGACTCATAAGTCATAAGAGATTTGTAGTGGTGGAAGTGATGGATAGTGGTAGTCGGTCATAGAAGTGGTGGTAGTGGTATTGAACGGCTGTGGAAGTGATAATGGTAGTGGCAGTGGAAAGGTTTTAACAAAAAAAATGAAGAACAAATTTTTAGTGAATTTATGAAAAACTACAAAATAAATTATCTATTTTTTTTTTAAGTAGGGAACTATTGCCCATGATACATATTTAAGAAGGCGAATATACACCATAAAAGGTGTGTGAGAAGCGCATAAACATTGCCAAATACACTAACAAAACTAACGAAACCGCTACAGAAGAGCTATCTAAATACTACTAAATATTACATGGAACAAACTAATGGCAAACCACATGTCAAGAGTTTTGATCCCAACACCTCCCAAGCCATAGGAGGGGTGCACAACGTAGGGCCAAAGACCCATGTACAGTTATCTAAGTTACAATGGATCAGAAGTAGAAGTGACATAACAAATAGAAACTACCAAATAAAAACTCTTCAAACTTTTGCACACAATTAATGTAAATTCACATCACTTAAATCACTTTTAACTACATTCGTGTGATGCAAATTGCTATCACATATACAAACTATGCACGGGCAAATAGACGAACTGTCTTGAATATTTACAAGATACCAAACATAGTGAAATGGAAAAATGGCACCTAAACTTGCACACCAACAGATACCCAAAACAGAGAATCCATGAATCACTGCTCTTTTACTTTTTATATTTTTCTGACCTCATAGTTGTAACAAAACACATTGATTTTATCTAGAAAAGTTGTGACCATTTGAATGGAATTTATCTATGTATCTAATACTAACATAATTGGTTCAGTATGTCACTTATTAACACCCAAATTCCACACATAAAAAGAAAACAGTTTGCAGTAGAAAGAAATTAAAGATAAGTGAAGCTGCATAAGTTTACTACGAACTATGAAATTTTTAAGCTTCTTGAGGTTGAGGTTGTAGAGATCATTAGCTGTGCAATTGCCTATCCTCCTAGAAAATTAAGGTGACCTTTTGGGTATATGCATTGACTGTGTAAATTTATTCTCCCATAATATGATCTGCTTCCGCAGTTCCTCCTTATTTTTTTTTAAGTTCCGTACGGCTACTCTCATCATCATCTTCATTGTGGTCGACATCAGCATAAGCATCAGCATCATCATCATCATTATCATCATCAGAACGACCTCTTTTCGTAACTACAGGAACACACAATAATCTGCCCCAATATGGGAGTGAATAAGCAGGGTGGAATGGTCAATTTTTTCATTATTCTTGTCTAACATGTGAAGGCGTTCTATAAAAAACTCGTTGATCCCTTCATTCTCATTGTTCCTACAGGCAATGAAAGAAAATAAAAAAATACAATAAGGTGACATAATCACTGTAATAAAAAAATACAAGAGGTTAGTTCACAAATTAACTCAATTACCTTCTATTCTACCCTGAAAAGCACTTCTCAGAGATAATTAAGCATAAACATTTATAGTTAAATATCTTAAACATCAGATAATTCTAGTTTCATGGAAATAATAGCATAATGATATAATTGCAGTAATCTATATATATAATTGGAGCTTGGAGCTTATTCTTATTCTACAAGATGTCCTCTTCTTCTTCTTCCTTTGTGAAGCATATAGAGAATTTTGAACAATTAATGAAAGCAGCGCGCATAAACAATTATATATTTGATTAAGAGAGCTCCATTAATTGGGAACTCAATCAGGAAAAGGTTCACCTGCTACTCTCCTTGTCCTCGTCCTCGTCCTCATCCTCATGCAAGAATTAGGGTCACAATAATTAATTTTATTAAACCTAATTAATCATATCCATATCTTAGAGGAGTACATCGTACTATAATACAATGTGTTACACCGTATCGTTATTACACAATTTTAGTAAGTATCTAATTGGAACTCCTTGATGGTTAGGGTTTTCTAATTAGAAACAGTTTCTATATTGGGTCCCAGTCTTCTCTCTATATAAACATATGAAGGCAAGGAGATCTATCATCCTAAGTGTTAGAGAAAAGAGGATTGATGACTCAGTACTCTCAACAATTGAAGCAGCTCATCTTGGATCGATAACGATGATAGGTATGTGATTAATTTATTTAATTAATCTATTATTTTATATATTGATCGTGGTGCTCGATCTTGGCTTCCTCTCTATTTTGCTCGCATGTGATATCAGAGCAACCCACAGATTTGTACATGAAATATTAGACTATATGGGTTTCGATGGAATAGATGTTCATGGTGTTCTATCAATTACATATCTTACCCACAAATTAATACATAAAATATTAAGAAAAGTTTTTTAATCGAGCCATGTATTTGGGTTTTATTCGGTGGTCGGTTTGAATGAGTTTGATGTCTACTTTTTTTTTGAGGGAGGTTATTATTGCACCCCCTCTTAGAACGCCCCCTTATAACGCCCCCTCCTGTGGGGCCCACATACGATGCATCCAAGGGTTGATTTTTTATGGGATGTTCTTCTCAATATATATATCATCATATTCAAAATTCAGTTCGTTCTAAAACTTCTAACCCCTTCAAATTAACCTTTGAAAATTAGTAACTATTTAGTAACTATTTGAGGGGTCAAATAGTTATCAATTTTTGATAAGTAATTTGAGGGGGTTAAAAGTTTTAGAACAGACAAGTTTTTTAATATGATGATATACATATTGAGAAGAACATCCCATAAAAAAATCATCCCTTGGATGCATCGTATATGGGCCTCACAGGAGGGGGAGTTATAAGGGGGTGTTCTAAGAGAGGGTGCAATAACCTCCCTCAAAAAAAAAGTAGACATCAAACTCATTCAAATCGACCACCGAATAAAACCCAAATACATGGCTCGATTAAAAAACTTTTCTTAATATTTTATGTATTAATCTGTGGGTAAGATATGTAATTGATAGAACACCATGAACATCTATTCCATCGAAACCCATATAGTCTAATATTTCATGTACAAATCTGTGTGTTGCTCTGATATCACATGTGAGCAAAATAGAGCGGAAGCCAAGATCGAGCCCCACGATCAATATATAAAATAATAGATTAATTAAATAAATGAATCACATACCTATCATCGTTATCGATTCAAGATGAGCTGCTTCAATTGTTGAGAGTACTGAGTCATCAATCCTCTTTTCTCTAACACTTAGGATGATAGATCTCTTTGCCTTTATATGTTTATATAGAGAGAAGACTGGGACGCAATATAGAAACTGTTTCTAATTAGGAAACCCTAACCATCAAGGAGTTCCAATTAGATACTTACTAAAATTGTGTAATAACGATACGGTGTAACACATTGTATTATAGTACGATGTACTCCTCTAAGATATGGATATGATTAATCCAGTTTATTAAAATATAAAATTAATTATTGTGACCATAATTCTTGCATGAGGATGAGGACGAAGACGAGGACGAGGAGAGTAGCAGGTGAACCTTTTCCTGATAGAACATCATAAACATCTATTCCATCGAAACCCACATAGTCTAATATTTCATGTACAAATCTGTGGGTGTGCGCTAATATTTCATGTAAATGGATTTCGAGGTATATCATCATATTAAAAAATTATATAATTATTGTTAATTTGTTTCACATCGAATTTATAGGGGTTTTAATGTTTTGTTTAATTTGATCATTTGGGTTTCTATTTTGTTTTTGTTGTTGTTGTTAACATTTTGTTTCCACATGCACTTAGAAAGGACGCCTTAAAGAAACACCTGATCAAAGTTGATGTCTTGCCTTTTAGTAAATGGAATGTAACGCAGCCTTGGTATATATACATGTACAACAGTTTAAAAATATGAATGAAAATTAGATTATTGTACAATATACTATTATTTGTGTTTATCAGGTGGTCTCATCAGTGTATGAATGAAAGTTGGATTATTGTTAGCCAATATGTCAATGGCTTGAACTGTAGAGTGTTAAGGACATTTATATTATGTACTGTGTTTACAAAGTGTACACTTTATATTTTCTACCGTGCAAATTGTGGTTAGGTGAAGCTCGATAAAAGGGTCAACAGTAGGTCAAATGTTGGTCAATATTAGGTCAATCTTGGGTCAAACATGTGTTCAACAATGTACACATTTGAGATTTTAACCCCAGGGACCTTAAACAAAAACCAAACTTTGGATGTCCTCTAAATCATTTTCATCTCATGTAGAAAAAAATATAAATAAAAGGAGTTAAAAGTAGGTAAATGTTGGTAAATATTTGGTAAAAAGCTAGTCAAAACTAGGTAAACATTAGGTAAAAAGTTGGTCAAAAGTTTGATATATTGTATCAATGTGATTTTACGTCCAATGTCAACTTCTACAGATCCCTTCATCTCAGGTACCTTCTTTCGGTTCTCCTCTAAATCATTTTCGTATCATGTGGAAAAAAATGTAAATAAAAGGGGTTAAAGGTAGGTAAAACGTTGGTAAATATTTGGTAAAAAGCTAGTTAAAACTAGGTAAACATTAGGTCAAAAGTAGGTCAAAAGTTTGATATATTGTATCAATGCGATTTTATGTCTAATGTCAACTTCTACAGATCCCTTCATCTCAGGTACCTTCTTTCGATTCTCCTCTAAATCATTTTCGTATCATGTAGAAAAAAATGTAAATAAAAGGAGGTCAAAAGTAGGTAAAACATTGGCAAATATTTGGTAAAACGTAGGTCAAAAGTTTGATCTATTGTATCAATGCGATGTTACGTGTAATGTCAACTTCTTTCGAGTACCTATTATCATCAAAAGAATAAAAGAAATAAAAAATACAAATTTGGACCTTTAGGTACTTAAATGCAAATAATTATACAAGCTAAAAAAAATAAGCTTGCAACAATTCATCTATTTAAATAGCCCCAAGCCACAACCACAAGCACCTGATAAACAAAAAGAACATGACAAACAAAATATAACATACAATTTGTTCAACACTTTTCTTTGTACCCTTACAATATAAGTAATCTTTAATATGTACAGATTCAAAGTACGTCTTCAGGCTTAGCCTTTGTCATCACATCCACAAGCACACAAGAATACTGGCTAAAACAAGGCAAAAGAATCCAAATCACTATCCTTTTTCTAGTCTTTTCTCTCAAAAGTCATACATTTACAAATATGATCGTTACCTGCATTAGGCAAATAACACGAAAACTTACGTAAAAAAGAACAACATACATCGAGCAAATAGTAACTACCATGAATTAGCAACATTTTAAGCTGAAATATGTTGAGGGAAGAAAAAAAAAATCTAACTTTTGTTTTTCCCAACAGTATCATAATAGAAGATTGAAGGAAGACTACCTGTTCAATGAGGTATATAATGTCTAAAGCATGTGCCCTTTCAAAGCCTTACCTTCTTAGTATCCTTGTCCTCTGGTTTGTATTTGAGAAGCATCTTAAAGAGGTTAGTGGTTGCATAATAAAAGATCAACATTTCATTTGGTGGAAAGGGGGAAGAATAGAACACAACAAAACAAACATACCAAAGTTCTTCCTATAAAAACCGTCGATCCAAACGGAAGATTAAAAATAAATCTTCAAACCCTATAAAAAATCAACAGAAAATGGCGTGATAATTCTCAGACTAAGGATCCAGGTTATACATTCCATATATAAAGCCAAGATATGAAAACGCGGGGAAAAAACAGTAATATCTAGATCAAGAAATGTTGGTTAGAGCTACAACCTACAAGTTTGTTCTAATATAATCTCGCTTTATGATCAAATAGCTTGTAGATTGGTTTGCACAATCCATTTAGTTCTATTCTTTCACAACTTCGAAAAGAGGTGAATCAGAAACCAAACACCAACTAAAAGAAAATTAGCAACATGCTCTTAAGTTAGATTCTACTATTTTCATGAGTTTAAGGAACAAAAGATGTTGAACGAAACCTGACCTTTATTTAGATAAAGGTCATGAAAGCATGTCACCATATTTGAAGGTTGCCAAGATATTTGAGTTCCCCCAATCAAATTAGGATATCCAAATGTTCAAGTAAAGCATTAACCATGAAACAAGAGAATCAGAGATCATATCCCATATTCGAGAATGTTCTATAGAGACTACAAGCCTCAAACATAACTTTCACTCATATTAAAATGGAACAGGGATCTGCATTAGGCCCCCAAATTTTGAGGGCCCCCAAAAGTTTCTTTTACTATGTATATAGGATGAAATTTTTATATTAATATCTAGGGAGCCTTATTTTACGAGTTCGCTTCAGGCCCCCAAAATTTCAGATTTGGCCCTTACAGGGATTTAGACAGGTATAGTAGCATGGATAGTAGGTCAAACATGAAGTGCTACGAAAAGTTTACCACCCACAAGTATACAAAGGTTTAAAAGGGTATGTTATAACAGTATAGAGACTAATGTTCTATAGTGGATCCTACAGTTCATGCCATAAAACGTCAAAACCATAGTGTTTTTTAGTTTTATTTATTTATTTTTTTTGCAGTTTTTTTATTCCATAAAAAGTTCGAAGGTAGAAGCAGAATTTTGAAAATTAAATTTGACAATATATTTAGTTGCTTTTTTGTGGAGAATAATCATGTCAAATTTAATTAGGAATTCCCCAAAGACAATACAAAATAAAGGTAAGTCGGTTCATAATTTCAAGCTTCTAGGACAAAGCTAATGACGACCCTACTTGGTAAGGCTTTGATGTAAGTTGAGGGTTCTAAAAGGGTGAATAGAGGTAAGAAAATTAACTAAAATGAAGTAATCGACACAGATATGATTTTACTAACTGAATGGTCGGGGAAGAGAAAGAAAGATAGAGAGGACTTACAAGCGACAGAACGATGACTGATTTCTTCTCAGAAATTCGAAGCCCTAAACCAATTAAGCTCACTCTTGACATCGTTTGCTCTCTTCTCTTGCTCACTGTAACATTTTTTCTGAAATGAGAAAGAAAAGGGAAGGTAGTGAGTTAGAAGCCGCCGACCCAAATGAATCTAATAAAAATAACTTTCATACCCAAGTAGCAGAAAGAAAAAATTAAATCATTAAAAGTTAAAAAAACTAAAATCTTGCAAAAAAAACTCATCTCAAACAACACAAATTTGCTTTTCAAGTAATAAAAAGAAGAAGAAATGAATGGACAATCTTCAATACATAGATTTGTAAAATCCACAAACAGATTCATCTTTTGAGATGAACCCAAATCATAAAATCAATCAAATAACCATGTTTTAGAGTTATTGAGTAATCCTAACATGGAAATCAAATAGAATATAAAGATTTTTGGCTCACCTAAAGATTTGAATAAAGAAGTAACTGGAATCTGACTGGAAATTTTGTTGAGAACATAAAACTTTGACGTTTATTGCTGTTGTTGTGTTTAGTAAGTTGGTGTAAAGATTAGAATCCGAGAAAACCAACAAAGATGGGAGGGTGGCGTGCGCATTAAGGCTTGAGCGCACCCATCATCTCTTTCTCTCTCTCTTAAGGGAAGTAATGGGTTAGAAGCCGTCGATCCAAATGGAAGATTCAAAAAAAAATCTTTAAACCCTCTAAAAATTGACTTAGATTTGATTTAACTACCCGAATGGCAGGGGAAGAGAGAGAGAAAGAGAGAAAGAGGACTTACCGACGAGCATGGCGACGAGATCCCTTGAATTTCTCTGCCAAGCCCTAGTTTCTCTCGACTCCCGCTCTCACACTGTGTTGGAATTGAAATGAAAAAAAGAAAAAAAATGGGAGGGAAGAGAAAGGAAAATATGTTAGGTCTAGTTGAAATTAGAAAAGAAAGGGAAGAGAGAACCGGGTACCCGAGAGAATAACGGGTAATCATTTTTAATAGCCATTTTGGTCAAACCGTATAGGAGCATTAATTGATGTTAAATTAGTGTCATTAGATGGTGTCCTTGTAGCATTTCCCGCTTTTGAAAGTGTCTTTTAACAAAAGCGTCGGATTCGTGTGACGTTCTCAATACCTACAGTACCCTCATTTTTTTCCAAAATGACAAGATATGCCCTTTAGCAACCAACACATCCTTGAACTCTTCATTTTCCCCCTTCCTTTCACACTCTCACTCTCAGTAAACTCTCTCTTCTCTTTCATTATATTTTTTAACGCTCCCAGCAACAAAAATGAAGCACTGGATCAACCTCAAGCAACACCCGAACTGAACCAAGCACTGGATTGACCACCATCACCACACGTTAAGGTAGGTATGCAGCTTTTTCTCTCTATTAGGTTTTTTTATTCATTAGATTTAGATTTGTCTAATTTATTGAACTATTTGGGGTTCGATTTGTTAGGTTCGTAAATTTCTGCTGTAATTTATTTTTGCCTAAATTTCATGTTTTGTGATGAATGAAGTGGATTGTTAGAATAGTTGTTTATTTCAGAATTTCCATGATAATCTTCAAAGTATATTAATTTTAACTAATTACAAAGCAATCAATTTCCCCCTTTGGTTAAATTGTTCTTGAATCCACTCTTTGTTGCATACTTGAGACAATTGATAAGAGAGTATTATTCGATCCATCATATGCTGATGGGGAGGAACAATGCATTTGAAAGCATTGAATAGTAGTTGGTGTTAGAGACTCGTACCCTTCATGGCTCCACCTATGTCAAGAAAATCTCATCCCCTTTAACTAGATGTGAGGGGTGAAACTCTATTGAAAGAACCTACGATTCATGAGTCAATTTTAACTCTATTAATCAAGTAGACTCTTCCATGGACATTTAAGGATGGCTCTTTTTTTTTCTTTTTGTGCAAATGTCAAGTTGGGATTCAATGAGAAGGGTTCTTTGTCTGGTTTCGCAACAAGCGCTCTAAAAAATTTGCACAGTGGACTGGCTGCTATGTTTGTAAATGGGAACACAACAATAGATGGACTAGCAAGTACTTAACAATAGGTGGGATTTGTTCACGAGTATAAGCACTAAATCCATCAATAACTAATATAACAAACTATAATTAGTTTTATGATGTATGAATCCAGAATATAAATCAATGTGAACTAGTCTATTGTGATTTAAACCTCTTTTATTAGGACTATTCCCAATTAATGTCTATGCCATGACAAAGCAGTATAGATATGAAGCTGAGTTGGTCCACTGACATCCTTTTCTTTGGTTGTATTAGCCTTGTCTCACATAATATCATAGTGCTACTGATGTAGTACATAAGATGGAACTAAGGTTTGTATTATACTAGGGTTCAGTAAGGTGTAATTATGTTGAAGTTTTTGATTACGAGTATTAGGAGTTTGGAGATGGGAACGAGGTCAGTAAATAATGCAATGTCCTCTTCTTCTTCTTCTCTTCTATCACTGAATGTCTGAGCCTTCTAGGAAGGTCTAAATTATCAAATGTCCCTACATGCATCTTTCTATTCACTATATTTGCCTTTTTCTTTTTATGAAGTTTTCTAAACTTTTTTATTTAGAAATTTATGAATTAAATAGATATCAATTTAAACTCCAAAATATATACTATGTAGGTATGTATTTGTCTGCCTTCTCATGAATCCTCTGTTTCTTTCTTTCTTTTTTTGCAAGAAATCCTATATTTCTCCTACTTGTACTTCATGGATCTCTTTTCAAAACCTAAAAACAATGGCAATACGTTATATTTAGAAGGGACTTCAAAATTAATACAAATGTAATTTAAGATGAACCTAACTATGATAATGACCAATGACCCATGGTTAATGCATCTAACACAACCAATTTGGACATATTATTGAACAAAATAAGATAAAAACCTAGGAAGAAATAATAGCTTAACCAAATCAATTGCTACCACTTCAAAATGAATATCAAAGGACAAAAAAATCAATGTTTCTAAATGATGAATCAATATGAAGGACTCTCCATGAATCCTATTCTTTCCTTACCTTGTATAAACAAAAAAAGGTATTATGTACAAAAAGCATTCAAAATGAAGAAAGAGGAGTTATAATGGATTTATTTTATGAATCTTTTTTTTGTATTAATTTTTGAAAGTTTTGTATTTTTTTGTACACCTTTGTAAAAATATACTATTTAATATAAGTTTTTATTTAATAGTGAAATAACAAATTTCTTTTCAATAGTTAGGTATAGAAACATAGAAAAAAGCTAAAACAAAATAGCAATAATAGTGAAAATAGTAATAATAGTTGAAACTCACAGCATTTTTAAAAGTATAGTTTACCAAACGCTCAGCTGCTTTATTTCATAGCTGATTATTCCTAAAACGCAGCAGAAAGTATTTTTTGAGAAGTCACTGCAATACCAAACTGGGCAATCAGTCCCCCAACCAACTTGAATAATCTAATCCACCCCCATCTTGTCCATCCCCCAACATTTTGAAGAACTCCTTTAAACGATACATTCAGACCGATCCCACTGATTCAATTTGAGTGAATCGCTAGATCCCACCAACTCCAAGTCCAAGCTTTAAATTGTCTCTTTCTTTTTTGGGGATTTTTGTGTTATAACCCCATTTGCTAAGTGGAGACTAAGGGATAACCCCATTTTGTTCGTATTTAACGAATTAACCCTAAATTTCATGGAATCGTCAAATCACTATCTTCGGCCTCAAGTGTTTTCACTTAAAGGTCACATGACCAATGGAAATTACCTCAATGTCCTAACAACTTAAAAAAGACTAACCCAAGTATAGTTGATGGGTTTAGTTTAACACGTAGTTGGAGTATATTTGATCTCGAGGCTGCGCACGTTGACGGTTGTGATCAAAAGGGAATATAACCGTTGGCCCCTTCCTTCGTCATCTATAAAGCTGTAGATGGAGATTGATTTCTCATCAACCCAGTTCCTCACTTCTTATCTTCCTTATTAATCACTTGATCGAGCTTCCTTCCATACATATTTCATTGTTCATTATCTTGGTGGTAGATATAACCCATAATCCAGGTCAGCGGAACATGGGAGGGGCCAAACCTCAAACTCAGTGGATTCAGAGGTAAGTATCACTATTATTAGCTTCTATTTGGCATTCAATAGTTCTTAATTTGGTCGTTGGAGTCGATCCACTGGTATTTAGAAAAAAATTCGAAAATTTTACTTCTGGTGGGGTTATCCCTTAAATTATGTTATTAAAAGTGGGGTTATCCTTTTAATTAGTATTAATTTTTTATATTTTGGCAGGAACGTTGTCAAATGTGTCAAAGACGTGGCCACATAGCTATTGTTTGTCCCTGGGTTTATAGTAGATGTAGAAACCCAGCTTGCAATGGCGTAAGAAAATTGCTTCTGTCTAACACAATTCATTCGACGGGGTTGAGGTTCATGTCTTGCCAATACCCTTGGTGTGATTATTTCCAATGGTTTGACGACGCACAAGTAATAGTTGGATCTTCATCACAAGGAGTTGGATGTTTGGGTTGTCTAGGTGTTGAGCATTCAATTGACGCATGTCCCTGGAATAATAACCCTTGCATCACTAAAGGTTGTGGTGGTGTGAGGAAGCTTTCTATTGCCAGAAATGAGCATAACTTTGGCATCCCCTACCTGAAATGTAATAAATGTAATACTTTTTTATGGATGTCTGATGTGTTGGTTGCCTCAAAAGCTAAAAAACTAAAAGTGAGTTTAGATGAATTGTGTACCGAGTTGATAAAAAAGTTACAGTTGAACAACTAAATAATGCATCATGGATCTGTGTTGTTCAACTGTTTGTAATCATCTTATCTTCTAATACATATGAAATTATTTCGTCAGTAAGTTGTTTCCTTAGAAATTTAACTTGCAAACTTTAATACCAATGCAAATCATATGAACTCACAATTAAAACAGAAACTTAAATAGCGCATATTTAAAACATATCAGGTCACATCTTAATTCAGTTTTCATCACATGGCATACAAACCATGTGAGATACCATCCAAAAAACATCATCCCATAATTTAAACCCATACAAAACCATGTGTAATACCATACACACATCAAAAGGAATGTTACTATCTTCATCACATAAACACAACTGAAAAAACAAAAGTCATATTAAAGTCTGACCCTAGATCAAGCCCCATAGATCCAGGCCCTTGAGAACTCTGTGTCTGTTGCTGGTGATGTTGTTGTTGTTCACACTGATGTTGCTGCTGTTGCTGCCTTCTCCGGTGTTCTGGGTTCCCAACGTTAAGGGATTGGTTGAGGGTTTGGTGAAACAAAACCTCCAGACATGTTGAGACTAATCGACTGTTGAAAAGAAATAAGAGTATTGTTGCCCCTACCTTGCCTTCTCACACCAGTGTTTTTGGTAGATCTTCCCCTGCCTCTGAGCCCAGATACTAAGTCACCCATGCTTTGGCCTCTGCCCAGTCCACCTGATGTAGATCCAGCTTGTAGTGTTTCGGCTCTTGAGGGTGCACCTGAAGTTTCCCCTTCACTCATCAAGTTCTGAGTAAACCCACCCTAGTCTTGGCTCTCTTATTGGCCCTCCTTGTTGTTGATGAAGATCTTCCTGTTCTCCCTATGCATGATCGACTATTGTGGCCCATGGTTCCACAATTACTGCACCTTATCTGCCTCCTTGGCTGGGTCTCTAGTTCATCTGCATCTCTCCTTCGTGCAATGCTAGGTCTCCCTGGTGGCCTCTTATGCTTAGGAGGCTTTACCATTGAGTTTGGCTGCAAGTAGAAATTAATTCTGTCAAAACCCTAAACCCATATCTATGCCCTATTAATAACTATTCTCGGAGTACCACCAATAAAAATAAAAAATTAAATGACCCATTATTTAATGAGTAGTGCTAGAACGTACGCACATTTGGGGGGAAGAGAATCCCTCCCTGAGGTGGACGGTTGTCCATGCCTTGAAGTTTGGGCAAGATAGAACTCGAGGATCTGATTCAAATCACGAGGGGATAATGACCTTACGATGGGTTTGGGGGAAGAAAATCCCCCAAAATGTGCGTACTCTCTAGCATTTTCC
>MVGT01001726.1:44959-106657 GCA_002174775.1 Macleaya cordata
GTACAACACCATAATAGGTCTTCCTGTAGGCCCTAACATTGTAGTGCTCACTACAGTAACTGTAAAGAAAAATAAAACTTACTCCATCCAATTAGGTCTCATAGGAACTAATACTGCAACACTATGGGCACAAGGGAACCCCTTCAATTGCCACTGTACACATGAACAAGTCTTTGAGTGTACATTAACAGTGTACTTTTGATTCTGGATGTCTTCCACTTCCCATGTATTAGGATCCGACCCCCTAACTATGAACAAATGCATGGTTGAAATCATACTGTCAAGCTGCCTTTGAGCAGTGGGCACTAATCCATTTTCATCCCATGTCATAGCATCATTTCTCCTTTTGTAGAAAAATGTCATCATCATGAAATGATATTTTTCAACCATCATTAGGATTGGTTTATCCCTTAGCTTCATTATCCAGTTGTTGAAAGATTCACTGAAATTGTTGGTGATGTGTTCACAATGTGTGGAATGATCAAAATGAGATCTGGCCCAAGTATGAACTTCCTCCTTCAAGAGATTAGTATGAGCATTCTTATCTACATTCTCCACATGCTCCATGTAGTGGTTGAATTTAGATACTTTGTATGATTTTGCTGCATTCCATACCAATCCTTTACGTAGTTTTCCCCTATATGATTGTTTAAAGTTCTTGTACATATGTCGGAAGCAGAACCTATGATTGGACCCCTCAAAGACATGCTGCACAATATTGACCAAGCATTTTTGTCTGTCAGAGATAAATGTCAACTTTAGAGGATGCCTTGACAAATGTGGGCTCGATTCAGTTAAGAAATTGGTCCAATTAAGAGCATCCTCAGATCTACATATGTATATAGCCAAGGGGAACAATCCATTCTTGGCATCCAACCCAGTTGCTGCCAACAATACTCTACCAAACCTCCCCTTCAAAGAACACCCATCTAGACCTATGATAGGTCTACATCCTGCAATGAAACCTTCTATAGAAGCTTTGTATGATATGCATAAGTGTGTAACGAATTTTGTCTGATCATCCCTGGAGAAGGTAGCAATAGAATATGGGTTAGAGAGCTTCATTTGGTTGCAGACCTCAGGAATCATTTCATAGCTTTTCACATAGCTACCATATATCCTTTCTAAGACCTTGCATCTGCCTGCCCATGCAACATGATAGGATAATTGTACCCCATGGTAATGATACATGTAATCCTTGATGAAACATGGGCTATATGTCTTCTCATGCAACTTAATTTGGTCCTCCATTTCATCTGCAACCCAATTGAGCTAGAGGGTTGTTGGAGTTAACGTTTGCCTGACATTTGTGCATATTATCAAGTGTTCTTATTTTGAAAGTAGGTTGGCCTGACTTGCATACACCACCTAAGGACACCCTTCATTCTTTTTCCTGCACCAAGCCCTGTATCTATAGCACTCATCCTTCTGTGTTAAATATGCAAACTTATGCCTGATGGCATAATTCCTCAAGTATTTCTTAAAGGCATGGCCATCAGGAAATTCCATACTAATTGTAAGCTGTTGAGAAGTATCTTGTTCCTTTTCTAAATCCCTATAAAGGTCATGTGACTCGTCCAAAAATATGCAAACTCAGTAGGAGTTGCTGGTTCATCATCAACTCCACCTTCAACACCTTCATCAACATTCATTTCATACTCGTCATCATCATCAATCTCTACCTGATCTGCAGCTACATACTCATCATCATCACTTTCAAAGCTAAAACGATCCCACTCTATCTCTGTATCACTGCTTGAAGAGGAATGGTATGCTTCCTCTGGGTCCACAGGATTAGGGTCTACATCCTCTTCATCCATGATACCCCAGTAAGGATAGGCCAGATCCTCCTCAACTGCACTAGACTCTGTACGTTGAGGATTACATGTTGCCTCTTCAACTAAGCTGGCCTGACTAATAACTTTTTTCCAGAAATAAGGTTCATTATCCACATCATTGGAAGCATTTGTTCGATCATAAATATGGGTTTCAGGAGGATTAGGTACACTGAAGTTGCTGTCTGTAACACTTGCTTGGGTCTGTACTTGTTCTGCTGAAACATCTTCTGCTTACCTATGATCTTCTGCACTCACTATTGAGCTATGATTGTTGGATACCCTATCACCACTATCACCATCCCCCAAGTTCAACCTCCTCTTACTAATTGCACTTTGCATACTCATTTGTTTCCTGACCACCAGCCTAGGACTCCTTCTAAGAAATATTGGTGGGGTGGTTTTAGGGGAAGCAATCTTATGTGCCACCTTTTTTGGAGTTGAAATAACATGCCCCCATTCCCCCTTTTTTTGGTTCTACTTCGTCTAGGTGTGCTAACTTAGGCATTGGAACCGGAAGGTGCTTGGGTGGCTTGTTTTTCCTTGGCACCTTCTTGAACTTTTAGTGGTACCCACTCTCCATTGTAATGAAACCACACATTCCTCTGAGTATGTGAAATAAAATTACTGTATACAAATAGATGTCAGAACAGACCAAAACAACATGTAAATATTGCAAATTTGTTCAATATAAAGTACAATAAATGGGTTTTTTTGGTCTGAGTTTTACAACAAATAACCCTAACGTTCAAGATCTAATAATGCAATGTGAGAAAACACACAAATTTAGATCTACACACTAACAAACTTGAATTAAACTAATCTTCATCACGACTATTATGATTTAGGATTTCGTACACCCTATTTAGCTATATATAGCCTAATGTTGAAAAACCACAAAATATAAACACTATTCCTTAAAGCATAAATCATCAGAGTAGAGATAAACTTATAGTCTTCGAGGAAGCATTTTGATGTAGTCTGAGTACCTTTATCTTCGACTTTCGACGATTAATGGTGTTTTGAAGGTAATAGCTTTAAAATATTTTTCCATCACGTACCTTGAATCACTAAACCATTAGATCCAGACCCTTACTGACGGAAATGGAGTTGGGGAAGTTTCTCTAACAAAACCCTAGATCACAAAGGAGTGCATCCATTCAAGGTACATATATATAGAATGGAGTGGTTGGTCAAAGGAAGAGGTTCCCGCCAGTTTATCTTTCCTTCACACGTGCTTTGATTAGACGTGTTATACATGTAATCTGAGTTCGTTTGATTTTCCTCGATTAAATACAAACTCAGATGAGTCAATCGAAGCATACCCAGATGAGTCAATCGAAGAGTACTAGTCTGGGTTAGGTGGCGTTTGTTTTTTTTTTTTTTCTGAAATCTGAATCTGAAATCTGAATCTGAGACTTCCTGAGTCATCTGGATCTGAGATCATCTAGATCTTACTTGATTGAATTTAAGTTTGTTTGTTTTTTTATCTAAATTCTTTTAATAAATTATGTCTGATTGAGTTTTTGACACTTTTACCCTTATTTATATTATTTTCTATGGATTGATCCTATCTCCTTCTCTTCTTTCTAATCCTCTTCTCTTTTCATTTTCTCTTCTCTCTCTTACACTCTCATTAATTTCATAAGTGTGGTACTTTATTTAACAATAATAAGAATTCATATGAGCACTAATATAAATGAAACTGTTTTGCATTTAAAATTACAAATACATAAATATAATCTAAAAACAAAGCTATAAGATCTAGGAGTAACATAATCCTACTCATAAATCCTAAAATTTCATTAACCACACAGCTCATTACAATCAAGGAGTTTAAGTTATTTCAAATGTTTAAATAAAGTTTAAGTTATGTTCAAATGTTCAAATAAGAGTGAGAAAGAGAGAGAGAGAGAGAGAGAGAGTAGGTTATTAAATTGAAAACCAACCTTCAAATCTAGAGCTGGATAAGTTTCAGAAGTATACTTGAGTTTGGTTTTGAAGCCCTAGTATATTCGAACAACTTATCCAGAAAAAGCCCTAAAAAAAGTACTGATTAAGAAGAAGGAGAAGAAGAGAAGTATGCGATTCAATTGAAGAGTTAAAAAAAAAATCGATTGAGGCAGTTAGGTTTTGGAAGAAATTTAAAAAAAAAATATAACACGAAAATAAGAAAAAATTGAAGAAGGAGAAGTACTAACCTCTAAATGATGATCAAGCTTATGGAAGAGGACCTGTAACGATCTTTGGCGGGAAAACTTGGTGTGAAAGAGCTACTTCAATGGCTAGGGTTCTTCAAATGGGAAGAAAGGGATCTTTTATACAATGAAGGGCAATTCTACCATTTTGAAAATAATAGAGGGCAAAATAGTAAAATAAACCAACTCAGCTCATGGCCTCTCTTTTCAGTACAAAAATTTCACTGAAAAAAACCTCATCTTTTCAGCCATTTTGCTGAGTCGAAAATTGACTCAGACACTTAAAAAAAATAAAACAAACAATCTTAAATCTGACTCGGCCCAATTCAGAACCCGAGTCAGATTCAGACCTATTTTTCAGAAAAAAAACAAACAGCCTCTTAGTCTTTTTTTAAGTTGTTAGGGCATTGAGGTAATTTTTATTAGTCATGTGACCTTTAAGTGAGAACACATGAGGCCGAAGACGGGGATTTGACGATTCCGTGAAATTTAGGGTTAATTCGTTAAATACGAACAAAATGGGGTTATCCCTTAGTTTCCACTTAGCAAATGGGGTTATAACGCAAAAATGCCCTTCTTTTTTCCATTTCTTTACTATTGTTTTCAAGTTCTTGAATTTAGATTGGGGATTTTGGCCAAAAACCTTTACTTGAAAAATATTTAAGAATTTAGTCCAACAAACGTTTTCTTTTAGTCTAAGGCCCTTGGGGTTTCAGTCAGAGGATTTCAGTGTGTGTAATTTATAGGGAGGGTTTCAGTCAGTTACCCAGGGGCCTTAGACTAAATGAAAACGTTTGTTGGGTTAAATCCTAAAATACATTTCAAATAGGATTTTCGGCTAATTTTTCCATTTAGATTTGGTATTTCAATAATAATTTCTGTTTGATTGTTTGATTCTTTAGTTGTTCTTGTCGTTTTGCTTAATAATTTAGGCGTTGAATTCCAACCAGACCCACATTTTCTAGTTTTCTTCTACCATATAAGAGTACATTAGAATTTTGATTTTTGAACTTTATTAGGTCCCATTTCCGCCTGAAGATTGATGAGATCTTGGTTATCTTCAACCATTGTTTCTAGTTCAAAACCACCCCGCCAGAACTTGAACTTGTGGATCAAAGAATCATCATCATCATCCAAGGGGCAATGGCTGGAAGTACTTTCGTACTATCACGAAATGAGAAAGACTGGAATCCCACTAGCATACCCAAACTTGTACCCTCCTCTTATCAAAGCCTGCACAAATCTCAACAACTTCATGTATGGTACCTCTGTTCATGCATGTCTGGTCAAACAGGGTTTCGAATCTTTCACCTCTATTGGCAATTCCACCATGGATTTCTACATTAAGTGTGGGTTCATGAAATCTGCATTGGGTGTTTTTGGGTGCATGGAGAACAAGGACTCTGTTTCATGGAATGTAGTGATTCATGGACACTTTGATCGAGGTGTTTGTAAGGTGGAGGAAGGAATTCGGTTCTTTATTCAAGCTAGAATTGCAGGCTTTGAACCCAATATCTCCACCTTGGTTCTTGTCCTTCAGGCTTTTCGGGATCTCGGTGCCACCAATCAAGGTCTTAGCCTTCATGGGTTCCTTATCCGAAGTGGGTTTTTAGCTGTTGTTTCAGTTCAGAACTCTCTACTGTCTTTGTATACAGAGTCTGGTGAAATGGGGTTTGCACAAAAGTTGTTTGATGAAATGCCTGACAGAGATGTGATTTCATGGAGTGTGATGATTGGGGGTTCTGTAAAAAATGGGGAAGGTCAACTTGCTTTGCGAATGTTTAAAGAGATGTTTCTGAGGGATGGGATTGAACCCGATGAGCTTACAGTGGTGAGCGTTCTTAAAGCCTGTACCCACGAAAAGGACATTGATCTAGGAAGATTAGTTCACTGTTATGTGATCAAAAGAGGTTTCAGCTTTGATATTTTTGTGGGAAACTCACTAATTGATATGTATTCGAAATGTTTATACTCAACATCTGCTTTCGAAGTCTTTGACAAGATGCCTCGAAAAAATGTTGTTTCTTGGAATTCTATCTTATCCGGATTTGTCCATAATGAGTGGTATTCAGAAGCTCTCACATTGTTTAATTCAATGCAGAAAACAGTAATCGAAGCCGATCAGGTGACTCTGGTCACTCTACTTCAGGCATGTAAGAATTTTATAGACCCAGCTAAATGCAAGTCCATCCATTCAAGGGTAATCCGAAGGGGATTTGATTTTAATGAATTGGTGGTGAATTCTTTGATCGATGCTTATGCAAAGTGCAATCTGGTTGAACTTGCTTGGAAACTGTTCGAACGGATGGAGAGAAGGGATATGATTTCATGGAGCACAATGATCACAGCCTTCTCCCATTCTGGCAAAACAGATGAAGCAGTAACTTTATTCAGAGAGATGATTCTAGTTCAAGAAAATTTCAATTGTGTTACTATGTTGAGCCTTCTTGAAGCCTGTGCTGTTTCAGCTGAGCTAAGAAGATGCAAATGGGCTCATGGTTTAGCAATTAGAAGTGGGTTAGCCGCAGCAGTGGCAGTTGGAACTGCCTTGCTAGATATGTACTCCAAATGTGGGGAAATAGATCTGTCAAGAAGAGTGTTTGATCAGATGCCTGAGAGAAATATAGTGTCTTGGGGTGCCATGATAGCCTCTTATGGTATGAACGGCAGGGCGAAGGACGCACTTGCTTTGCTTTACGAAATGGAATTGCACGGTTTGAAGCCGAATGGAGTTGCCATACTTTCAACGTTGTCAGCTTGTGGCCATGGCGGGTTGGTTGAAGAAGGGAGATGCTTATTTGAGAGGATGACTAATGATCACGGATTGGAACCAAGTTTAGAGCATTATTCGTGCATGGTAGACATGTTAGGACGGGCAGGGATTGTCGAGAGTGCAATGGACTTGATCAAGAAGATTCCCGAACGACAAATTAAGGATGGTTCAAGTGTTTGGGGTGCATTATTGAGTGCTTGTAGGAATTACGGGAACAACGAGATCGGTGGAGAAGCTATGGCTCGGGTTCTTGAGTTAGAGCCAATGAGTTCTGCGGGTTATGTGCTTGGGTCAAGCATGTACGCCGCGAATGGGTTGTGGAGGGAAGCAGCGAAGATGAGAAGGTTGGTGAAAGAGAAGGGTGTGAAGGTGGTGTCTGGTTACAGCTTGGTTCATGTACATAACAAGGCATATAGGTTTGTTGCTGGAGATGGGTCACACGAGCAATCTGGTGAGATATATTCAGTGGTTGAGCAATTGCATAGTTGTATGAAGATGAAAGGAAGAAATGATGTGTTTATTACATGAACACTCATCTTCTTCCCTACCTCTGGTCCTCAACTGAACACGCGATGCAATTGGAATAGTGAGCTGAGATTTGATTCTGTTGGTGTTTGCAGAATGTATGATTTCGACAGGAATGGCACAGTGAGCTTTGAAGGTGAGAATTGAGAAATTTCGAGTTCTCTTCAGCTAGATTTTGAAATTTAATTGAATTATATTTATGTTAGGAGTTCAAACATCGAAATTAGTATTCATGGAGATTGTGCAAAACCTGAGATTTTTTAATTTCGATCAATTTGTTTCAGTTATAAATAAATTGAATTTAAAAATCATGGAAGTTAAGATATCATATTGTGATGCATTTTTGTCAATAAAATTCATACTGTAATATGACTAACTGATGTGTTGCTAAATAGTGCGTAGCTTTTGTAGCGTCGTATATGTGTCATGTTTTGCTTCGAATGTATTCTAATACTGATCTTAAGTGCAACCAAATTATGACGTTACGATTATCGGCATTCATATTGGAGTTTCTTTGCATCTTATTTTATACCTTGGAGGAGATTGAAATTTCCAACTTCTATGTAATTTTTTTTCTAACTTCTATGTAATTTTATGGTTTACTTTTTTTCCCAGAATTTATTGCACTGATCAAATTTCTTATTAAGGTCAGTATTTTCACTTAAAGCTATATATTTTGGAATTCTGAAGTGATAGAAATGATTTTGCTTTATTGTATATTTCTTATGTTCTCTATTCCGCAAGTTGGGGTTTGCATGATTTTTGGTGATAAATGGGGATAGTAGTGTCTCTTCTGACTGTAGTACTTAATCCAAAAAAAGAAGTCTCTTACTAGGTTTAGTTTTGATCTTTTGCTTCAATTTTTCTTCTTCCCTCTCCAGTTTTTTCAGTGTTTACGAGAACATCAGTCTTAATCTGGTCCTAATCTACTAACTTTTTTTAATTTTTTTTTTTTTGAAAATTGAGCAGGGGTTAAAGAGACCTCAACCAAAGAAGACTACAACCTGTTCGACACAAAATTATTACGGTTCTCAAAGATGATCTTCTGCAAACGAGCTAGGCTTAAATAGGACAATGTTAGAATTCTGTAATAGACTAGCCAGGTAATCAGCTCCCCTATTGGTTTCTCTATAGACATGGTTAATACGAGCCACTTCAAACCTTTGGAGAAGTCATCAATGTGGGACAAAAGGTGGAAGCATTCCCAAGGGCGAGGGAGAGCTCCACGCAAAAGGCGGACATCATGAAGGGAGTCCAGGTCCAAACCAATGCGTATGACACCAAGCTGAGCAGCAAGAGAGAGGCCAGATTGGACTCCTTTGAGTTCTTGAAACAGCATAGAGACAGGGTGATGAGCACCAGCAGCAGCAATAGGCACACCAGCTGGGTCTTTAATAATGGCTCCAAAGCCACCATTGTTAGAAGTGAGGGACCCATCCGAGTTGATGAGAAGGTAGTCATGGGGAGAGAGAGGGGGTGGGGTCCAAGAGCAGCGGATAGGACGTTTGAAGGAGAAGGTAGGAGCAAACCCCCTCTGTCAACTTGCTCACTACTCATCACCTTTCAGACTTTCAGTTGTTTAGTGGAGGTAATTGAGTTTAATATTTGTAAACCATGAATAGTTGAGCAAATTCTCCCGTCTGTTTCTCCTTCCCCATCTTTCTTACCACCCAGTTCAAGTTCAATTTCAAGTGCTAGCTTTCTAGGTTATTTATTGAATAGTTTCCTTTCCTTCCATGCTGGGCCTTTTTATTCCACTTATATTGGGTTGCAGCAGATTGTCTTCCGAATCTAAGATTGAAGATATCCTGAAATCCCACATTTATGGGATTTTTCTAATCGAGGAGTCCATAATTTTGTTAAATTAAAGAGAGATCCACTAGGGAAAGATTATGTTTAATCATTTATCTCTCAACTTGATGGGATGCTAATGATTTATGATCTTTAAGCAAGAACTGTTTTTTGTTTTACTTTTTGATCTGTTGAAATTTTTTATCAATTGATATGGTTCGCACAATCATTTGATTCTTTATGCTGTTTACTGATCATTTCCCACAAATATTTCACTTAGCTAAATTGACTGCTTCGCTTTATCTTATGATATCTTCTATTGTACCATACCTCCTTACTTAGAATAAAATTATATATATAATAATTGACACCTTGGATTATTATAACCCTTACCTCTTAGACAATAGTTATAAAAACCCACATCCTACAAATTTCCTTACTGTTTTATGAGTTTTGGTTCTACAAACTTCTGTAATCTTTTTTTAATGTTTTTTTAGTATATCTCACAATTCACTAATGCAGGTGATGTTCCTTATGACTTTAGTGAGAGAAGGTACTTCAGATATTTCTCTAATGTAAGGTCACTCACAACTTGCTTCTTTGAGATATATTAATTTCATGGTTTAAAATCTTGACTCTGGTTCAAGAGTTATTGTGATATAAAATTAGTAAAGTATGTTCGTTTATCTTCTATATGTGTTCTAAAATACACTTACTATAAAAACAAAGTTTTGGTTACTTGTATTAGGTTTCTGGTACCTTATATATATCATCTCAGTACCATACATCGAACCATGATGCAATCTTATTTACATACTTCGTATCTATAAATAGCCATGTTGGGTTTTCTTTTCTTTTTTGGTGTTACTAGACGTGACACCTTAATTTGACCCTCTTTTAATGTTGTTTCATATTTTGATTATTTCAGTCACAGAAATCTCGAAGGATATCTTCCTCTGTATGATTGTAAGCAACGCATTGAAGGTTCCAAACTCTCCTACTTCTATAATGTTGACCAAATGGAACATAGTTCTGTACTTTTAAATCCCTATGAACTTATATGTTACTTTACACGTGGTCTGAACCTTATAATCCTGATTTATATAATACACATCTCCAGGAATTAGATCACAAATGGAATGTTTTGGGAGTTTACTAATTACTGGAGGTATTAACCACTGTCAAAATATTGCTGATGTGTACAAATGGGGAACTATTGATCGGTTTTAGCCCATTTATCATTCGCTTCCTGTTGATTTCTCTTCAGGGTTCGTACATGCATTTTTCTTCCATGTCCTGCAAAGACACAAATTTCATAGGTAGAAAAACTTCAGCAATTATTCTGTACACTTGCACACTGTTATTCTAGTTCAAGTTTTCATTGCCTTATCAAATCAGAATTCTTGACACAAGCTACAAAATGGGGTCTAAGTTACAGTTCAATTTAAGTTTCGATGGGATGTCAGCCTTTTGTATTTTTTTACTTATACCTGTGGTGACTCATATGAATCCTTATGAGTATTTTCCAACTGACAAGTTTCTAATAACTACGATGAAATAATGAAGACATTGTTTGGGTGGGAGGATGAATTTTAATGTCAAAGGTATCAACTGTGAGAATGCAAGTAAATTGAAAAATTTATATAAACTGAGGAAGAGGAAAAAAGGACTCATTCAAGTCAAAATCTTTTACTTGACTAGAAGAGGGGGAGTTCAGTGGCAGGGAGAGAGAGACCCGAATAGAAAGTGTGCGCTCAGAACTCTATTACATGTTACAGAGAACAAAAATTAGTCTGTCATATAACAATCACTGGGTAGAACAATAACGGAAATAACTATAGTCAACTAACTAGAGCATTATTGCCAATTCAAAAAAAAAAAAAAAAACTAGAGCATCAATGAGCAGAAGGTTTTTGGAAACGAGAATTCATATCATCCTTTAAATAAGAGGTAGAAATGTACACACAACCCTTCGTATTTAACGAAGGATGAAGGATTTGTCTTGTTACCAAACTCAATGTAACCAAAATCCTTACTACTACATGAAGTGTGAACTTTTTGGAGTACCACTTGTTTAATTTCCAGGTTCACTTCAATTATGTGAATACTGATGGAAACAAACTAGTGCTATGGATAATTAGGTTTCGCAGACTGTGAATGACAAAAGGTACTCCTTATGTTAGTGATATGACAGATGAAGTACTTGTGGTAGAGATCCATAGAAGATCGATAGATGAATATAATTTTGGGATTAACATCATTTACTGCACAGAAACCAAACTTGTAAAGTATATAGAACCTCCTGAAGGCAGAAGACCGCTGGGAGGAATGAGTGAAAATGGTCTCTGTCAGTGAATTTGATATGGATATTTTACAGGAATGCGAACAGATGTTTTATTTGAATTATTGATTGTTATATTAAAGTTTTCTTTTATAGTTTGTCATATACTACTCTCAACTAATTCACCATATGGACTAAATCCTGGCTGTGCAGGAGCCAGATTACAAACAAGACGCTTCTGACGGTAAAGCTGACAACCGACTATTGGAAGAGGTAGTCAACCATCCTATTTCTTGATCACAGCCAAAAGTTTCATGATGCATTTATTCATTTATTCTTCTGCAGGACATTGACATAACTGCAACATTAACTGATTCTTCTGGTGCTGTTCGAATTAATACTGTCAAATCTAAGGATCTATCTGCTTCCTGGGTCTGGCAAAATCCTGATGATGAAAGCTCGAACCAGGTAAAGAGTGGCCAGGTACTCTTTTACTTCATACATGAGTTTGATAAGAAACCAGTTGAGGCAATAGTAAAAGATGTTCTTTCCCTTAAATGTCAAGGACCTCAAGGTTAGAAAATAGGAAAGTCATAGTGAGAGAGTATTAAGGAACAATTATTTTGCATTTGAGTTCCATTTCTACATATATGATGATTTGTTCTTAAGGTCTTCTTTTTTCCTACCTTTAGTGGTTTTTTGTTACTAATCTTTTAGGTTTTCAAGTTTCAACAATTTGTTCACTTTGTTACAGGTCAACAAAGTAATGTCAACTTATTATGCTTCATTTCATAGATTAATATATTCAAAGTTCAATTCACAGGCAAAAGAAGATTCATCTCTACACGGGATGAGGGGACAAGAAAGCTCTCAGCTTTCAACTGGTGATCATGGATCTAGGAAAGGAGAGAACCAATATGAAGAGGCCCCAATCAATCCTGTGAAGCTTAATCATCGGGTGCAATGTCATATTCTTTTAAGTGTATTCTCTAAATAAATTTTGGTCAATTATTTGGGTTTATGACAGGTGATGTCCTGCAGGAATTGCATCAGCAGAGGAAGGAACTCCGATCTGCAGAGCTAATCCAACATGACAGACACCCAGAACCTAATGGAAGCAGCAGCCATTGAACGGTCAAAACAGCTAAAACACCAGTGTCAGGGGAAAGTACAGCATATGGAGGAGAGACTACGAAAACCCAAACTCTGATTCCACTTTGAAACTTGTTCAGGATCATATCGTAATGGCTAAGGCATATGCCAGTATTGCTAAGCCCAAGAATGAAGTTCATCTCTATGATTCTCTGATGAAACATATCAAAGATAATCAACGCGTTATTGGAGAGGCGAGTTCAGATGCTGAACTGCGCCCAAGGTATTGTTACTGAACTTTGTCTAGTAACTGCCGTTCACATTTCAAATTCCTCCTATTTATGCCGGATCTCTTCCGGTGCACTTGATTGAGCAAAAGCAATGGGTAATTTTCTATCAACGGCAAAGGACCAGTTATATGACAGTGCTGTAATAGCAAGGAAGTTGTGAGCCATGCTTCAGTCAACCGAAGAGAGCATCAATTCATTGAAGAAGAAAAGTGCATTCTTGATCCAGCTGGTTGTTAATTCTACTGTATTACATGCCAATGAACTAGAGAAGCATGTGTTCCATAGTCACAGACAAACTGAATTTCGCAGCGATGAAGATGTGGTTCCTCATCAGCTCTCCTGCAGGTGCGGCTATCCAAGTAGAGAACATTGACGATTTCAAGTGGCTAAACTCTTCTTACAGTTTGGTTCTTCGGCAACTTGAATCTGCACGAATAAAAGAATATTATTTTAAAGTAAATCACCCATCTTCCCTCTCCGATGGGTCTGATAATCTTAAATATAGGAATCCCAAGTACTTGTCCATGTTGAACCATATCAGATTCTACCTTCCTGAAGTCTACTCAAAACTAGATAAAATACTTTTTCTGGACGACGATATTGTTGTTCAAAAAGATTTGACACCTCTTTGGTATATCGATCTACAAGGGATGGTGAATGGTGCAGTTGAGACGTGTAATGAGAGCTTCCATAGGTTTGATAAATATCTTAATTTCTCTAATCCAAAGATTCCTCAGAATTTTTATCCAAATGCTTGTGGGTGGGCATTCGTAATGAATATTTTTGATTTGAAGGAGTGGAAGAAGCGGGATATTACTGGAATATATCACCACTGGCAAGACATGGTAAGGATGAGAACTTCTCACTCATTTTTCCTCCTGTTCTTCTTCTACTTCGAATGCTAAATCTTCTGTGTAACAAACTTTTTTATGTTTAAATCAATCTGTGCAACAAACTTTTTGATGTTCCATTTTTTTTTTCCAGAACGAAGACCGCACTCTTCTGAAGCTCGGCTCACTACCAACCGGACTTATCACATCCTACAATCTAACATACCCATTGGATAGAAGCTGGCACGTATTGGGGCTTGGTTATGACCCAGCGCTTAACCAAACAGAGATAGAGAACACAGCAGTCATCCACTACAACGGGAACTACAACCCATGGCTGGATCTGGCAGTCACAAAGTATGAGTCCTACTGGTCTAGATATGAACCCTCGTTGCAATGTTAACTTCGAATGATGATTTCCTACTCCATGTGGCTGTTTTTTTTTTTTTTTAATGCCACACTCCGTTTTTTTAGTAGCACCAACTTTCTCAATATAGTTCTACGGGAATTTTTGTGAACAGTAGATTAGAAATTTTTTCTTAATGCTATACTCTGTTCTTTCTTTACTTAATGCGTACATAGAACTCGCAATAGTTTTGTAATATTCAATTTCACCACGTTTCTTAGCAAGATTAGAGAGAGATGGAGAGAGAAGAGAAAGAGGTGGAGGCGTGAGCTGGTGGTGGTTAAATTGTGTTGGTGGCGTGGTGGTGGAAGTGGTGGGGTGTAGACGGTAGTTGTTTTTTGTGACTGCTGTTATTGAGGCTCCCTTTTGGTTGGGGGGATGCTCAAAATTTGGGATTAAGCCCAAGTTTGAACGTTCCCCTCAACCTTATTTTTTTTCCTAGGGGACTCTCCTAACTGAACACACCTCACCAACAAAAATAACTACACCTCACCACCATCACTCCCACCACAAACCACCTTTAGAACCACACCAACCCCTCTACCACCTCCACCTGCAACGTCATCTTCCCTCTTTTATTCTTAGTATCTCCATCAGTCCATTTCCTTCTCTTCTTTCTCCTTCTAAAACTTAAAAAATCAGATTCTTGTTTTGAATTTAAATATTTACATTTATAATCCTCTTCTAATATGTAAGGGTTATAATAACTCAATGTGTCAATTATTAAATATATAATAATAATATGATGTGGATATGAAGGTCATGAATTCAACTCCCCTTGAGGCTACTTCAATAATAAGAATTTGGGCGCTCCCTATCATAAACCAACAAGGGGAAGATGAGCGCCCCTGACTCTTAAAGCCGCGAAAGCCGCTCGGTAGTGTGTATTTAGAGGTCTATCCTATCTCGAGAATTAGTCTAGTGCTTTAAGAGATGGGAACATCCCAGTTATCAAAGAAAAAACATATGCATAAATGTGTATTGAATACACGTACACAAAAGAATCATTTAAGCATTGTGAGTGATTTAGGGGGTGATATATTATTTTTTTTGCCACTAATTAGTGTCAAATCCACACAAAATACTTTGCGTTTTTCACCACTTAATGGGTTTCAATCCCAAATATAAAGGTTTACCTCTGACTACCACTAGTTAGTAGTGAAAATAAAGAGTATTTTGTGTGAGTCTGCCACTAATTAATGGCAAAAGAACAATCACCCCCTTACTTTATCTACTTAAAGCAAATTTTGGCATTTTTATTTGGTTGAGATCAGGTTTTAACTAGGAGATTGGGAAGTCAATTTGATGTTTCTTTTGCAATAATTAGAGTCTAATTTGCAATTTTACTTCCTTTCAGTATTTTGAATTACCATTGCTCTGAAATATCAGTTCCCTTATTCAATTGGTCTATGGGTTGGTTCCTTTTTGGGTTGGCGATTGATATTTCCATACAACTTTTTACAAAAGCTATGCAACTCAAATTTGTATTGTCGGTTCCATACAATTGACAATACAAAATGGTTTATCGATTATGTTTGACTGACAACATATTTACAAAATGGTTTGGCAATTTTAAGTTACAGACAAATCATTTTATAAAATTTGTAGATGAGAGGACAACTAACCTTATAAATTAGAATATGCTGATTTTTTGTGGTGGTGTTATAATATATTATGCAAATGGGGAGTGTTGGAACAACATAAACAACTTTACAAAGGATTACTTCGGGGGAAAGTAAGGTCAGTGTTAATATAGACATGGCAACAAGCTAGGGCTAGGGTTAGGATTGGCAAGGTGTCAATTTAGGAAGCCTCAACCTTAACCCTAGCCCGTTTATTAAATGGGTCAATCTCCTTAGCATGTTATCATCCTCACCAAAAAAAATCATTCCATCCTAAAATTTCTAGTCCACTCATCTACTTGCTGAGGAGTTATAAGTTTTAGGAGGTAACAAGTTCAAGAATGAGCATTCAATCACTTTTATTTTCAATTAGTTTTTAATGGGGTCCATGGGATTATAAGTTTTAGAATAAGTTGATTTTTGGTGGAAATGATTTGCATTATGATGAGAACATCCTCACCGAAAATTATCCTTGGATCGTCCCATGTGCACCCAATAAGACTATGCAAGAACTATGTCAAAAATAACTGTGTAAAATATCCCTTCTCTTTAAAAATGATTGCCAATTTCTTAACCTATCAATAGGAGAACCATGCGGTGAAGCGTGTACCAGAGGCGAAGACGGAGGTGTTGGCGGCGCGGGATCTGCTACTGGTGATGCTGGCGGCACTATTTCTAGGGGTTGGTGCTGCTGATGTAAGTATTATGACAAATCAGATAGTGGAACAACAAAAAATGAAGGGAATATGGGAATGGAAGCCCAACGTCTATCTCCATCAAGCATAATGATGGTTGTCTACCACGCGGGCCACGCCACACTCAACATCAGACAAAGATTCATGGTTAAATGTGTATTTAATTAATTCTTATTACATACCTCTATGTAATATCTCTAAAGGACCACCGTGTATATATTAGTTTGTAATCTCTCACAACAATCAAGGAAAATAAAATAATTCACTACATTTTATGGTATCGGAGCACTGATCCACTATCACTACTTCTCATTGGACATCACTCTTTTTTCTTTCAATTATGGCATCTGCAACTGAAAGCTCTACCACCTCAATCGGCAGCTCCTCTGCCGCATCTCTTCCTTTGCAAACCCCTACCAACAGCTATCTCATTCGCTTAGACGGTAGCAATTACATCCTTTGGAAGTATTAGATCACTTATTTTGTCAAAGGATGTAATCTAGAGGGCTGCGTTGATGGCACTTTTCCTTGCCCCACACTTTTTCAGACCAATCTACTCCTAATCCAGCCTACACCACATGGCTGAAACAGGATCATTCTCTTATAGGTTGGCTCATATCCTCCCTAATGGAGCCTGTTTTGGCTAAAGTTGTTGGCCACACCTCGTCCCGGACTTTATAGCTTGCCCTTGAGAAGAAATTTGCCTCTAAATCTCGTGCTTGCAGGAACCAACTACATCGTGAACTCACTAATATCAGAAAAAGGAAACTTTCTATGGAAGCATACTATCTGAAAATTAAACGCCTTTCTGACGATCTTGCGGCATCCGATAACTCCCTCCTTGAATCTGACTTACAATAAATAATTTTGAGTGGACTTGATACAGAATATGACCCCATTGTCGCCGCCTTGACTGCTCGTATTGATGATATGGAAATGGATGAATTCCAAGCACATATCCTCGCTTTTGAGATGAGACTTGACTCCAACAATACCTTCTATAGAAACATCCACTCCTTCTTTGCCTCCTAGCTTCAGTTCCCCTTCCCACTCCCCTCCACTCTTACCTTTACCTTCCTCAGACCAAACTCAAACACCTCCTACATCCACCTCTACTAACCCGCCACAATCACCACTCTCAAACCCCCCTTCAGTACCTCCCTTGCCACTTATTCCCCTACCGTTCCACCTGTCATCTAAAATGCTCATCCTATGACCACTAGGGGCAAAAATGGAATTTTTAGGCCCAAAGCTTTCACCATAACAAAACACCCCCTTCCTTTAATTGAACCAACCTGCTACTCTCAAGCTAAGTCTGATGGAAATTGGCGACGGGCTATGGATGACGAATGTAACGCCTTATTACGTAACGAGACTTGGTTATTAGTCCCACCTGCACCAACACAAAATGTAATTGGATGTAAATGGATCTTCAAGATTAAACAAAAGGCGGATGGGTCCCTTGAACGTTATAAAGCTCGCCTTGTTGCAAAAGGATTCAATCAACAACCAGGGCTTGACTACAAAGAAACCTTTAGCCTAGTTGTCAAACCATGGACTATTTGTGTTGTTCTTTTGATTGCAGTTACACGTAGTTGGCCTCTACATCAACTCGACATCCAAAATACATTCTTACATGGTATTTTGACAGAGGAAGTCTTCATGAAGCAACCGCCAGGATACACTAACCCACGATACCCCACACATGTCTGCAAACTCCACAAATCACTTTATGGCCTCAAGCAATCACCACACGCCTGGTACTATCGCCTAAGTTCTTTTCTTCTTTAATTAGGCTTTCGTGGCTCTAAATCTGATTACTCTCTCTTTATACAGCGAACACCTAACTCAATTCTGTTTATTTTAATCTATGTAGATGACATTATCATTACTGGATCAGATGCTACTTTAATTTCCTATCTTATTTTGCAGTTACAACACGAATTTGCCATCAAGGATCTCGGCACCCTCTCCTACTTTCTTGGCATCGAAGTCCTCCGACCGCCAACTGGTCTATTCTTAATTCAATACAAGTACATCGCTGAACTTCTCCAATGAACTAAAATGGGTGGCGTTATACCCATCTCCACACCATTCAACAACATTTCCAAACTAAGTGTAGCTAGTAGCAAAGACTTTCATGACCCCACTCTTTACCGTAGCATCGTCGGCGCATTACAATATCTTACCTTCACCAGACCAGATGTCTCCTATGTGGTCAACAAAGTATGTCAGTACATGCATTCTCCAATAGATGAACATTGACTTGTAGTCAAAAGAATTCTTCGGTACTTAAAACACACAATAGATTACGGATTCTTGATTAGACCATCTCTCATATTAAGCCTTAATGCCTTCAGTGATGCTGATTGAGCTAGGTGCCTCGACGACCGTCGCTCTAGAAGTGGCTATTGCCTCTTCTTGGGCAATAACATCATCTCTTGGTCCGCTCGTAAACAACGTACTATTTCTCACTTCAGTACTGAGGCTGAATAACTTGGTCTCGCTATCACCACAACTGAACTTGCATGGATACAATCACTTCTCAAAGAACTCCAACTTTGTGGTGCGACAACATTGGTGAAACATATCTCGCTGTCAACCCTATTTTCCATTCACGAACCAAACACATAGAAATCGACTACTACTTTGTTCGTGAGCGCCTCACTGCTCGTCAACTCATAGTTCAATTCATCTCCACACACGATCAAACGGCCGACATCTTCACCAAGGGCCTTAGCACATCTAGATTTTATACTCTTCGACACAAGTTAACCATTCAACAATGCCCTCTTAACTTGAGGGGGCTTATTATGACAAATCTTACAGTGGAAGAATAAACAAATGAAAGGAATATGGGAATGGAAACCCAACGGCTATCTCTATCAAGCATAATGATGGTTGTCCACCACGCGGGCCACGCCACAGTCAACATCAGACACAGATTCATGGTAAAATGTGTATTTAATTAATTCTTTATATACCTATATGTAATATCTCTAAAGGACAACCGTGTGTATATTAGTTTGTAATCTCTCACAACAATCAAGGAAAATAAAAGAATTTACTACATTTTAGTAAGGAGGGTGATGAGATAGGATGGGGAACATGAGAAGTGGTGATAGGTGGAGAAGAAGTGTGACGTAATGGAGTGTTGGAATTGGATTGATTTGGTGGAAAAATGGGGACATCAGTAAGTGTAAATGAGACTTCAGGAGAAGTGAAAGAGGAAGTAGATGGGACGGTGGAGATTATGGGAGATAGTGGAAAATTGGAGGGCCATGTGAGATAAACCTATCTTGTGGCATCAGATGTGGTGAGATTGATAAAATTGGACGTGTTAGGGAGAGAAGCAAACAAGAATAATTGCTAATCGAATATTACGTGTCTACTAATAAAACCCCTTTTTGTGTTTGGTTTAAAACATTTATATCTTTTGTGATTATCGTTGTATCCGATGAAAATACAAGGTTCAGTTTTAGATTCTAGTTTGTGTTTAGCATATAGAACCAGGTATGGGTAACATTGACAACTAAATTTACGTAAAAAAATTATAGTCGGGTTGCCGATTGTATAATTTATAAAAACGGCAAAAAGTTATAAATTAAAATTTAGGGTGCTATTAAAGGAGTTCTCTAAATATTGGAGAAGTGGACAAGATAGGGGGTGGATAAAATACTTCAAAATGGTTGGGGGATGGACATATTTTTACTAGGGGTGGTTATCAAAAATTGGTTTGGTATTTTTCCACCCAACCCTAACAATCTCAAACCCAACCCTAAAAATCCCAAACATCACCCACTCTAAAACAGCAGCCGCCTTCACCCTTCTCCATAACGTCTTTCTCTCTTATTTATCTCTCAGGTTTCTCTCTCTAAACTTCTCTCCTCCATTGCCCAAACTCTATATTCAACCAAGAGTGGTTGAGTGTAAGAAATTTTTTTAAAACTCTACCACTGCTGGTTAAGTTTTAACGAAAAGCTCAAACGCTGTTGGTTGAGTTTGGATAGTAATTTCAACCAGTGGTGGCCGAGTGTTTGGAAAAAATTAATCCCTACACGAACAAGTTAAGTACGAAAATATAAAATTTTGATCTCAATAAAAAAACATTTGAAATAAAAAATAAGCTTACAAATCAGTTATATTACTTCATTACTATTTAATTAAGAGATTTTCATTAGATTTGAGGAACCCAAACCCTTACAAAAAGAATATTTAGGTTTTTGGGATTCCATTAATGGTGAAGTTTGCTTCAACTCATCTTTCTCCATTAATTGTGTTCCTTCTTGAACTTCTTCATCCTTCATAGAGTTTCTCGCCAATAATGACTTCGATCGTTGGTGATCGAATGGTTTAAGAGAGGTTTTAGAGAGAGAAAGTGGTTGGAGAGATAAAATAGTTTTTTTTAGAAAAAGAGAGCGTGTTGGAGAGAGAAAAAGGGTTAGAGGTGGTAGTTTAATTTACGCCGACACCACCCCCTTTGTGAAAAAAGAGAAAAAAATATTATAAGGGTGATTTTGGGTTAAAAGCCCATTTAACTTGTCCACCCCCCTAACATTTTACTGAACTCCTTTAACAACACCTAAAATTTATAGTCCATAAAAATAAAAATAATGTATTTTTCAAGTGGGAGACTGTAATAAACCTGTAATTTTGTTTCTCCTTGATGTTTCTTTGTATTTTCTTTTCTCTTTCATCAATAAGATTTTACCCTTTCACCTTAAAAAAAAACACAAAAAATAGCCTATGCAAATTATAATTTGCATTACACATACTTTAACCTGAAAGAGAGGTAGTTTAGGTATGCAAAATTTGTCATTTAGAAAAATAAAAAACTAAGGACCTACCTTACAAAATGAAAAATAGGAGGGACGACACTTATAACTCCAAATAAGGTCGTCATCTCCGTAAAACCTCCCCAAAAGAAGGGTTTTAGCCCAATAATGTGTAAAAAGAAGTATATCCATTCAAAACTAGGGTATGCATCATATTAATTAAGTAGACAGATGTGGGAAAGGCTTCAGACCAGAAAGATTTTGGCATAGAACGCTGATAGAGTAGTGTTAAATCAGTCTCTACGACATGGTGAATTTTAATTCCTTCGGCCACACCATTTTATTGTGGGGTGTGAGGACACGAGAATTAGTGAACAATTCCATGTCGTAAAAGATAGTCACGAAAAGGGTTTGAAAGTCGAAATGCCCTACGGTTTAGTTGGATTAACCGTATGTCAATGTGACTATGGTTAAGGATTTCACAATCACCAAATAAAAATTAAACTAGTGATAAAGAACAAAACTAAAATCTCTAATCAAGAGTATTGACTTATTCGATTCTTAACATGTAGAATTAAGAACAAGAATCGAATATTTCAATCTCGTAATAAATATGAAAACATGCACAAGAGATTTTGTTTACGAGGAAACTTAAACTGGAAAAAACCTCTGGACCTAGTCTAGAAATAAATCCACTAAAAGTTAATGAAAACTTACAAACCGATTTATCACTTGATGGACACAAATTACGACTCCCTCTACACTCCAACAGCTACTGTAGACACCAATTTTTGCCCTCGGATGCTAAACACCTAAAATTGGAGTGCACTATGAGATCAAAGCATCAACCATCCTTAATTGAACTCAATCAACCACTAATTCAACTCAAATTGACCTTGCCTCATCTCAATTGGACTTAATTTGACTTAATTTCGCTTAAATTTGAGCCTAATTGAAGAAATTGGGTGAAAATCCCAAAATTAGATTAAAATTAAACCATATTAGGGTTCTCCGAACTTAATTAAAATTTAATTGATCCCTAATTGATGTTTAAAAGCAAGTAATTTCAAAAATTGGAGTGAAATTGGACCAAGTCAGGGTAAAATCAAACAAGAATTGAGGTTGGAACGAACCCGGAACCAACTTTTAAAGGGGGGAGAACTGAATATTCCAACGGCTCTCCATAAACCATTTTTCTCAGACCGTCAGATCTAATCAGATCTGATGGCTAGCAGAAAATGACCCTCAATGAGTCGTTTTCTGCCAGCCGTTAGATCTGATCAGATCTAATCGCTGAGATTAAAAACGCTCTACAAATCCATTTTTCCCCCCTTTTTTCCATCCAATTTTTTTAGATCTCTCTCATCCACTCTCATCCCTCAACCCTAATCTTGTTTACACCCCACCAACCCCATTTTTTCCTATAAATAGAGGAGATCTCTAACATTTTGAGGGGGAACATTCAATAGATCTTTAGGAGATCATTGAATAGAACTCTAGTAGGAGCATTCAATAGATCTTTAGAAGATCATTGAATAGAACTCTAGTAGGAGCATTGGAGAGATCTCTTGGAGAGCATTCAATAGATCTTATGGGATATGCATTCAATAGATCTCATGAATAACATTGAATAGCTTGGGAGCATTCAAGAGCATGAGAAGGAGAGAAATAGAGTTAGGTGAGAGTAAATCCATTTTCATTAGATCTTAGCCTTCACTCTTTATCAAGCATCATCTACACCACTCATCCTAGCCTAGACCTTGCACATTCAAACCTCATTCATCATGGAAAGAGCTCAAACTAATTGAGTTTTTCTTTCTATTTTGAGGTTGGTTTAGAGAGAGCTAGTGGTAAATCACATCACTTTTCAAAAGAAAACTTTATTTTCTTCATTTATCATCAACAAAACAAATCATCATGTCTTAATGGAGGATTGATCAATGGGTTTTCGTCACTCTTTTTATTGTGGATCTTAAGCAAAATAGGTAGATGATCATCACCCCCTTTTCATTTGTAGTAGAAATTACATCCTAAATATTGTATGATGTAGTTGAAAGAAAGAAATAAATGTGTCATTTTATGAATCTTTCTTCATGATATCATTTTTATGTGCATAAATAACTTGTTAGTCATTTTGTTGGAATGCATTGTTACTAATCTTTATTATTGTAGAAATCTAGAAATACCACTTAAAATAAATAATGATTTAAACATGTTTGCATTCATGTAACATGAAATAATGAGTGGTTAGGTGAGCTAGCAAGATTAGCCCATTTTAGATGTTGTTTCGTCATGTGATGATGTCCTAATTTAAAAAAATGCATATTTAATGGTAAGAATGTCATATTTAGTATGAGAATTAATCATTTGGCCATGCTTACAAACATGTGGGTGTGTAAGGATTGATTTTCACATCTCTACAACATAAAAAGTGAGCAAAAACGTGCTGGAATCTTTCAATACAAGTTTCAAATAAAAATATGATATTAAGGGAGATTCATTCCCGCCTGAGGAGGGGAGGAGCAAGACGATCCATGATCGCCCCCTTGAACCTAAAGATGATGGGGAATCTTCATAGAGTTCTTCCCTAGATGGTGGTGCTGATAGTGATGATGGTGGTGTTGCGAGAGGAGCTGATGTTGTTGCTGATGATGATCCTCTTGGGATGGAGATCTCTATTATTTAGATTTTTTTTTCTTTTCTTTATGAATTGAACTATTTGTTTGTTTATCAGCTATAATTGGTTCTGTTATTATCCTCACACTTACTTGAATATCTTTTATGAATAGATAATGTGGTTATTTCCTTTCCTCTGTGTATGAATGCTTCAATGTCTCTTGCAGGGTAGTTTTTCCCACTTTTGTCTATTTCTGACAAAAAGGGGGAGAAGTGATGATTATTCTGAATGATGTATGCAGGAGATATATGTTTATGGGGGAAAGAACTTATGAGTGCATTCTCATAGGGGGAGAGAGAGAATGGATTTTTTACAGGGTAGTGCTGTATATTTATATTCTTTACCCTTTGCAGTGTATAAGTTTACTACAGAAAACACAAGAAAGACAACTCCAAGTATCAAGGTGCTTATATTGTGGGGGAGTTTTGTCGTTGTCTTATTACTTGAGTTCATTGTAAGAGAAAGTGTTAAGTGTTATTTATTTTTTCTCTTATGTATGGATTTTGTCACCAAATTGACAAAGGGGGAGATTGAAAGGTCCATGAGTTCGCTCATGTTTTTGTTTGTCAAATTTCGTGTCAAAAGTTAAACTCAAGAAGGTCAAAGTAACTTGAGTTAGAGTTCGTGAGTTTGGTACGCATCGGATTAATGGAAAGACTCCAAGAAGCTCAACTCACCACTAGAAAACATATTAGGATGGTAAGTCACTTAGATGCCTAAGAACTATAGGTGGTTAGTTTCTCTTTGGCCAAAATTTAGGTTTTTCCAGAACTTAAAAGGACTTAAAAGACAAATTTTCTGAAAAACAGCTCAGGGGTATCGAAACGGCCCTAATGGTTTCGATACCAACACTCATTTGATTGAACAGATGAGTTTTGGTATCGATACCAACTCTACTCTTTCGATACCACTTCAAAAGTGTCTTCAGGACACTTTTGGTTTTGATACCGCTCTGTTGGTATCGAAACTAATATTGTGGTATCGATACCAAAACTATCTTTACTGACAGACAACTTTTGGTTTCGATACCATACTAGGTGGTATCGATACCAAAACTCTCCTAGGAACAAATGAGTTTTTGGTATCGATACCGGCCCTCACGGTATCGAAACCACTTGCTGGCTTTCTTCAATAGATACTGCATAGTATCGATACCACTATGATGGTATCGATACCGTCGCCCAGATCCGCAAATCTGGGTTATTATTTTGAGCTGGAAAGTACCTTTATGAGTTATTTTCTCCATTCATATTTTAGAGAAGAACATGTGCGTGGGAAAAAACTTCTAGTGGATTAAGAGGCTCAATGGGATGCTCTCTCATCCTCAATAATGTTGTCTAGCATTAAACCCAAAATAACTTGTTTATTCCTTGTTTAGAGCTAGACATTTCATTATAAATAGGGTTGATCTCTACATCGTTCAATCAACCAATCACCCTATACCTTAACAAGTTATTAGAGCGCTAAAACTCAAATATCCCCAGTTTCCAAACTTGTTAAACTTGGTTCTATTCTTCCCATTTTAAACCAAAAACTCTGTTTTTGTGTACCGATGGAGTTCCGATGGTTGAGCTTGGAAGTGACAAGTTCGCAGTGAAATACTTGAAGAGTAAAGTATTGGTTCAAGGTGCAGGACTTGCGGAGGTTAAGTTGGAGACACATCAACTTTCACTAAAAGGCAATTCATAGAGTTCAAATTATGGAATAACTGTACACCGTAGCTGTAGGATCCGATCCGAAGAAAAAAACTTTTGTCCTTCCATCCATGACCGCGAACGATCAAAGAGAGAAAGAATAGAGTTTTTTCTCGAGATTCCTAACTGGGGGAGGAATTGTTTATGATGTGTAAAGGAGTCGCCACCTGATTAATTTAGAAATCAGGACCCAGTTTTGGAAAATTGTTTTATTTTAAAAAACATAACGATCTTCCTGACTAGACTGGTCTGCGAAGAGAGATTCCTAGTAAGGGAATCCTGGTACGGGTCGGGAAGGTGTTAGGCACCCCGACAACAGCCCGATCGTGAGATCGACCTCTACTTCACAACTAAGGGGTATTTTAGAATTTCTTTATCAAACTATGATTATTCTAAGAAAGAGTATGTACAAAAAAAGTAAGCTTGCAGCCCCCCTGATCTATGTTTCATGCTTATAAAGTTCTGAGGAAAAAATGAAAAAGATGGTACACATGCCCTGTCTAGGAACACGTGTCGAAATAAAGTGACACGTGTATCTCAGTACATGTACACAGAAAGCACATTACACGTGGGTGCGATTCCACGTGTAAACAAAAGAACCTATGGATTCTATTCCATATGTGGCAGACATATTTGTTCACGGGATCTATCCCATAAACAAACAAGAACGAACAAGTGGGTTCTATACCACGAAACAAGCAATGATTATACATGGATTCGATTCCACGAACAACCAGTTCATATACAGATGTTATTTTATATACAAATAAATGGGTCTGAATGGGTTCTGTCCCATGAGTGGCCCAAAAATTACGAGTGGATGCGATTCTCCAAGTAACAAGAATGTACGTGGGCTTGATCCCGTGTATAAGCAGTCATAGTGCACGTGGATGCTATTCCACGAGCATGCCGTGGAAGATACTTAGGTGCGATCCTAAGTGTTAGCAACCATGATGTCTTAGTGTGCGATCACTTAGACTCCGCGACATGACACATGTATACTACTGTACATGTGGCACGAGAGAAAGTTTGTTGATTTTAAAAATGATTTGACATGTATATTGGTACGCATGGCCCAATGGGTCTTAATGATGACACGTGTTTGCTATTGCATACGTGGCATGATGATTTTGAAAACAATGGATGAGATATGCTTAGAGATTCGGGCACGAATAATCAAGATATCCTAGCTCTTGAAGAATTTCTAGCTCTAGGATGAATATGATCCAAAGCTAATGTAAATGATTTGAATATTAGATAGAAAACTTGTGTTGCTTTTCTTATTCTTGAAAATCTTTGATTATTACAAAGGTGGAGTTAGTCTAAGAATTAACCCAACTAATCGAGTATGCAAGACCATTGACGTGGCGTAGGCATGCATGCCACACTTAGGAGTGCCAGTCCATGGTGGTCACATTTCGACGAGCTTAGATCAATTCCTAACCTAATCCCGAAATTAACATGCAACCCTAATTTCTAATGCATTCCTTAAACTAAGGAGCCTAACTTAGATTAACTAATCTAAGAGAGAGAAACCTAGTTCAATTTTATTTAATGGGTTAGGGTTTTGAATTAGGGTTTAGGCATTTCTAAGCCCAAAAAAGAAAGGTGGGCCTAAGCCAAGATGTATTCTTGCTAGGCTAGCACAAGAAAATGGGTTTATGAAACTCAATTTCAAGAAATGAGTTTAAAACTCATAAAGCAAGCCCAACACTCAACAAAATATAGATGGGGTTTGCTTGAGAATGGGCTTGCCAAGCCCATAAAGCTTATTTGAAGTTTTATTTTTATTATTGGTTGATTTCTAAGACACATCATCAAGAGTGACAAGTTTCTAATGTAAACCCTAGGGTTTCATGTAAAACTAAGACGAAAATACTTGAATTTAAACATGCAACACAATGTATTAATGTGAAATTAGCAAAATAAACATTTTTACACATTAAACATTCTCTTAGGCATTTTGTCGAACACATTAAATGTGTTTTTTGTTTTACAACCTTTTTGACTCATTCTTGAGCCCATTTTGTGTATTTGTTCATGCTTTATAATATATAAATCATCAATTAATTGGGTCCTGATTTAATTGAATGATACATCACTTTTAATTATTTGTGCTATAAGAAGACAAGTAATACTTTAGAGTTGTATTTTTGACCGAGAAATAATTGTCAACTTAATTATTCAAAGAACTCAACGATCCCATCTTCGAGAAAACATGAGATTTTCATCTCGAGTGTTACTCGTAACTATTAATCGGGAACAAGTAAATTAAATCCACAGAATTATAATAGTAAGGTGGTAGATTCTTAGCCTTTGCATTTTTCTTATCATATTATTTTCGTAGTTTTCATTATTGCATTTTTAGTTAATTCAATACATCTCAAATCGATCACTATCATTTTTGGGTTAGTTTATGTGATTTTATTTTTAGATTGCCAAGCACAAGTCTCTGTGGATTCGACCTGTACTTGCTAGATCTACTTAGGTAGACCGTGCGATTGCGGTATATTTTATTTATTGACAGAAAAAACCATCAATCAAATTGGCGCCGTTGCCGGGACTTGACGGTGCGATCTAGAAAAATTATTACTTATCCTAATTCTTAGTTTTATCATTTATTTTCAGTTTGTTTAGAATAATTTAAAAAAAAAATTGTTGCACTATTCACGGTATTGCTCACAGTACTGTTCATTAGGTTTAGTTTAATTTTTTTTTGTTTTATTATTTTTTTCTAAAAACAAAAAAAAAAATATTTCCTGGTTATTCGTCCCCACACATTAGAGTTTCTTTGATGACATCGTGCTGATGTCGTTAATGACATCATTCTGAAGTCATTTAAAAAAAAGGTTTTCTAATTTTTTTTTAGGAATTTTAGTGGTTAGGATTTTTTTTAATTCTTTTAACATTTTTCTAAGTTATATTGTGTTCTTATTTTTACAGGATTCGGAGTAGATATTGAAAGAAAAAAGGAATCCAGAATTTTTGTTTTAGTTATTTATTTATTTTTTAGAGTTTTGTAATTAGGATTTTAGAGTGTAAAACTTTTAATTTGTTTTGATTTTGGTTTAACCAGAACACCTTTTGTAATAAATAGTAGGGAAGGAGGACAAGTACGATCTTGTCTCAGCCCTCGGGTTAGTACACTAGCACATGAGCTAGTGGCCCGAGTCGACTCAACTGATTCGTTACCTATTTTGAAAGAGAGGTAAAATTTCTAAAACCCACGAAACTTTCGCTAGTGGGTTACTTGACATTTTTTTCCATGGTTGTATGTTGAGAAACTATTGTGGTTGAGTCATTGTTGTGATTCCTTCTTTTCATTTAGTTTTTATTTTTTATTTGTTTAAAAAAATGATGACAGGATTTTGGTCTCTAAACCAAAATAAGCAGGAAGATAAATGTGTAAAGAAATCATGAGCAAAGATACTAATAGAATTCTGAAAGAAATGCAAAAAATGAATAAAATTTTGCAGGATATGAACAATACTTATGTTGTAAATACTTATGTCCAGAGTGACACAAGTAAAGAAATTGATAAAATTCTACAGGAGCTGCATGATATGAGAAATAATGATGACGATGAATGTCATTGTGAGAACATAGAGAATGTAACACCTAATGACCTTAATTTACAAAATGGTGATTTCAATCCTACTCCTGATCATATTAATGATTATTCACCTATTCCCAAGGAGGAGATATGGACTGGAGACACTATTATTTTAGATGGTGTGACATACCCATGTTTTTATGATGATGAAAGCATGATGTTAGGGGAACGTGTTCATCCAGAGAACACTGTCTTTGAGTCTCAAGTCTCAGAGATGGTGGACCCCTTAATTAAATCCTCTTCCCAAATCTTCATTGATGGAACTCGTATTTGTTATGATGATGATGTAGTGATTGCTAAATTTTTAAATGTATGTGATGGTACACAAATTGTTTGTGACTTAAGAGAAGCCAAAGAAATTTCTAAGAACACTGATGATCTTTTTAAGCATGAAGTTTTAGAAGAGGTGTTTGAATCTTTACCAAAGTCACAATCTGATGATCTTACATCAGCTTTGGAGGTCATTCCAATTGAATATGCTACCCTAGAATTTCAAAAGCTTCCTAGTTTAAGGTTAAAATTGAAGGCCTCCAAAATTCTTTTAGACTATTTTGCCCTTCGTGCCTCTATTGTTGTGAAGTAATGTATGGAGTCTATCTTTATGCCCATCACTAATTATGTCCCAATAGATCCATTTGATCGAGTTCCTATTTCTGTCCAAAGAGAACCTATATACCAATTTGTTTTGGATAAAAAGCTCCAAATTGAAGTAACATATAGGTTTGGGGATGACTCTTTCATTTTGATAGTCTCACTTGCACTATCATGTATCTATAGATGTGTGAGATTATCATTATATGTACATATTGTGTTTTGGGTTGATCCCCAAATTTTCCGATTACTAGTTTATGGAGTATGTCTTGGTTAATCGAGAAAGTAGAACATTTTCTTTCTTTATTTTGCTTTTCTTTGAGTCATTAGGTTCTTGTATTTTGTAAGATTTTCTTTTCTTTTGTATGCTTTTATTTTGATGAGTCAGTTTGAGTCATTTTGTTTTCTTTTAATTATTGTGCTAATCCAATGTTTCTTCTTATAATATATGCGGATGGATTCTAGCATAATCAGAGTTTTATTCATTATCATTATCATTATCTGGTAATCTCTTTCATTATATCTACTTTTCATTTTCTCATATTATATGTTATCAGTATATTCATCTTTTGAAACATTGAGGACAATGTTTAATTTAGGTTTGGGGGTGAGGCCAGATACATGTCATTTTATCATATTTGAATTAAAACTCTGTCTAAAAAAATATAAAAAAAAAATGAAGAATTTGAAAAATTTTAAGCTCATTGACCTTGATTTGTGATTACTGTTATCTAAAGTACCTTGAGATATCTAAGTCTAGATGATATGGCACTCGTTTCTTGAGATATGCTATCTTGATTTTGAGTAAGTATATGTATTGATATGAGTTTGTTTTATTACTCAACTGTTAGAGATTTCTTGAGCATATGATGTATGGAACAACTTTCACTTTTGCACCATCTGACTTGCATTTTTGGAGTCTAAGTTCCACATTGTGTTGTTAGCTTGATAATCACCTAAAGTGTTAGAATCCTCTAAGTCTGATGAGCTTTGACTAGCTTGTTCACTTGGTTGGCTAGGATAGTAGTTGTTGTATACGTAATGGAAAGCAACCAGTGAATTAGACTAGGTGTACCGGAAAGGGCTACCTCTTGCTAAGGTTCATGTGAGCTGAAGTGTTGTACTATCTATAGTCATGACTCTCTTTCTCTCTCTCTCAAATAAATAAAAAGATAAAAAAAGTAAATAAAGAGAGAGAAGTCTTTGACATTGAGAAAAGAAAAAAAACAAAGAAAAATCAATTGAAGGAAAATAACCTTGATGTGAAAGCAAGTAGGGTGAAAGCCGTCGGTGTAAAACGCGAGTAAACTAGAATATCATAGATAAAGCCCATGAGGTATTAATGTGAACATCCAAAATTCTCGTAGTCCTGGACAACTAGCTTGGCTTTGAATCATTCTTTAGTTGATTTGACCATTTCTTAATGATTATCAGTGTTAACTTGACTTTGAAAGAGCTAGATTACTATTCTTGCATAGTACAGATTTCACTTGCACTCCAGTCATAAAGTTTTGAGAATCTCTAACTATTGCGTAGTGACTTGAACTTTTGAGTTATTTTTGAAAACTGGAATCTTTGTTTTGCTATCTTCTGAATATTGTGCCTTTGAAATGCTAGATCATTGATATCTTAAAGGTTAGTTCATGTATAGAGTAATTACTTTTTCAAGGAACTATGAGCTTATTATTATTCAAATTTATCTTCATTGAATTTTGTGGGTACATTCACTGCAAACCCTCACGAGACTACAACTCGCCCACTAGGGGTAACCTAGGGGTTTAAGTAGACCTGGCAACGGGTTATCCGCGGGTCAACCCTAGGCGGGTTGACGGGTTGACGGGTCAATATTTGTAAACCCTAACTCTGACTCGTTTAGTAAACGGGTCAATTTTTCAAACCCTAACCCTAACAGGGTTGACCCTAACGGCGACCCTAGTGACCCTAGTTCTTCTTTACAACACATTACTATAAATCAGAATTAAATTCGTACACTAACAGGGTTGACCCTAACGACAACCCTAGTTCTTTTTTACAACACAAATTACTTTTTAAATCAAAATTAAATTCGACAGCATTTCCCTTGTAAATAGCCAAAATACACCTGATAAACATTAACAATAGAAATTTTATTCATCCCACATTTTAAACTGAACATGCAATTAAATCAAATACAAGCTAATTTTATCAACAGAGTGAAGAAGTGTTTTATACACAAGTCTCAATATTGTAGTACTATACGAACTAGTAACTACCAACACTTGCATAGTTGCTGACATATATAAACCATCTTCAATAGTAGTTGCAATCCATAACTATTCCCTACATCAATAAATGTTAGAATATCTGTTAAAACCTTGAGATATACAAAAAAAATTAAGAAAAGAATTGAAACTAAACCAGGAGCAGCAGCGTGATTAGCACATTTTACACAAAAAATGCGTTAAGATGTGAGCAAAGCAATTAACATAAATTGGCTTAAGAAATCTTTACATTCTTCATTCCTGCCAAAAGATTGTTCTTGCATATACAAAAGAAGGATAAAAAGTTACCTTGATTACATGAATTGAACTTTAAGAACAACCAAGAACTATACCACCAAAACCTTTCAAAAAAACCCTGTACTAGTATACCACCAAACCTTTCAAAAAAATCCTATACCACTATACCACGTACCAAACCTTTCAAAAAAACATGTACCACCAGCATATGCATGTATAGTTTCTCCTTTCATGTACAAAAGAGGAGAAATTCACTAAATCAATTCAAAATCATCTATAATGAAATATAAACAATATCTATCTCTAATCCTTGCCCTTCCCCCATGTCCTTTGTGATCTAGCACTTTAAGTCGCTCCCTCAATATCAATCTGTCATATTTCAGCAAAATTATATCAATTTGAAGAATAAAATAAAAATAATAATCATTACCCGATTTTATACTGCAGTAGGGATATTAGTTAGATGCATCGGAACTTACAGACGGATTGTCAACCCCCAAAATATCTTCAACAATTTCATTAGCCTTCAACTCTAAATAATCAACTCCTACAAGTGATATACAATAAAAACATATTAAAGATCTATTATATATTATAAGTATAATCAACTATTAATTTTAAGTCTTACTTACCTACTCCACAGCACCAATCACGAGTTGTTACCAATGCTTCAGCATTTTCAGGCGTTAAGGAACTACGATATTGATCGAGTATTCTACCTCCAATACTAAATGCTGATTCTGAGGCAACTGTTGAAATAGGGATTGTCAAAATATCACGTGCCATTCGAGTGAGATGTGGATATCGAAATACTTGGCCTTTCCAATAATCCAGGATGTCCAAGTCCTTATCTATAGGAAGCCTTGACTCTTTCAAATACATATCTAATTCTGACATATCTGTTTGCTTACCACCTTTGCTTTGTTCAGCAGCAAATTCCTATAAAATAAATAAATTTAATTATGCAATAGGAATTAACAATAATAAGAAATGTAACTTAAACTTTAATCTTATTAAAACTTTTACTGAATAGTAATAAACTTACTTGTAAATGTGGTTTAAGTACATTTCCTTTAGATGTAGAATTGCCTCCACCTGATGTTCCAATATTCTCCCTTTGGTTGCTTGTACATGCACTTGACTTGGATGATGCATACTCTTCATAGAGTCTATCCAACCTATTACTAACATCACTAACAAGTTTCTTGGTCATAGAATCAGAATACAACTTTTTGTAAGAAAATTCCACAAATTGAAGTTTCAATCGTGGATCCAAAACCACTGACATAGCCAATATTGGGCTGTACTCTGACCAATACTTGTCAAACTTTGTTCGCATTCCCTGTGCCATAAGTCTAATGAACTCATTTGGATTACTACTCTCATCCTCTAAAATTTTTTGAATATTCCATATTCCATCAAAATATAAATTAGATGTGGGATACTTGCTTCCAGAGAACAAGTTTGTGACTTCATAGAAGGCCTTGAGAAAATTACAAGTTGCTACAATTTGCTCCCATTCATTTGAAGTAGGGCAATCCTGATAGTTATCATCAATCAACTTCAAGTGAGCAAATACCTTCTGATATACAATGCAGCTATCAAGCATGATATAGGTGGAATTCCACCTTGTTGGAACATCTTGACGAAGACCCTTCCTTTCTGTCATTCCCAATTTCTCTACGGTATCTAAGAATTTCGTTTTTCTCACTTGAGAACCTTTAAGGTACTTGACTGACTCTCTTATCTTATCCACTGGAATATTAACTGTTTTCAGCCCTTCTTTCACTATAAGATTTAAGATATGTGCACAACAACGCACATGAAAATATGCCCCATCACTATAAAGAGCATCCTTCAAACAAAGTCGATCCTTCATTACTTCAATGCACTTGTCATTTGCTGCTGCATTATCCAAAGTGATGGAAAACACCTTCTCTTCAATCCCCCAATCACCTAACATAGAAAACATCTTATCAGCAATGGCACGACCAGTGTGTGGTGGTGGCATATGAGAGAAGTTCAAAATAACCTTTTGTAGTACCCAATCTTGATCCACAAAATGTGCTGTTAGACATATATAACCATCAATATTAACAGATGTCCACAAGTCTGATGTAAGACATATTTTTCCTTGGATAGATAACAATTTCTTGCGTATAAACTCCTTTTGTTTCGAATGAATTTTAAGAATATCTGCCTTTGCGGTGTTTCTTGAGATGTGCTTGGCATCAACATTTAGCAAGCTACATAAGTTCCTAAATTCAGGTCGTTCCACAAAATTGAATGGCAAATTGCTTGCAGTAATTAGCATGGATATGCTATCACGAAATGCTGCTTGGTCTAACTTCTGCCCACGTGTAAACATATCACCACTTTCATTCTTTTGAGATAATAGAAGTTGACCAACGTCACGCATACGAATCTTTGAACACCTTTTAATGTGACGTCTTAGATTTGATGTTCCACCTTTTTTACTGTCATACTTATATTCAGAACCACAACTTTTACACTTTGCTATCTCATTCTCATTGGTTTTGATCAACTGAAATTCATCCCATGCTGATGATGTCAAACTTCTTTTGCGTCCATTTGTAAGATTTGATTCTACAGTCTCCGATTCTACTACTTCAACCTCTTCTTCACTCATGACATCATTACAATCAATGTCATATTCGATTCCAGTTCCAGACATACTTCAGAAAACTGTTACATAATGACATGATATCATACACATGATAGAAATAAAACCATCAATTGTTTATCAGTTAGCAAAAGCTTATTGCTCAAACTTGGAAAGGTATAATCAAAATAATATCTCATTTCATGAACCCCATCGAACACCAAAATTATTCCTACGCATTTAGCAAAAATTAGATGGGGTACTTGGAGATTTCTAGACATTGAATCATTTTAATTTTACTACAAAATCCAAATGAGTGGAAAATAAAAAGTGAACTTTGCCCAAAAAAAAACCAGAAAAAACATACTTGAAAGCAAAGGCTCAGAGAAGAGAATCACAAACATTGGCAACAAGTAAGAACCACCATTCATTCCTTTCTACAACTATTTAATTTCTTCATCTCTTATCATTTAGTTGATAAACGAATTCCGTGAGTGATATAGAATTCAATTAAAAACCAAATTAATTGAAAGCACAACTACGCCAAAAGAAAGAAGATTTCTTAGTAAAAATGATTAAATCTCAATATTATACAACAAGAAAAATTAAGTTAAAATAAAATTTCTAGAATTCAGAAAATTACATTTACATCTCATTTTCTATTATACTATTCCCATTTTTCCCCTTGGTTACTTGAACATTTACTAATTCAGTTCCATGAAAAGTCAATAATAAATCCAGTTTTGTTCTTCAAACTTGGCAGAATTAGTCATTTACCTATATTATATTCTCCATTGTTCCTAATGGAAACATTGCTTCTCAAGAGAATTGTTAAATGCACCCAAGATAGCAAATTTGTTTAACAAGTATTTGGTATAGAAGTAGAGGTGTCAGACACCAGCAGAAGGTTTTTTATGGAAATGTGAATAACCAGAACTTTTGAGTGTCATAGTTAATTTGACTCTTCAAATTTAATCATGCATCATGAATTTTACCATTCAAAACCTAGTTTTCCTGTTTTCCATTCACAATACCTCTATCAAAAAATTCACTAATATGTTACGGATAAAGAGTATTTACACACCCACTCCTCCGCTTCTGCTCATCCCCTACAAAAATTTACTCCCCACTTTTACCTAGAAAATCTTTCGTCGGGCGGGGTCAACAACAAAGTTTCAAGTATGTTGATGAATATAATAATATTAATTTGGTAGTAGCAGCTAGCTAGAGAGTACAACCACAACAGAGGAAGAAGAAACAAGATGCTATCAACGATTGAGAAGTGGAGACACAAATACCTGATCCGCCAGCTGCAAGCTAGCATGAAACATTTCATCCCAATAATACTCCATTTCTCCAGTGTAATTGAAGCTCTATATGTTTCAACTTGAAGGAGATCTAGAGATAGAGGTTCAAATTGAAAACTAAAAAAAATATACCTGAGAACAGCCACCGTCCGGCGTTTGTCGTTACCAAAGAAGAGGTTACGCCGTCTTCTAGATCTATTCTTTCGTTACCCCTTCCTTACCCCCTTCAAATGAAAAGAAAAACCTAATGAGAACAGCCACCGTCCAGACTCCAGAGAGATAGAAAGAGAGAGATGAGATGACTGAAAAAATTGAAAACTAAAAAAAACATACCTGAGAACAGCCACCGTGCGGCGTCTGTCGTTAGCAAAGAAGAGGTTACGCCGCCTTCGACTCTTCCTCTTCTAGGTTTCCTTTCGTTACTCCCTTTCCCCCTTCAACTAAAGTAAAACCCTAAAACTAAAAGAAACCCAGCCAGTAAGTGTAAAAGCAGGTAAATTTAATTAATAGCTTATATCTTTTGGCGGGTTAGCGGGTTATCCGCGGATTACCCGCGGGTTGACCCGTTTTTTACGAGTCGAAAAAACCCAACCCTAACCCTATCCGTTTAGCTGACGGGTCGGGTTAGGGTCGGGTCTGGCGGGTCGGGTTAGGGTCGGGTTGGCGGGTCGAGTCAGCTTTTGCCAGGTCTAGGTTTAAGGCTTATTGCATTCGCTAAATACAATCGAGAGTACTAGCGAAAGTGGTGTAGTTAGGATTTGTGTGTGGTTGTTTTGCTCGAGGACTAGCAAAATGTAGGTTTGGGGGTATTTGATAAGTGCCAAGTATTACATTTTTGAATACTTTTTCTAGGCATTGTTGGGACCCTTTTATGCATAATATTCTACATTTTGAACAAATCTTGCATTTTTCATATTTTATTACTTAAGTGTAGTTTATGGTACAATTAGGGTACTCTTGCAATAAAAAATGGATTTTGTTAATTTTGTAGATAATGGGACCCAAATCTAACGGTTGAAGAAAGAAGAGTGGGTTTGGTTTTGCTACCACATGTGTATCACTTTTAGTGATATACCAAATCATAAAAAAATCAAGTTTCATTCACCCACCACCCTCCAAGTTTCTCTCTTTTTAATTTCTTTATTTTAATTTATTTTTTCCATTACACTTAAAAGAAAAGAATTAAAAAAACAAACCCACTCATAATTTTATCCCATGTTTCTCAAGTTTGTCTCCCACTTTTCATACCATTTTTACTACTTTATAATTTCTCCCCCATAATTTCTCTCTCATCATTTCTTTTGTCTATTTTAGTAACTCAAAGTTACCATTTGCAGGAGGGTGCAGACCACGCGAGCCAAAAACTTGCACGCGAAAATGCAACTGCACCATTTCTTATGTGAGTATAATAAGTGAGAGAGAGAGGAAGAGAATGGGGGAGAGCTGTGTAGGAGGCCTTTGGCCTTTGAACCAGTGATTTTCAGTGAAGAACAGAGAGAGAACCAGGGAGAGAGAGAGAGGAAGGAGATCAGTTCACCAGCTGTATCTCATTTTCTTTGTATCTTATGTTCTTTTCTTTTGTTATTTCGATTAGAACCATGATCTCAGTTATGTGGTTCTAAATCTTAGCTTAGGCTATGATGAAGCCCCAAACTTGAGTAGTTCTAGGATTTAATTGTATGGTTCCTTGATGATCTCCAATGCATTAATTTTATTTCTCATTTAAACCAATTGATAAATTTATTGTTCTTTCACTATTTATGTGATGCATATGTAGTAGTTTGAATTTATATAAATCATCAATTAATTGGATCTTGATTTAATTGTATGATACATCACTTTTGATTATTTGTGCTGTAAGAAGACAATTAATACTTTAGAGTTGTATTTTTGACCAAGAAATAATTGTCATCTTAATTATTCAAAGAACTCAACGATCCCATCTTCGAGAAAACATGATATTTTTATCTCGAGTGTTACTCGTAACTATTAATCGGGAACAATTAAATTAAATCCATAGAATTATAATAGTAAGGTGGTAGATTCTTAGCCTTTGCATTTTTCTTATCATATTATTTTTGTAGTTTTCATTATTGCATTTTTAGTTAATTCAATTCATCTCAAATCGATCACTATCATTTTTGGGTTAGTTTAGGTGATTTTATTTTTAGATTGCCAAGCACAAGTCTCTGTGGATTCGACCCGTACTTGCTAGATCTACTTTAGTAGACCGTGCGATTGCGGTATATTTTATATATTGATAGAAAAAACCATCAATCACCTTTCTAATTTTTTGGGCTTTTTACATTCAATGAGATAATTGTTTTCAACGATATAATTGAGGACTGCAAAATGCTTCAATTTAGAAGCCTTTGGTGTTCTTATAGAATTAAATTGTCTGACGCAGATATGGCATGGTAGGATTCATGCAATGACATCAGGATGGACGCTCAAAAACATTTTTAGAGGGGGAAGACCGGTGGATCTCATAGTGTCACGTCTGTGTCAAGCATTCCGAGATTTATGTGAATCTAAAAAGAACTTTTCATTTAAATTACCTTAAAATTTATTTTAATTAATTAAGCATATATAAACAACTTTAGTTAAATTTAACATCTCATTCAATTAATGTAGTTAATCTAAAGCATCGTGCATTCCCCAGTTTTATATTAAAGGGTTAGGTTGTGCGAATTGATTCATTTCAGGTTAAATAGTAAGCTTCACACTGTACATCATTAATAGGGGTTAGGTCCGCTATATAAACAAAAATAATTAAGAGCATCTCCAATGCAATGTGGATATGGTAAAAAATGGATGCCACGTAAGAAAAATACACTTTTCTTCAAAAAAAACTCTTAAAATGCTAATGTGAAGATATAATTTGAAGCTGAGTTGGCATTGTAATGGAAAGGCATTGGTGGAATGAGAAGATATTGGCATGGAAAACGAGGACATTGTGAAGCCCATCCTCTAATTCTACATGTTCAATTTCACAATGTCCTCGTTTTTCACGCCAATGTCTATTCATTCCACCAATGCCTTTCTATTACAATACCAACCCAGTTTCAAAGTTTATCTTCACATTAGCATTTGAGGAGTTTATTTTTTTTTGAGAAAAATGTATTTTTCCTACGCGGCATCCATTTTTTACCACATCCACATTGCATTGGAGATGCTCTAAGAGGGGTTAGAACTTAGGTGGGAATTCAATTCACATTGTCCATCATTAATAGGGCTTATGTGTGAATTCATTTTAGTGTTTATTTCAAATGCGGAAATGCTAATTTGCTACGGTTAATAGGTTTCACATACCCTCGTAATTCGCACCCTATCTCAAAGTGATATGAATCTCATCGTAAATTGTGCCTTTTGAACCAAATTCTGTAGCTTTTTCTGTAACTCTAGCACTGCCGTTTCAAATGAGGTTTTGGTATCCTTACAATCACTTTGAACTAATTTAACCTCCATATTGTGCTAACACCTCGTTTACACCATCCAATGAGTCAACGTAGGGATTATGGGAGGGTTGTTTTTTTATGAAAATGATCTTGTCACCATATTGATCATCCTCTCATTGCTACATAATTTTAATCTATTTAAAGTTGATCTATATTTTATCAATAATTTTCAACCAATTTTATGACATATCGAGGTTCAAGTAGAATTTCTCTTTTTAAATTTTTTTAGGGGTTTTAGAAAAAAAGTCCCTGTAAAAAAAGTGATTATGATTTTGGTCCTTGTTTTATAAATTTAGTCCTTACTTTTGGACATAAAAGTCATAAAAATAGGGACTAAATTTATAAAACAAGAACTAAAATTATAATGAATTTTTTTACAAGGACTTTTTTTACATTTTTTATTTTTTTATAGTATGGGCTATTTCTCAAATTACAATAACAAGGCAAAAGTGCAACCTTAAGTGCTTGCAATACGCATGTGAGAAGCACAGAAATATTGTCCCTGCCATACAAATTAGTCGCGACTACGAACTATGAGAAACCACCAACACCCATAAAATAGGTTTCCTCGGGGGAAGAAAATGAGATGAAAGTAGAATTTCTCTTTTTTAATTGTGCCCCACCTTTTAATCAACGGACTCTAAATAAAATTCCAATTTGGTTTGTAACCTCTTTGGTTCGTTACTACATTGATTTTCTTTTTCTGTTCTTTTCTCTGTTCTGTCATGTCATCAATCGGACTTCAAACAGAAGTTCAATTTGATTTACCCCAAACTTTGTTTAATAAGAGGAGAGTAGCAGAGAACTCTCACAATCTGAAAACCCTAAAACTGAGAGCTTGAGTTGGTCACAACAGATGGGAGACGGTTTTACAAGGAGGAGAAGTGGCGAGGTCTTGTTGGAGGCCTCTGGTGAGTTCTTCACGTTTTTCAGTTTGTTCATCGATGTTGGGTTGTAGTTCCTAGGGTTTTACTTTAAAACACTCAAATCTTACTCAGAAATTATAAGGGTTTTCTGTTTTTATTACTGCCATCATAACAACATTGTGAATTTGTTATGGTTTATAAAATGACTTAAATAAAAAATGACCCATAATCAATTTTAGGTCAAATGAAATGGTATTTTACATGGTTTTTTTTTTTTATATGCAAATGAGCTATTATTAAATCTGTTTATCCATCTTGTTTCGGTTTGGTTTAGGGTTCTATTCTAACTTTAATAAAACTCTCAAAATCTTGTTTTACAATTTTATATCTCATTTTTTTTTTCTTTAGATTCTATCTTTTAAATTTTCAGTACAATTAGTTTACTATTATCTTAAGAAAATCTACATGATTTTACAACTCCGCAGATTCTGTTTCTTGCCTTAATCAATTTTAGGGTTCCGGTTATGTTTATGTTTTGGATAATTGAGGGGTTAAGTAGACCCCAACCGAAACAAAGAGAAGTAAACAAAACAAAAAGAGCAAAAAACACTAGTCTATAATAGACCTTCCCCACACTGTCTTGATTCTTGATGCACGATCATCTTCAGGTCCTCAGTAAAAGAAGTTTTAGGATTGAATGAAAAGGAATTCGGAAGCAGTCCGAGTATTGGCAAGCAGATCAGCATCTTGATGATTTCAAAGGATTAAATGAAATGGTTTATGCAATAGTATATTATTTTTTACATTAAGCTAAAAAGTGGAAGCTTAGCTATTTATATAATTCAATGTAAAAAGAATTAGCATGTTATAATAAAAAGAAAAAGAAAAAAAATCAAAGGGAAGCTCACTTTTACTTTATAACGCCTTGAATTCCAACTTTAGTTTTTTTTTTTCCCTTTTATCAGTTGACTAGTTAATTAGTTCAAGCTCATTGGTTATGATTTAGTTTTAAGGTTATCTTTTATTTTTCTTTTGTAGAACTCAATTCAATTGCCATATTGACTTTTCCTCTCCGTCTCATGTCAAGGTAAGTAATTTTTCTTCCTTTTCTATATATTTTGATATTATCTTTGCTTGTTATCTTTATTGGATTTTATATATGTTGGTGACATTATAGATATAACATGGACCTCTAGACCATTGTATTGTGAGCCTTTTTGGTTTTGAAACCATTGATGTTGGATTCGAAAATGAAACTTTTAGAAACATGCTGTAAGGCCTTTTTCATTTCGAAATCAGCTTAATGTTTTCGAAAGTGAAGGACTCCTTTCGAAAGAACCCTTCGATTTCCAACTAAAATAAATATTCACTAAGGTAATAATTACCATGCCTTTGTTCAAGAATTTGATGGTTTGTCAAGATCCCCACAATTGAAACAATCATAACAAATCAGTAGAACGTAACAGATATGTAAAAAAGAACAAATAAAAGTAACCAATAAGTCAACCTACACATGTGTGCTCCTCCCCTATATTTACTAACTTATGCAAAATAAGTTTAAAGTTAGTCATAACTACCAAAATAGCAAACAAACATTAACAGTTAATTATTTCTATACATTCATTAGTCAACGATAACTTTATGTCAAACAACAAGGCATCTTCTAAAGTGTTAGCACCATCTTGTTCAGCACCTTTATAAACAATTGTATTGAGCTTTACAATTTCAACTAAAATGAATTTGAATTCGCGGTCCATTCCCAACTTGTAGCCATGGCAAACACCCAGTCTTATCAGTTACTATGGTGGCAAGGACAACAACCTGAAAAATGAATATCCCTCAATCTACAAGTTCGTGATTCAGATGATATTTGTGGAACATATGTAGATGAAACTGAAGGCACTTCAGTTTGAGGTCCATTAGTTTGATGTTGTACTTTTCTTGTGCTTCGTAACATATATGAAGCATTACGTATTAATTAAAGTGTAGAAAAATAAATAAATTTTTTTATTCGTAAATTACAAATGCAATGGTTAAATCTAAATCAAGCTAATAGTAACAAAGCTATCAAGGGAAAGATCATATTATTGAATCAAAGGAACCATAGATAGTTTTTTTTTTAAAGTAGCAGAGGTGTCAATACAATAATATGGAATAGAACCATACCAAATGGTGTTGGTTTAACAACTAATGACAAATCTAGCTAACTGATGATCAACCCTATTACAGCAGGCATACAACAATGTAACAGAATAATTACATTTTCTTATGCAGTATGTTTCACTTGAAATAAAGCTTGATCATATACAAAACCCACAAAACAAGGTAAGTGAACAGCAAAAAATAAAGACTAACTCCAACGTCGTTGCATTGGGTCACATTGATTACTCTAATGATGAAGAAGAAAACATGATTCATGGAGTTCGAATGGGAAATGATTGTGTAAAGGTTGAGATTAATTTAACGCAAATAACAAAAGCCTTACTACCACGTCCATCTGGAGATTTATTAACGGTTGAAGATGCCCTAAAAACGTTTGTGGCTTGGCCAAAAGAATTAGTGCGGCCTATCACAGATGTAAGTCATCTATTGTCTCATTTATATTTGTAGCTTAATTACATATAAGAAATAGTTTAAACTATTAACTTCAAGTTATTTAATAACATTACAATTAACTTTTTTAATACCCAATAGGAAACAATGTGTTCGGACGTGTTCAACCAATTTTACATAAAAGCAGAACAGATTTTGAGAGATGGTAACATTATGGTTTTATTTTGGATGCTAATATATTTCAACAAGAGATATATACATCAATACATTTGGCATTAGATGATGTTGGGTTTATATGCAAATGCCAAGAGCTCACAAGCAATGTTATCATATTATATATTAGGTAAGCCATTTTTGTGAATATATTTAGATTATCTTTTACTTATATATGATTTGATATATTTATTTTATGATTGTAGGCTACTGTATGAAAAGATGGAAGCAAATGAGCGTCAAACCAAGTTTGGGTTCTTAAACCCAGTGTCCATAAATCATACTATTCAACAGGATCAATTTGTTAAAGAAGTAAGAAAGAGATTGGAAAATGCAACACAAGATTACATTTTCATTCCTTATAATGTGGGGTGTGTAAATTTCTACTATGTAAGAACCAAATGAATATTACGAAACTAATTGATATTGATTATATGCTAACTTAAAAATTTTTGTTAGTAGAAGACACTGGATATTGATGGAGTTTTTTGGAGAAAAGTTTTATTTTATGGATCCATTATCTAAAAAGACTAAGTATAAAGTAAAAGAATGGGTAACCCTATAAGTTTTTCCTCCATTTACATTTGCATGAATTTATAAACTATTGATGTGTATATTGATGCTTGTATATATGTTTATGGACAATTTGATCTTCATGTGTTAGTGCTGGGAAACACCTGTTAAGCTTAAAACGAAAGAGGGATACAAACAAACACTATGTGGTAGATGTAAAAGTAAATTCAATAATTTTTATTGTACCAAAAAATAAATTATGAACTTTTTAAAATATATTTTTTTAATTTATATGTAGCAAATCCTGAAACAAAATGGAAATTGGGAATGTGGGTTCTATGTTATGCGCTACATGGAGGACATCATACAAGGGCATATTTCTGTCACTAAAGACTTTACAGAGGTAAGAAAAGCCACTTAGAATTCTTAAGTTTTACCTTATTTTGATAATTACCTAAATGTGTTACAAAATCTTGGTTGTAGGTATTTAAGTTGAAGAAAGAGTATAATATGTCAGACATCAAAGAAGTCAGAAATGAGTTGATCAGTTTCATTACTTCGTTCGTGTGCATATAATTGTGAGGTAAGACGTACTTTTATTCTTTAAATATTATATATTAGAAAAAACACAGGGCTTTTAGCGACGGTATTAGCTGTACCGGTAATTGAAAACAGTAAGCTAAATCTACAACAGCTCATGCTGTAGCAAATACACTAGATTATTTGCGACGACATTTTATTATTAATGACGGTATATTACCGTAGAAATAAGGACAAATTCCATCTTATTTAGTGGTCTTTTTATGACGGACAGACCGTCGCAAATAAATGGTAAAACCGTCGCAAATAGTATTGCCAACGGCGGCTTATTAGTGCTGTCGCAAATAATTATTTGCGACGGTTTTGGATCTTTAACGACAGATTGTTACCGTCGCTATAGGCCTTTTTTTTAGTGTATCTACTAGTTTAAATGGTTGATTCTCTTTAACTTATATCCTTATTTGTATTTATAATTAGATAATAGTACCGTCATAAAAAATAAAAAAATAAAAGAACAAAATTTAGCGTTGACACCCTTCTAATGCATTTTTTATTCAAATCTAGTGCAAAAAACAAATTCAAATGTAAAAAACAAAAACAAAAATAAAGGGCTCGGTTTGTGAAAAGATAGACCTGTGGATCACGGTAGGGTGAACAAAATAAATCCTTTTCAGTCTCTGATTGACGGATCATAGCGGATTCCAAATAGATATCCAATTTGATTTGATTTGTTTTTTATGCTCTTCTACTGTTCTGCATTATTATTGAGCGCAGAAAGTTGTTGTATCCGTACACTTCTTTTCACTCTCTGCCACACTGCCCATCTTATTCATTTCAAACAGTTCCCATGTGATCAACGGACTTTAAAAGAGGAATTCAATTTGATTAATAATTTAAGTCCTTTAACATTTGATCAACGGACTCCACAAGAAAATTCTAATTTGATTAATTGTTGTTCTACTGCCCTATTTATAATAGATAGATAGCTCTTCCAGACAGAGCATTTGAATTCCGAATTAGAGTATCAAATGCTATAACGACCCTATTACTAACTGAAAAAACCTAACCCTAAACTCTTTCCTGCGTTAAGTTGCTGGTCGGAGACGGTTTTCTCGGCGAGGAATGATGGTTCGTGAGGTCTTGTTGGAGGGGGAGGCCTCATCAGGCAAGTGTCTTGATGTTTTTCTCTTTTTGTTGTTAAAGTTTGGGACTATTTTAATTGCATGTTTAAAGCCTAAGTGAGCTATTAATTATTGTTTCTGTTTATCCATCTTGTTTAGGTTTGATTTCTAATTCTAGGGTTTTATTTCTAACTTTTAAAAACTCTCAAAAATCCTGTTCTAAAACTTCATATCTCATTTTGTTACAACCAATGTTTTAAAAATCGGACCGGACCGGTCGGTTGAACCAGTAAACTGGTGAACCAGTGAACCAGTAATAAAACTGGGTTGGTTCGACATCAACTTAGTATTTTCTTCAAAAATTGGCTTTTTATGATGAAACTGGTTAAATCGGCCGATTAAACCGATGACTCATGCAAACCGCCCGATTTTTTGACGGGGTTAGTTTAGTGTACTATTTTTTTTTTGAAAAAATATATTGGACAAGATTTGAACCCAAGATACCTAATAAAACTTAGGAAGCCTTTACCATTTGTAATGAAGCTGGTTTATTGACTATGTGTTATAACTTAATATACTACTAGTGACTAGTGAGTTTAATGGTTTTCCAAAATAATGCTATTGTAAAGTTTCGAACACAAGATCTATAGTTAGTTTTAAATCAATTTTGCCAATTGTGCTACATGTGCATTATTGTAGAGTTTTGAACACAAGATCTATAGTTAGTTTTAAATCAATTTTGCCAACTGTGCTGTGTTTCATTCTCATTTTTTATACCTATGTTGTTTAGTTAACCCACTGGTCAACCCACTGGTCAGACCAGGTTGACTCAACCCAATGCCTTCTCCGGTTCGATAACCGGTCTGGTTTTTAAAACATTGGTTACAACTTCATATCTCATTGTGTTTTATTCACATCTTAATTTGCTGATCATTAATTGAAATTGATCATTTTTTCTTTTTGAGACATGATCACATCATTCTTTTCAAATGTTGCTTGATTTATGAACCGTCTATTTTTACAATTAATTTTAAACAGCCATTGAAATTAATCATTTTTTCTTTTTGAGACATGATCATACCATTCTAAAACTTTTAAGTCTATCAAACGTTACTTAATTTATAAGCCGTGTATTTTTCCAATTAACTTTAAACAATCATTTGATGTGGTTATAAGTTTGAGATTGGGATAAATTTTATATGAAGATGATCTATATAGCTTGAAGATCGTCCTCGCACCATCCGATTATCTCCATGCGGGCCCTTCCATAGACTGTGCCTATAATATGTTAATCTAAGTATGTCCCCTAATTTTTTCTTTGTTTAGGTTTTATCCTTCGGTACAGTCAAGTTAAAAAAAAACGTGAGCTAAAAGTGGAAAAAACTAGCTAATCACTAGATGAATTAAAACGTGACATGAAATAGGAAAAAGCTGGGTTTTTGTTGTTTTTTAGTTGATTCAATTAAAAGTTAGTTTTTTTTTAATCTGATCAATTAATGGTTTGTTTGGATGGGGAATTTTAAGTAGGAAAAATGATGTTGGGACAGGCCCATTCATCTGTCTACCTTTATCTGTCTAGCTAGATGAATGGGCTAACCCCAATAACAAAGCTCTTTAAGCAGGGATTTTGTGGGGATCAGGGAGTTCGTGGAAAATTAGTTAAAAAACATGTTATAAATCTAACTAGTTAGTTTTCCATCAAATCCCTGATCCCTACAAAATCGCCACCTAAAATCCCTTATCCAAACAAACCATAAAAGTTAGTTTAAGCACATTTTTTTTAGAGCATATTGTCTTTACCCCCCAATTCTTAATTCCTAAATCACTTACCCCCCACTTCTTTCAGAAAATCACTTACCCCCCCACAGTTAAAGTTTCCGTCATTTGACCATCCATTTGGTCAATTTCTAGTCACGTGCAGTACATGTGATGCAAAAAAGTCTAAAATACCCTCCCTTCTAACTAACCCAACCCAACCCTTAGACTTGGGTTAAAGACACGTGGTATCATCCTAAATCCAGTCAGATGGACGACAGAGATTAAAACACATAAATGGGTTGGTTTAATGTTGGTATCAAACCTTATGTTGCACTTAAAGAAGAAAAAACTATGGATTTCTTGTTCCTGTTTCGTCTTCTGAAAATTGGGGGGTAAGTGATTTAACAAATTAACCAGTGGGGGGTTAGTGAAAACTGAAATTTAATATGATGAAGCTTGAACTGTGAGGCTGAAATTTCTAAATAGAATGGTCTTTTCTTCTTCATATACTTCTTCTTCAACACCCCACTAACACCACCGACCAAAAAAAAAACCTATTTGGATCTTTTGCATCCACCGCAATGAAGATGATGAAGATGAGTACTAGTAGTACTGATGAAGCAAAGGAGAATATGGTGGGTAGAACACCTCTAACTGTGAGCAATCAAATTCGTGAAGGTTCGAATCAATTTCTCCTAAATTGATGGAGGAATTAAAATGGTTTATCATTTTATTTTATGCTCTTTTTTTGAATTAAGGATTGGGGGTAAAGACAATATGCTCTTTTTTTTACGATTTAAATGGTTTATCATTTTATTTTATTTTGTAGGAATACTCTATTGCCATAAGAACTTGTTCTCTCATGTTGAAGGTAGATAACTTCTTTCTTTGCTAATTAATTGTCTTTCTCTATATGTGTTGATATTATATTTGTTTTTAATTTTTATTTCACCAGCGTATCAATCTTTTATTGTTCTTGAAATTTGTTACCTGTTTATTAAAAACTAATTGCTTATGTTGTCCTCGGAAAATAAATGTACAAAGAAGAAAAAATTCTACATTGTCTATTTGATTGTCTACTTTCAATTATAAATATGGATAAGGAATATGTATATATACGAGCCCTCCACGCGCTTTGCGTTATATTTAATTTTTATTACATTTTTGCTATCGAATTCTACTTTTTCGCTCCTGCTCTTCTTTTGAAAGAAAGAAAAGAGGAATATTACTCTTACCAAATCTGTGGTAGTCCCTATTTGCTCCAAATTAATAATCTTAATTTCCTCTTCCCTTTCACTCTTCTCTCTTCTCCAGATGTGACGAGCTTGAGCAATGAGGCACTATCGATTGGCTTCGCAACTTGGAGAACGATGTCACGCCGTGAAATTTTTGCTTATTGGTTGCTTTTGGATTTCTTCAGCTGAATGACCAATTATAGTTCCTCATCAATAGCCTTCCGACACCATTTTTCTGTTTTTGTCCTTGTCTTCTTATCCGCTAATTTAACCTTAATCAAGATATGTGTGAGTAACTTTTATGGTGTTGAAGATCTAAAATTAAATGTTCGTTGCGGTGACCACCCGCGCGAGGCTCCATATTGTTATCATTTGGCCACCCATCTTCCCTCAAGCAAATTCATGTAGGACCGACGAATGAACAAGATAATAAATGATGAACGATGCACCTTTGGTACTTGCTCATTAGTGTGTTTTGAATTTCGAGAACTTAAAACTTTCTTTAATGTGTTTTTACTTCTCAAAGAAGTTGTAGGTATGTTTTTAATTTCAATGAAATAAAATGAGGATTTTCATCAACATTAAGTTAATGGTGTTTAACAACTCGTTGGGAATTGGAGAGAATGTGGTATTAAAGTAACTTGACTTATGATGTGCAGAGTGCAGTAGAAAATTTATCATATAACATGCTTGTTATATGGCTAAATTGCCACAATGCTACAATGTTATCTTTTCTTATTAGTAGCAGAACTTGGTATCAGCGTAAGCATCGCGTGATAGTACATACTTATTGCAATGGTAATTAAGGTTTTGATGTTATTATGAGTTCGATGTTTTTGATCGTGGGTCTTCAAAAAATAATGGAAGACGAAGCTTCATCATCAAAGTATGTAATTCTAAACAATCAAATGCCTCGCATACGTAATTCAGAAACAAAGTTTGTGGTACTATTTTCTCCATTTTCGTTGATAAAAATCCCTGAATTAAAGTTAAGCACGACAAACATATTATGCGAATTATATTTGCCAATGATGAACATGTAAATGCCGGAATTGCCCATGGGTCTGGTTATACCCATTCTTCTTTAATGGCGTAAGGAAAACATTATACCATATCTAATAACAAACCATGGGTTTCGTGGTTTGCAAATATGTGACTTGTAGATCTTAATTGGAAGGAGAACAGAGTGGAAGACCACTTGTAGAGTGGTTGGAAACATGGTTGTGTACTATTTTAATATGGCTCTCTAGTTCCACTCAAATTTGACGGGGACAATGTTATTGTGTACAAGACAAATAGGGATGGATATTTTCTTCCAGATTTATTCACATTCTTAAATGTTTTACAAGTTCCACTTACACCCACTTTTATTTTGCCCTCCTGCGCTTACACAGGAGCCCCCTTCCCCTTACGCAGATGATACATATAAGGGTATCTTTCGTCGTTCTACTCAACATTGGCCTTTGGGTCATCAACATATGGCTGACACATCGGTGTAAATGAAGTGTAAGAATAGAGGGAGTATAATAGAGACCAAAGTGATGTATTACTCTACTTTCTAAGGTAAAAATCAGACGTAAGGTGGGTGAGCATTTACTTGAGAAGTCAGGAAAACTAAATGGAGCAGTTATTGTAATGAACGGACTCCAAATATATGTCCAATGTGATTGATTTTGTTTTGTACCTCCTTCTTCAGTCTGTGCCACTGACATCTGATTCATTTCAAAAAGTTTCCCATGTGATCAATGGAGTTCAAAGAGAAATCCAATTTGATTAATAATTGAAGTCCTTGATATCTGATCAACGGACTCCAAAACAAAAATCCAATTTGGATTGTTCTACTGCCTTGCACTTACTTATACTATACACATAGCTCTTCCAAACAGAGCAAACAGACTCATTAGCGCACCAAATGCTATAAGCCTATAACAGAACTATATTACTTTGTGAAAAACCCTAAAACCCAGATTCTATTCTGCCTTAAGTCTCTGATCAGAAACAGTTTTCTTAAGGAATGGTGGTTCGTGAGGTCTTGTTAGAGGAGGCCTCATCAGGTGAATGTCTTGACGTTTTTCTCATTTTTCTTTAGTAGTTTATGTTTGGGTGTTATTAATTGCATGTTTAACTCTGTTTATCCACCTTGTTTAGGTTTAATTAGTTTCTACTTTCTAGGGTTCAATCTTGTTCTACAACTTCATATCTCTCCATGTTTTATTCATATCCTTGCTGATCATTATTTGAAGTTCAAAATCAAATGAAATCTCACTTAAAATTTATACTGTCTTGATTACCAACTTTTGAGCATTTTGTCAGTTTTACTTGACTCAATTGAGTTAGATAAAGCAAATTGTTCGTGATTTGATTATAAGTTGTTATCTTTGTTTTGGTTCTTTTGTAGGAGTAATTGCCCTAATGACTTATCCTCTGAAAAAAGGTTAGTACTTTTCTCTATCTCATTAATCTTCTTTTCTTTTATGTTTTTATATTATCTTTGCTTCCACTTTTCCTTAAAAAAAAAAAATGTGAAAGAAAAAAGAGGTCGAATTCAAAATAGAAGTCATTGCTTATAAAAAAAATAAAAATAGAAGTCATTGATTCCTATAAATATGAGCTTTCTACTATTGGGGATCTTTCCAAACCTACAAAATCTTAATTCATTTTAGACTTTTCCAAATTTTTTATGTAGCTTTCTTAAAACACTAATTTTTCTTAGTTCTCCCATTTTCCTAAATTTTTTATATTAGAGTTTTTAACACTGATTTTTTCTTTTTGGACTTTTTCTTATTTATTTATTTATTTTTGTAAATCGACCAGAGCTTAAATTTTCTTTGAATTTTTTTTTGGGCTTTCCTAAAACACTAATTATGTAATTTTTCTTATTTTTTTCGTTTCCTTATTTGGCCTTTTAATAGTATTTTTTGTTATTCTCCTGTTGGGGCTTTTAAATATTGACTTTGTTGGGGCTTTTGACGAAATTTGCCTAATTTTTGGCTTTGTAATCTTCTTTCTAAGAAAGTTTTAGAAGATTCATAGATTTACTCACTTGTGATTTATATATTTTTTATTTATTATGTGATTTTTCTAGTTGATTTTGTTATTGATATTACTTGATCCTAGTACAAAAATTGGTTTTGGACGCAGTTCATAACCGTGACTATAAGCCTGTAGTCATGGTTTTTCATTTCTGAAATTTTTTGATCACAGGCAACGTGACAAATTTAGTTACGGTGTACCAACCGTAAGTATCTCACCTTATAAATTGCGTCTAAAATTTCCACCACAGTCACTAAAATATTAGTCCGAATACTTACTAAATGGTTTTGTAGTCACGGTATGGTAAACAACACCGTGACCATGTGAGTATTAGTCACCGTATTATATGTAACACCATGACCAAAACTTACATTTGTGGTCAACTGGTCACAGTGTTGTGTGATACGAGGTGACTATAAAGCCATTGGTCACCCTTATATAATACACCAACCAGTGATTAACTTCTCTTCTACAATTGATATCCTTTTGTACCTCCTCGGCACCCTTAATATACAATTTTATCTCTTTGAAAAAAAAGTTGCCATCATCTTCAAGAACTTGTCTTCTTTCTGTATTTTCACCTGCCATAATACTCAAAAAGGTGAGAATCGTTGGAAAAATAGAATAAAAAATGAAACTAACATATGATTTAATCATAATGGCATTCCTCACCAAGTTCATGATTAAGCAAAGTCACTACTTAAAATAAGCATTTGAAATACCCCAATATATGGATCATTAGGTTTTCTTTTTGTTTTGATTGGTATGGATGATAGGTTCCTACTAAAGCTTACATTCATCTTTACCAGGTATTTAGGATAAAAATATATACGTTCGGACTGAAAGAAAAAGTTACAAATTGAAAAACTAAAGATTAATAAGAGTTGCTACTGCTATAAAATGTTGCTGATAGGATTTTTAGGTCCTAGCCCAGCGATCGATTATGTAGAACGATGAAACAAGATCGAGAAATATAATTAAAAAATAGAACCAAACACACAAGGCACAAGATTTACAAGAAAAACCTCCAAATTCGGGTAAAAATCTCAGACAAAACCATGATCAATTCAATTAATAAAAAATAATAATGATTACAGAGATTTCTCACCTCAAACTGTCACCCTTACTCCATACAAGAAGCACACAAGAAGACCAAAACCCTAGTTTACCTCTTCTTGACATCTAAGAACTCCAAACTTGATTTGGATTCTCTCCTCCTCAATAACAAGAGTTACCTATGTTTTTCTACGCACTTAGGGACAACCTAGGACCTCCTATTTATAGATTTCATCAAACCCATGCACAAATAGAAGTTTTCCAAACCCATTAGGACTCTAAAACCGCCTAAAAAACGCAACAAACCCAGAGGGTATCGATACCCACTTTTCGATTATTGATACTTCAAGCATCTGATATCCTTTAACAATATGGTATCGATACCAATTTTCATGGTATCGATACCTCCTAGGATTTGGCCAAAAAACCTTACAATCTTTACCTTTTTGGCAAATACCACCCATCAAACCAGTTAATTGTTTACTCCACGAATACTTAGGCTCTGTTTCTGCTTCTTCGAAACAATCAAATCATCATGCTCCGGTCACTCGCACTTTTGGACCGCCGATCATCCAACAGCTATCTTTAGAACCCACTTCTTGATCATCCGAGCTTTTGGAACTCCACCCGCTGCCAAACTCCCTTGAGACATCACAGCTCCAACAGAAGACATGGGTTCATCCATCGCTCCACCCACCTCTGACTTTACCAGAGTGTACAAGCCCCTACTAAGGCTTCCTTTCATGATCACAGTAGCTCCTCGATAAACTTTCAGTACTCCACCAGAACAGTAATACTTCAAACCATCAGAATCTAATTGGAAAAGATAAATTAGATTCTGACTCAACCCCAGCATGTGTTTAACTCCTTGAAGTGTTCAAACTTTACTATTGAACATCCTAATGTGAATTTCACTAACTCCCCTCATCAATAGTTCTGAGCCATCGCCAGTCACCATAACACCACCACCACATCCCACATTGCTATTGAAATATGACCCCTGTGCGCACATATGCCTTGTGGCATCGCTATCCAAAATTCAGTCCTTTCCATGACCAAAATCAACAGCAGTCAAAAGAACTTCACTGTCGTTACTACCAACGGTTTCAACATGGTTAGCGAACTAATTGGGACCATTCCCCGAGCCAGCCCCATTATCTTTCCCTTTGCAATCCCATCTCAAGTAACCCGATTGCCCGCACTTCTAACAAACGTTTTTTTTTTTCTTCTTACTAACATATAAACCTAAGTTATTACTCCAGCAACCCCCTTATTCTTTTCTTCGGGTAAGAGTGCTCCAGTAACCTCAGTAAGACTAAAGGCTTCTTTTCTTTGGTTCAAGCACATCACTAAATACTTATAAGATGGTAGAAGGGACAAGAGGAGTCGAAGTGCTTTATCCTCATCTTCAACTTTCACTCCTAATGCTTCAAGTTCATAATAAATTGAATTCAAAATACTTAGGTGATTTGCAATAGACGTACCTTCACTCATCTTCAACGTGTAAAATTGGTCCTTTAAAAATAGTCTATTAGAACGAGAGTTCATCAGATACAAGCTTTCCAATTTCTCCCAAAACTCCTTAGCGCTACTGATTTGTGAAACATTTGCTAAGACGTTCTTGGCAAGAAGCAACAGTATCTGACTCGCCCTCATATCCAAATCATCCCAACTGTCGCTGTCCATATCAGCGAATTTTCCTACACGACCCTTCAGCGCCTTGATCAAACCGTGTTGGATTAACACATCCTTGACTTGAATTTGCCACAAGCCAAAATTTATCAGCCCATCAAATTTCTCTACATTAAACTTCGTGGAGTTCGAAACCTTTGTAGCCATCTTTTACATCTTCATGTAGAATGATGAAATAAGAACGAGAAATATAATAAAAAATAGAACCAGACACACAAGGCAGAAGATTTACAAAGAAAACCCCCCAAACTCGGGTAAAAATCTCGGACGCAAGTACGATCAATTCAATTAATAAACAATAAGAATGATTATAGAGATTTTTCACCCCAAAATGCACCCTTATTCCACACAAGAAGCACACAAGAAGACCAAAACCCTAATTTACCTCTTTTTGACCTCCAGGAACTCCAAACTTGATTTGAATTCTCTCCTCCTCAATAATAAGAGTTACCCATATTTTTCTACACACTTAGGGACGAGCTAGGACCTCCTATTTATAGATTTCATCAAACTCACGCAGAATTAGAAGTTTTCCAAATCCATTAGGACTCTAAAACTGCCTAAATCATCTACCCTAAGCAATACCTGCAACTTTGCCTCCAAGAAATGGAGTCTTTCATAGACTCCCTAGCCCATTGAAGAATCTGATCTGATCTGGGTTAGGGCAGATTATAAAGACAGAGAGAGAGATAGACTGGCTATGGTCAATAAGCAACACTAAAATCACACAGTAGTAATATTTAGAGCCTTATTAAAAGAGGCTTTTATACTTCAGTTAGTTCCTACAAAATGGAAGACACAAAATTGGAGAAAAACCATAAAACCATAAGGCAAACCCCTAGGTTAATTGATAGTAGAAACCCTCGTCCTCACTATCTCTCTTCCAAGGTGAAGAGAAATGCATACCCCTCAAATAATAGAACCCCTAAAAACTCTACAAAAGAGAGAGATAAAAGTGGTGAGGGAAGAGATGGCCAGGAGGAGAAAAGTGAAAAGAGAGAAGTGAGTAAAAGAGGTTAAGATAACGTACCAAAAGAGCGGCTTTCTGTGGCTAGGCTTCAGTAGAGAGAACCATCGAGAGATAAGGAAGAGAGAGCATCCAAAAGAAAAAATAACCTAAAGCCTTTTAAGTGGGCAGGATTGGAGTATAATGAAAAACAATCGCTCTCCCCACTTTTATCTCTCTAATCGGTGTTTTACAAACAAAACCCAAAACCTCCAATGGCTATTGCAAGTTTTGTTTTTCATTAAGCATCTTTCTTGCTCTTTTAATTTTCTTTTTTCTACTTTTTTATAGTCTTACTCTAGAACTCCTTTGAAAGTTAACAATCTTCAATCTCTGGTTGTTTGTCAAAAAATAAATCTTCAATCTATGTTTACAAACACTCAAACAATTCCATTATACTACTAAAAATATTTGTAAGAAAATTAGTTTCAGTTGAGAGATGGCAAATAGAAATAAGAACAAAGATAAATAGTTAAAAACCTAGGAATCGGCACGACATTCTGCTCATGCATACATCCCTTTGGTGAAAGTGAGTTTGGAAGGTGATTGTATCACAAGATTTTGTGTGAGAGTGAAACTGTGTAGGTTTTGAAGCCATAAATTTCCCTCTGAAATTTACTTGATTTTCTTCTTCTTCAATTTATTTTGGAGTTTTGTGAATTTAGTCCATATTTTCATAAGCCTTGTGTTTTTAATCCAAGGGATAAAAATATTTGTGAATTTAGTCCTTAGTTTTAAAAAGACATAACTAACCTTTAAAAATAATCTATTCCATATAAATCCCTAATAGATCCGTTAGTTCTAAGAAAACCTAATCAAACCAAAACCTAACAGTCTTGAAGAAATACCGCCATCATCCCCATCCTCTTATTTCGGTTCTAGATCTAATCTTTAGTGGCCGGCATCATCCCCCTTCTACCATTTTCTCTTAGGTCTAAGCTTCGGTGGCCGGTGTCATCCTCTTTCCTAAAGTTTTCTTCTAACCTTCGGTGGTCAGCGACCTCAACCAAAAGCAAAGAGGAGCAAAAAGGGTTTTGATTGGACGATTCTTTTATATGACTCAGGAGATTGTCCATCATGGACACATTACAATTCAATGCAGTTTAGAACTGTGGAGCCGGAATCTAGCACCTCCCAGCGCACTCACTCTCTCCACCTCCGACGAAGAGAGAGAATGAACGTGTAGGAAACACAAAATAGGATTCGCCCAAGCGGGGGTGAATGAATGTGATAGGGGTATGGAGTCGCCACTTGATTTATAGTAATCAGGACCCAAGATTTTAGAAACTCAGCCTAAAACTAGTTTTCCTAGAAAAACCATAACGATAATCCAAATGAAGGTCTGCGGTCAGAGAAATGGATAAGGGGATCAAGGTACGGGTTGGGAAGGTGTTAGGCACCCAACAACCGCCCGTCCGTAAGGACGGCCTCTACTTCGCGATTAAAAGTTTTTTTAGGGGATAAATGATTAAAACTAAACAATGCTATATATAAACAACAATTGCACTAAATAAAGTAAATAAATGAATAAAGAATAAGCCCCCCTAAATCTACATGTCAGGATAGGTAGTTCTGGGGCGAAAAAAAATGCATACATTCATCTGGTTAAATGCAGCAAAAGAAAGCAACACGCGCCAACAGTAGGCTCGTGTACAAAAAGCAAGGTGACGTGGATGTGCTCTAAATCCACGCACGAGCAAAGGGTGTGATACGTGCAATATATACACGTACAATCAAGCATGTGACATGGTGCTGTATACACCATACACTGAAGCGATCACGTGCAGTATGCCACGTGCGCCAAAGAGAGAGTCATGTCCTTGAACATAATAACGATTCACACGTTATACGTGTGTCACTTAAACAGAGAAGTCACGTTCTTGAACGCGATTCTCACAAAAGGGGGGCAAATATGTCCTTAGACATATGCCAAAAATGGAATCATATGTTGTATGCACGTGTCCGAAGAAAACAAGGATCACGTTCAACATAAAATGTGCCCGAGAGGGATCATGCACGATAGTCACATGCCCAAAAGAAGAGAAGGGTCCATAGCATTCGTAGATGTGAACCTCAAGAGGGATCACGTGATCAGAACACGTGCCCGAAAAGGGATCACGTCTGATATGAGACGTGCCCAAAGAGAAAGCAGATTCATAACACCCTTAGGTGTGAATCTCACAACGGGATCACATCTAACATAGGATATGCCCAAAAGACGAAAAGGTTCATAGCATCTGTAGATGTGAACCTCCAGAGGGATCACATGATCAGGACACGTACCCGGAGAGGGATCACGTCTGATACAGGACGTACCCAGAGAAAAGACAGACTCATAACACCCATAGGTGTGAATCTCACGAAGGGATCACATCCAATATAGGACGTGCTCGAGAAAAGGGATCACACCATGCCCGTGTGCTTGAGAAGAAAAGTGAGCGCCGATAGGACGCGATGTATGCATGCCCTATACTCTAATGTCGCACGAGGGTTTCTAAAGATCCCTAATCTGTTTTAGGATAATCTTGACCCTATATGCATGAAACCCTAAGCTAAATGAGATGAATTTTGAAAAACATTTTCTTTAAAAACTTCAAAACATTTAAAACAAAGGTGAGAGTAAGATAGGAATTTCAGCTCATGTGAAACCCTAAGTTCTCTCGAAAATAACACAAAACCCTAGGCTAATGCAACCTAGGAATCTAAAGCACCAAGCCCTAACCCTAGAGGGGAACTAAACTAGAGACCTTAATCTCTATTATTATTTGTTTTTAGGGTTTGGCGCTCTATCGAACCCTTAGGTTCGATAGGAAGACACATGGATCCTTAGATCCAAATGAAAGGATAAGGCCCTTACGACCTGAAAGATGAAATGGGCTATGTGTCCGGAAGAAAGAGTTAGATCGATGGGTCTAACAAAAGGGGTGGGCCTCTGGGCCCACATCCATAGGAAGGGCTTTGAGCCCAAAAGAAAGAGCGTAAGCACTGAGGCCTACAAAAGAGGAGAGATGGGCCCTAAGGCGCAAACTAGGGATAAGCACATTGGGCCCACCACAAGAGAACGTACCCGAAAGCCCGAAGGTAGCTTATTTGCAAAGTTTATTCGATTTTAACCTAAATCTATCAAAGCAGTTAAAACATGAAAAATAAGGCTACTAATTACTCGAAATTAATGAACAAGTAAAATGAAGTAACCTACCTCCGCGCTCACGATGTTAAAGATTTAAACACAAAACGTAGTGTAAGCACATCAATCATATCGAGCCTTACCATTATGACATCATAAACATGAATTTCAAGCATAATGTGCATGAGATTAAACATATAAGAAAAAAGAGCCAACTAAGGCCTCATACTTAATTCTTTAACCAAATTCGACGATCCACACCGTCTAATATATTCAACATATCAAAAAGCATGAGATTATTTAAAAGATCAAGGCAAATGCTCACTTTCTAACATTAAAACCTACACTTCTTGCTCTCTTTGGTGAAAGACCAAAAAACACACTTTCATGACAATAAAGCATGCATCATCATATTATGGCAAAACATACATCATGGAGATCTCGTCCTCAAAGATATGGACCTAAATCATATATTCATGCATCAACAAAAAGAGAGCAAAAATAGCTTCAATCTTTAAACCTAAGATGAATTTAAACGATCCAAACCATTCATAATATGCATTAGGCCATAATTTAGCTAAATGACATGAAGATCAAGATAGATAACATGGAATCAACACAAATTAAAGCCTTGTTAACTCTCTTTTTTATGTGACAAGCAAACAAAGGCATGGAGAAAAATTCATCCACATGATATTATCAATAATGATATGCTCATAACATATTGTGTATATGAAAACATGATAATATTTACTCTCATATCAAAAAAAAAATAAACATACCATACTTCATCTGAAATCAAAGGAGACCATATCATCACATATTCCATCCATATCATCTATATATCATTGTTATGGAGCATTCATCATAAAAGCATTTAGAGTTAAGATTTACATTCATGTAAACATGGTTCATGCACATACGTACATGCATGTAAAAAACATCATCCCATATGAAAATCTACATCTATGTATTTCATGCCAAATAATTCAACATAAACATCAGATTAGTACTTACACCAATTTATAATCAAAACCATGCATGAATTTCATTTTAACCTTAAATCCTTCATTACATCATGATTTCATCATCATGTCATACATCATCACATACATCATCACATACACCATCACACACATCATCTTATAATTTACATGCTTTAAACACAAAATACAAAAGATGAGATGAAGAAATTTTGCCTAGCAAGCATAGATCCCAAGATACATGAGAGCCTCCTTTGGTTGGAATGAATGGTAGAGATTTTTCCTCCAAATTAAAATTTCCTCAGCTCCTTTAGTAAATGAGAACCAAAAACTAAAAGAATCTCTACCCTCTCTATTTATACTGAAATTCTTAACTAATTCTCTCTCTCAACTCTCTCTCAAACTAAAAATGGTGTAGATCAAACTTTGAACCCTAAGAAGTTCTCTACCCAAAATAGAAAACTCTCCCACCTACAACCAAGCTCCAAACGTCACCCTCTCTTATTCTCTCTTTTAAAAAACTACTCTCAGACCAAAACCCTAAGAAGAAAAGGAAAGAAAAACCAAGAGAAAAAAAAAGAGTCCCCAATTTCTCTACCCATTACTATATATAGAACTCTAAAGGGACACATGTGTCACTGTGATTAGTTAGTCTCAACCTTCCACCCAAAATTGGACAAGTGTCCTAGTGGGTAATAAAAACCTAAGATTCCTTCTTATCCTCCCAAAATATGTGGCTAGAAATAAGCTATCTAATGTGGATAGATAAGATCTGGGAGGGGGTTTTTTGAAAAGCAAGGGCTGAGAAATAATTTTGGAAGAAGACAAACTAGGGACTTGTTTGGAAATGGGATTGATTTTGTTTTATTAAAGTGGGGTCCACTAGTTTTTTAAAAAAAAACAAACAGATTCTAACAAACATAAATAAGTTGAAACCTACCACTAGCCAATCCTAATGCAACACGTGCCAATGCCTAAGGAACTAGAACCAAGAGGTTCCTACGGTTCCTAATTTACACCGGTTCTAACCCAGATTTGAGATTTCTTAGAGTTTGGTTCTCATTCTTGATCCGGTTCTAATTAAAATTTAGGGGGGGTGTTTAATTACCGATTTTTGTTAGATTTTGCACAAAAATCGAGATCGGGCCAATGTAGGTGTTTCTCACTGGTGTGCAAAAATTTGGCGTCTACAGATGCCCCTCCTCGTTAGAGACCGCTTGCGGACGAATGACGAGGCCGAAGATGCCTGATTTTCGCGCACCAAAAGAATGGTAAATTCTAAAGTCCAATGATTTGGGTCATGAATTCGGCTAACCATTCGTAGTCAGTCGAAGTCGGGCACGAATTTCGCCGGTTTGCTTCTGAGCTAGTTCGACCCTTACAATTGAATGGAGGTTTATGCGGTACCGCCGACCTTAATCAGACAGTCGCTGGACCTGCATGCTTCTGCCAGCTCTAGTGTGGCATGAAGTGGTTCATAATTCTTTGGCATTTTGCCAGGTTCTACATGGTCTGAGAGATGTTTTGAAAACCAGATCATTTCTCTTCTTAAAAATTCCATTTTAACAGTTTTTAAATACCCAAATGGTGAGGGGTTGCTCTCGCTTGTGCATCATCTTGGGATCTGAGCACATTGCTAGGGTTTTTACACCACTCCATTATTTCGACACTTCAGTTTTCTATCTTGATTTTGGCTTGATTGGCTGGGCCTGACAGTCACTTTAATCCATTTATATGTAGATGTTGTCCTTTCTCTCTTCAAATGCGTACTTTCACGAATCTACTTTCTTTAAGATTGAGAGAGCTTCCCCACATTTTTTACTTTTTCACTTTGGCTTCTTTTATTTTGTACCTTGATGTGGTGGTAAAAGTAAGTTTTTCACCTCCCCCCTCACGTGATTCTTGTGGGATGAATGAATAAATCTCTCTATCATGGTAGGAAAAAAGATTCTCTTTTCTTTACTTTTTCTCATTGGTGAATTCTTTTCACCTATTGTTCCTCCTACTTCTTAGGCTCTAAAAATACCCAAGACTTCTCACCCTGGTAGCAACATCAAGCCTTTTTTAATCTATCTTTTCTTCAATTCTTGATTTCTTTTGCCACTCCTTTAGGGTCATGGAGGCCTTTCATGCTTGGGTCAATAATCTTGATGACTTTGAGAATTCCTTCATTAGATCCCACCAGCTTGGACATGTTGCCAGTCTTGTCGAATTTTATTTAGTCATGGATCTTTTGAGAGCGGCGGCCACGTGTTGGGTCGGGCTTATGTGCCTGCCATCTTGGAGGAGCTTTTCGACAGCTTAGACTCTTACGCCGAGACAAGGCAGATCTGGAGTAGCCTCTACTTGCTTCAGGTATTCTCCTTTTTGAGTTCTTTTCATTGGCATTCTCATCACTGCTGAGGTATTAATGCCTCCTGATTCTTTT